>OX465264.1:14639777-15198712 GCA_949987775.1 Aproaerema taeniolella
TAGGAATTGGCAGGACTAAGAATTATACAAGACTAGCATCCCGCTCGGGACTTCGTTCCCGTGGGAATCCGGGAAAAGTATGTAACCTATGTTACTCAAGAATAATGTAAAATCCTAATCGTGAAAGAATTTTTGAAATCGGTCCAGTAGTTTCGAAGCCTATTCGTTACATACAAAAATACTAATCTTTCCTCTTTATTAATATCTTAAATATATAAAAGGAGAAACTGACTGACTGACTGACTGACATATCAACGCACAGCCTAAACGGCTAAACGTAGGCACTTGAAGTTTGGAAGGGACGTAGCTTAGGTACCGTAGAGGTGCACTAAGAAAGGAATTCCCGAAATTCCAACGGAAACGGGAATTAGCGGGAAAATCCTTTTGTATGAAAAATCTAAACCGCTTAAGTTAGACGCTTGAAATTTGACATGACATGGTACCTTAGTAAACTTAAAGCTTAGTTGCAACAGGATATTTCAGAATTTGCCCATGGATATGCCCATGGGAACGGGAGTTAGCGAGAAAAAACTTTTGTATGTAAAATCTAAATCTTAAACTAAATCAATATTTAATAAACTAAATGAAGGTCCATTAATGGACCATCAATAAAGTGTAATCTGTTCAAAAGAAAAAAATAACACGCAAACAAAGTTGCGGGCATCAGCTAGTTATAGTATAGAAGTGTAGATAAGAATAAGATTATAGCAGATTTTTTTGTAATAGTTTAAAAGAAGACTTGTTGACAAACGGAACAGTTTTAAGAATAGCTGTATGTTGTTGGATTTAGACATTATGGTATTATCTTATTCAGCCTAAATGATAACACTAATGGGGAAAGGCATCTCTTGTTTTCTTCCGCAGATCCAACCTGTCGAATTGGTCAAATATTTTTATACTCAAAAAGAATAAAATCAGATATAAATGTATAAGAATGTAACTAGCGTGACACCGTACTTATCGTACTCAGATGACGGTGAAACTTCCACTTTGATTGCGCTAGGAAGGCGCTAGGGCACCGCACAAAGGCTTGGTCGCCCTCTGGCATTGTCATCTTGGCATTTGTTCGTGTCGTGCTTGAATTGCTGATATTAAAATATGTCTTCTTTGTCCAACAGCATCATGGTGCGATGCGGCTCGCGACGCCACGTGCCCCAGGATCTGCGGACCAGCTCTTCAAGGAGAACCAGTCTGCGCCACCGACGGATACATCTACCCTTCGCTCTGTGAGATGAGAAAGAAAACTTGCGGCAAAGGTAATCATGTCTTGAATTGGAGTTCTATCAGAAAGCTGGCAAAGGCGCCCAGGATGACTTCTTCTTTCGTATGGGCATAATTTTGTGTTAAATTCAGCCCTATTGCCCATAACACGACAATTTAATAGCCGTTCTGGTTCACGTTAATAGAGAATTGTACATAAGGATTGTAAATTATTTACAAACTTCCAGCCTATTGTTTTTAAACTAGCCTGTTACGAATAATGTTTAGAATTGAATTGTAATATGACAATCTCCGTGGTCGCAATTTCGCCAACTTCACGTACCTAGTAAAGAAAATGAACGATGGGGAAAGTCGTGGTTGTGTTCTAAAAAAGGCAGCTAAGAGGAGAGATCTTAGAGACCAAACACAAGACAGTTCAAACCAAATCTAAACCAGGAGTAATTATGATGAAGCATAGCTACAATTTTATATTATTGTCAGAGATAAAGTTAAGGAGGATTTTGCACATAAAATGATTTCACTGCCCTCTTGACTGTCAGTGGCCTAACGTCCACGTTTCATTCACAGGCAAAAATCTAAACAGAAATATCGATAACAAGTATCTGTACCATGCCACTTACCTAATACTTAATAATAATAAATATCAAGCTTAAAAATTTACATTTTAAAATTTCCAGGTGTTAGATTAGCTCAAGATCAAGGCTCCTGCTCTCGTGCTCAGGGATCAAAATGTGAACACCGCTGTACTTCAGAGAGGGACCCAGTCTGTGGTACTAATGGCAGGACGTATCTGAACAGATGCATGTTGCAGGTCGAGATTTGCAGGTGAGAGAAGGAGAGACTTCATGACAATATAGACTTCTAAATCAACAAAAGGAAAATGGACCTTAATTGTATAGAAAGAAGTTTCAATTTTTCTTGCGTAGGATAGGTGGTTTAAATCCATTCCAAACTAACTGTCCAATGAATACAAGGCTATTTTGCGGTTACGATACTAGTTCTGCATGCATTTTTACATTGACTCGCATTGAACGGGCCGCAAAAACAAGTTGGTCCTACAAATGTAGTATTGCTGTTAATATGGAATGGAATGAAGATAGTAAGAAAGTACATAAGCGAGCAAAATATATGGAATACCTACTTTATTCGATTTTTGAGTAGGGCCCATAGTAGGTAAATTTTGTTCATGTCATAAAGCTAAAATAGACCCAGACAAACAACATCAGAAGGATCGGTTTAATACCAGTAACTTATTCATCCTTGACTTTTATTTCCTATCTCTTTCCTACTTCCAGAGTTGGCATCGGTCTGTCTCACCTGGGTGCGTGCAACAACATCAGCGCTCACCGTGAAAACTGCCCCGTGGACTGCTCCCAAGCTCCGTTGGATGGACCCATCTGTGGCTCTGACGGCAACGTCTACAAGAACACTTGCCAGATGAAGCTGCTTACTTGCGGGTTGGTTATGATGTCCTAGTACTTTCATAAAAGCTTTTCTTTTATTTATCTCCTAACGTTTCATCAACAGCATTATTTTTACCCACTTTGTGTAAAAATAATGTTGTTGTTGAAACGTTAGGCAATCTTTACCAGATCGTCGGTCCACCTTGTGGAAGGCCTTCCTACGCTGCGCCTTCCGGTACGTGGTCGCCACTCGAGGGTTTTTCTGCCCCAGTGGCCATCAGTCCTACGAGCAATGTGCCCTGCCTACTGCCACTTAAAGTTAGCAATTCTTTGGGCTATATCTGTGACCTTGGTTCTCCTGCGGATTTCCTCATTTCGATCGCGCAGAGAAACTCTGAGCATAGCCCTTTCCATCGCTCTTTGAGTGACCTTGAGCCTTCTCATGAGGCCCACTGTAAGCAACCACGTTTCAGTGCCGCTTAAAGCTATTCAAATAATTAAAAATATTTCTCATAAATTTTTCAGCCAAGGCGTAGTTCGGACCAGCAAAAAGCACTGCCAGACCACTCGCCACTGCCGTGAGTCCTGTTGGAGAGTAGCTCGTCCTACTTGTGGATCTGATGGGAAGCTATACGCAAACGCCTGTAGGATGAAGGCTACTAACTGCGGGTGAGTTTGAGCAATGGTTTTTTTATGCGGGCGGTTCACAAAAAATAAGACGTCTAGTAAAGTCGTTAAAGTCGGCAATTGGGCAGATGAAATATTGAATATCCTAATATATTATACACTAGCTTTACGCCCGGGACTTCGTTCCCGTGGGAATTTTGGAAAATTATGTAGCCTATGTGTTAATCCAGGGTATCAGCTACCTCCATTTTTTAAAAATTTATTTATTATAAGATGGGTTAACTCTTGACCCCAATCTTGACCATAAAGGTCAAAGATGAGGTCGACGATGGAGCGAGTTAACCCAGAAAATGCCTGTAAAGGTACTGGTACTCCCACGCACCGACGGAACACAGCAAGCTGTTTGGCGTCGGACTTCGGTTCATCAACAGCATTATAAGTGGTGTAACTGTCACGACTTATTTTTATATATTTAGATTCACATACTTAATATGATAATGATAACAGAATTCGAAATCATATTTGAAAATTGTCAAAAAAGAAGACACTTTATATTATAGTTATAAAATATATGTAAAACGAAATTTTCTATTGAATTTATATGACGGTACTCAACTGTGACGTATTTATAACGTAAAGAAGCTTCAATTCAAATAATAATAATAATAAATAGGTCTTCTATCCCATTAGTGCTATGAATAACCCACAGGACAAGGACAAGCTTCGTATGGGAATCTTAATAACCATATAGCGCATTTTAGTTGTACAGCATTTGGCAACAAATGATCTGATTTAAAAAAAGATTCTTTGATTAAAGTTATCATAGTTTAACCATAGATTTTTATACGTATTTATTGAGGTACCTAAGGTTTAACTAAAAACATATAGGCATCTAAGATATACATCAGACGGTATGAACAAGATTCGTTGTTTCCTTTCAGAAAACACGTCTTCGAAGTCCCAATGGCGTTCTGCGTATCCCAAGAAAGGACCTCAGGTGGAGAGTCTTGCCCTACTGATTGCTTAGACCAGAAGGAGAAACTAGTCTGTGGATCTGATGAAAATATCTACAGGAACGAGTGTGAGATGAAAATGCTAAACTGCGGGTGAGTTGCACTGTGTTCCTGGTAGCTCTATTCATGTAGCCTGAAATCTTAATTTTCTAAAGTTGGGAATGAGATTCTTAACGTGACAAACAACTCGATTACGATGATGATAGCGCGCGTAATGCACTGCGGTCCTTTGTCAAAATGTCAACATTGACAATGCCAGAGGGCGAGTAAGCCTTTGCGCGGTGCCCTTGCGCATTCAAAGTGAAATTTCAGCGCAGCGCGAGTTGGTTGCGATCATGCTCGAGCTGCAATACTCTATAATTATAGAATTCGTCAAAGGACCAAAAGGATCGTTGAAAATAGAGACTTCTCAGTATGCAGACAATCAAATAGGTACTTGATTGTTGTGTGAAACTAAATGTCAGGGTTGAAACACACCCAACTGACCTCAGGCTTAAGCAGAGACGAACGCATGTTCTTCGAAGCAAGATTATTCATAAAAACTAAATGCGTGATTATTCTTGTTTTAGAGTAAGCAGCAGGAAAATCGTGAAGAAAGTGGACATGGAGAAGTGCCGTGCAAAGATGAACAAATGTCTGAAAGTAAAGTGTCCCAGCGAGCCTGACCCAGTCTGCGGAACCGATGCCAATGTCTACACCAACCCTTGCCATTTGAAGGTTGCTACTTGCTTGTAAGTGTTTATTGGCATTAAAATTGTTACATGATAATTGTACCTACTGTTTTACTAGACGGTTTTTACAGAAGGTCGGCTGCAAGCTGACGGTTTCTTCTATCATACATATTATTTTCATGACGCCTCATTTGATTGATATTCTAAGAGTTGTTAACAGAAAAGTGACCATGGTGGCAGTTAATTGTCAGCGTTTTACCTGCAATATGGAAAATCTTTTGGGTTTCATGTGCTGACTATCACAAGAGCTTGTAAATAGCAGTTGCTACAGTACAATTAGTTTTTGTTTCTCTCCCAGTCTAGCGTAGCGTGAATCTATCTCCTTCTAAATATATTTACAAGCCTGATGCCTAATCATTAAACTTCTTTACTAACATAATTCTACCAGCTAACATCAACCTAAGTTCCTGTAATATCTATTTCACAGGAAAGGAGTGCAGTTGGCCCACTTCGGTAATTGTACGCTACTCCCGCGTCTGGAACAAGACTGTCCCGAGAACTGTGACAACGCTGTCGAACAACCAGTCTGTGGTTCTGATGGCAACGTTTATAGGTAAATATTTACATAAGAACGACTAGTTTCTCAATTCATCTTGCAAGTTTTGAAATACTCAGTTCCGGAATGAACTATTTTTATACGAGGATGTGTCATTCTAGGATCTAGTTACATAGTCAGTAGTAACGTCACAAAACTGCAGCTCAACACATCTGTCAAAATGTAGAGTCCTATTATATTGACCATCGTCCCTTAGCTCTGACCCTCAGATTTACAATGAAAGACTTTGTCTCCATAAGATCTTTATCTATAAGATAAATCAATACTATCTATAAGATAAAGATCTTATGGAGACAAAGGAAGTACGTGATTTGGATTTGGAGATGAATTTGTAGCGTATGTTAATTTACGTGTTAGATTGGCTTGTCATATTAGCTTCGTACTCTTGTATTTCTTATCAAAATGTCTAATTAGTATAGATAGATGGTGCATGGGAGAGCTGAGCAAATACCTACTTCAGTGGTGGACTATACTCATGACTACAATCGACTACAAGTACAAGCATTGTTTTGACTAGGTACAAGTATGTAGTTTTGGTTGTTTACCTACTTCGGCGCAACACTATATATTGCAAAATCACGCCTTGATTTTTATTAGAAAATCATTCCGAATGGTGGTCTGAACTTAGGGTTTCAGTTTTGCTAAGCTGTCCCTTACTGGGTGTAATTAGAAGTACTGGACTCATAATATTTGATAGTTATAATGACATTTTTAGCTCATCAAATACTGATGATAGTTGATAGGGGCTCCCATTTCCGCATTTAGGCTCACAGGTCGCATATTATGCGTGTGTGTCAGTTGCTATTCCAGCCACCTCAGCCCTGACCAGAAGCTCAGAATCCTCCTGGGGATTTCGCAAGCTTCACGGAGTGACCTTATGCCTGGTAGGATTTGTGCTCATTGGTCCGCCACTCACAAAAACTCCAGGATTACGTGGGCGGCCTCTAGGCATCCCCTACAAAGGGAGCTATCGGTGGCGTTTAAAACGAAATAGTGCTGATGATAGTTAAAAACACTTAACACTTAACACCTAAAACTATTATTCTTCCAGATCGGAATGCGAGCTTCGCCGCCTAACCTGTGGACAGCACGTCGTAGCAGTCTCAGCTGCTCACTGTCGCACCACAGCACTCTGTCACGAGTCCTGCCCTGATACACCAGCCTTCGTGTGTGGCTCGGACAACCGCTTCTACAAAAACGAGTGTATTATGAAGAAGGAGAATTGCGGGTAAGACTTTTTTTATTTTTGAAAATTATTTTATAGTTGATTGTGCATTTACAGACTAGATGTCCGTGCCCTTGTTTTTTTACATTTAATATTGAAAAAAGATAACGATTAAGTAATTAAGAATCTTAAAGACCTTATCAACATAAAGCAGCGACGGTGGTCTAACTGCTAGAGGTTTGGACTCGTAAGCGAGAGGTAACGAGTTCGATCCATACCATGCCATGTTCTTGTATGCATGAGGTAGCGAGAGGTGCCGCCATGTACCAGTGACTCGTTTTCCGAAATATGTACAATATACATTAGTTGCACACTAACCGAAGGAGAATATCGTTAGGAAACCTGCATATTCAGGAGACTAAATGTGTAACCATGATTCAATCCGCAGTCGCTCCACTGTAATTACTTGACCAGCCAAATCCTGGATCATGGTAAGAAAAATTAGGGCCTTATCATCATCACGCTGGGATATCCGAGAATGATGCAGCTGACTTTTAATCTCTCACTTACTTTACAAATCCATTTGCTCTATTTATGCAAAAAGTATTAAGCGAATATAAATCCCACACAACTCTCTTTATGGGGAACTCGCTTTTTAGGGAAAGTTTTTTTAACGCGAATGAAACTTGAACCTACGACCTCAGGACTCAATCTTCTGGTACTCTAACCATCTTCCGGATTCAGGGTGAGAAGTTCAGGAGTCCAACAAACAACGTCCTCGTTTCGTAAAAGTCCCTATTTGAATACCTCATACAGAAGTTGCTGAGATCTATACATATTACTGCCCAGAATCCAGATGGCAGCACTACCCGTATTTACAGTAGTTCGGCTAGTGGCAGCTAGATGGTGTTAGGAACCTGTCTCTGACAACTTCTTCTTCTTCTTATCGTGTAGGTATAGTCAAGTGTGTGGCAAACTTGACTAACTTATGTCCGACGCTTCTCTCGCAGTAACGCCCTAAGCCGAGGTTCGAGCCAGGCCTGTTACTTAAAATTTTGGGCTGAGAGCCACCTGCGCTCGCCACTTGCTCGGTGAGGCTATCAAGGCCATCAGCGGCCAACAGTGTAGTCATTTAGAAAAAAAAAAAAAAACAAAGACTAACCCTGGTGTCAGAGTTTCCAAACCGCACAATGGCCTCCAAGTTGGTTTTAACGACTATAGTCAATCGACAACAGCCGGGACCGACAGCTTAACGTGTCCTCCGAAGCACGGAAACCATCTTGATAAATTGCCTCTTTGGTCACCCATCAGTTTCCCAGCCTCTGTGAATGTTGCTTAACCTCACTGTTCGGTTGAGATCAGCGAGAGCCACTGGGCTACGAGCGCTAAACAACTGAGCTATCGTTACTCTCTTACAGTAAGCACGTGTTCGTCGTCCCTCTGAAGCGGTGTCTCTCCCGCTTCCAATACTCCGGCTGCGCTCGCGTCTGTCCTCCTGAGTACGACCCTGTATGCGGCACTGATGATAAAACCTACTCCAACAAATGCTTCTTAGAAATGGAGAACTGCCGGTCTAGGTGAGTTAAAAAGTTTTATCATGTTTTTGTTCTTCACTAGTTTTCCATATTATGTGACTTCGAAAGTATCATAATTATTATATGTCATGGTCGGGCCCTCCAATCCCTGAGCAAAAATTAAAAGGATAAACAAACAAACACAATTTTATACTTATTATTTAGTAAGGAGAATAAGGATGCACGGCAGTGGCACCCTCCAAGTGAACTATTCAGATATGCTATTAAAAAAAAAGACAAAAATTTTTAGTTCGTAGGAGATTAAATCAGTGATAGCCCAGTTGGTAATGACTTGTCATCCGAAGGTCGAGGGTTCAAATCCTGGTGCGGGCCGGTACTACTAAATTCGTCTTTTCGGATTTATGGGCTGGTAAAAAAAGCGATTAATTCAATCATTTAATTCAAAATTTAAGTCTTTTTATATTTTTAATGTTGGCAATTATTTTACAGGAGTTTGGTGCAGTTGAAATACTTGGGCACATGTGCGGAACCAATCGCTGAGGAACCCAAGAATTATCTTTACCGATAAACCTTTTTCACTCAAATCAGTCATACCTATTGAAACATTTCACTTCATTCTATAAATGTATCGGGAATAACCCGCTTTAAATTAAGTGCCAACTCTAATTTAAGAATCATGTAAAAATAAAAAACAATTATTAATTAATACTAGCACCAATATAATCAGTCTTCCATTTTATATTCATTGTTATAATATATAAGAAAATTGTATCGTAAAAAAAGCAGTACAAAAACGTAAAATTGAAATGGAGGCAAGTTGCTAAAAACTAGCTCAGCATCTTTTATGAATAAATTAATTTAAAACTTTAAAAAGTATAGATAAGAATTTAAGTGATTTTAGCTTAAAAATAGTTTTTTATATTTTATTTATTGTTCTATTTATTGCTTGTAATTTAAGTGGTTTTGTAAATATTTAGTGAATTTTAAATCTAAAAACTGAATCTTTATTTTCGTTTTAGATTTTATGCATTTATGTGAAAGACTTGTATTAAATTAACATTTTATTATTGTCAATTAATAAGACTCTCTTATATTTAAATCTCGTATTTTAATATTTTACTATGGAAATTAAAATCCCTTTTCAAATAAGCGCATGGTAATATTGTTAATTATGTGCATACAGCAGTACATCTAACTATACATTTTCACCTTGACGTCGCTCTTATCGCTTTAACAATAGTGGTGATTTTCACAGAGCAACAAACATTGCTGGGTCGTATCTAAAAAGATTCACAGGAAACATAATGTGTAAAACACTAAGAAGTACACTAAAATATTCTTAAAATAGAATGTCAGGTACATTGTTACAATTTAGCAATAAAAACGTAGTTGTTAGCGTTTCAAATACTCACCGACATCCGTCTTACAGTGACGTCATAAAATACACTGCCATTATATTTAATATCAAATTGCTTAACTAATAGTACTATCTGTTTAACTACCGATACTGTATTTAATAAATCTACCATAAATAAAACAGTTTATGAATTTGTTTGTTTCAATTATTTTAATAAAAATTACATTGTTTTGTTACAAAACTGTTAGTGTAAGTGACTGGGACATTTAAATCAACTTTACAAAGTTATTGTTCTAGATACTCTAGATACATGGCAGGACATAACAGCATTTCATATTTAGAGATTTTATCATCTCCGTTTGGTTTTAAGTTCGTAGAAAATGCTACTAAGGCTAAGAATTTTTTATTAAAAAAATGGCTATCATTAGCCCATGACTACTTTATTTTACAACTCTGGTGGCAAATCCAATTCTACAAATAAATTGATAAAGTAAGCCAGAAATATATTAAAGTTAATTGGAAGCTATCACAAGTTGAAGACCAAAACAGGATTGAGTCTTTAGAAGACAGTTACTATGAAACAATTTCTCGGCGAGATTGTATCGACTCATTATTCAGCGAAATGGTATTATGTAGTCTGAAAGTTTTGATAAAAAGGAGAACAAAAAGCATGAATATAACAAGAAAATAAGCAAGATGAGTAATTTTTATGGCAATACTAGATCGACCACTTTCAAGCCCGCTTGGAGCCAAGCCACCGCACATTTTCTCAACTGTTTTCGAATCGATCCTACTAGCCTCTTATGCAGCCCAAGGCCCTGCCCTTTAACCTTAGAGATAATTTCAAACATTCAATCTGCCTTACAATATTCATCAAAACAAAACTATTTTTTTTCTAAAGGATGAAGTACTGAGTTCAGCCCGTTATAAAGCTTGCGAAGATTTCTAAGCGTCAAATAAACGCAGAGACAGTTTAACACGTTCAATTTCTGCAAAAAATAGTTTCATTTTAATTTTCTATAAAGTCAGCTTTTGTATTTAATTTTTCGATAAAGAAATCACATACATATTTTTTTAATAGTATAGTAAATAGCTGCTTGCTTCATGCAATAGCAGACAATATATTTTTTTACCAATTTAGTTAAGCTCTACAGCTAAATTTTAAGCCCAGCATGGATTTTTTTTTAAATTTCTTAAACATATATAAATTTATTAGCCTTCATAGCATCAAAACCAGTCATCCTTTTGCTTGGTACTCCAGAATATAATTCTAAAACCAAGAGCGTTCCGAAAAATATGAGCCAAATATCCAAGTTTTCTACAGTTATAATTCCTAAGCGGATTAGATTACTTGTGCAAATTATCCAAGAGGCCCACGCATGTAATAAATCGAATAACATTGAATTAAAAAAAATATTTTCAACACATTTTTTTATTTAATAAATAGTCAAATCTGGAAAGAGTTAAAAAGAACCTTTAGAACTTGGCATTATTTTTCCAAGAAGTTTTGAACAAGACAGATAGTTTGTTGTTTTCTTGACGAGTTGTTCGGTAAACAAATACTATTGCTAAGTAATGATGATTTATTTACTGTTGAATGGATTGAAGGTATAGACCGGACTTTCAAAATAGACTTTTTAATACTAATTTGAGGCTTATGAGTTATTTGAATATGAGCTTTCCGTTTGTGAAAAGAGTCAGAAAAGCTTACTCTGTTTTCGTGGGAGACCCGAGCTTTGATCAAGGGAGATAATCTGTGGAAGAAAAAAAATAATGTTAATTGGTAACAGAAAGAAAAAAAGAAAGAAAAAGAAAATTCACCATACAAAACAGATACCAAAACAGCATACAAATTAACACAGGGCTTAATTGGAATAACTACATATATAAATACATCCGCTCACACTTAAAACCCCTATCGGGGTAGGTAGAGCATCAAAGGTTTTAAAACCACTTGATGCCACATAATTCAGAGGGTCATAAGAAGAATTATAATGTAAGTGGTGAGAAGTTGTCAACCTTTCGCCCACAATACAGCAAAACCCTCGCGTCCTACTTACTCACTTCTACAGTATTCCTGGGAAGAGTAGGCAGCTAGGACATTCTATGTTTTTATTTTACTCCCATTCCAGCATGGAAGTACTTGGAATATTTGGAATGGGCTTAATTGGTATAATTGTTTGAATCCCCAAGTTTCTTTCTGTACGCTATTACTAGTTCTGTGGTTTCGTAAAATTATTTAAAACTAGCATTCCGCTCGGGACTTCGTTCCCGTGGGGATTCGGGAAAATCATGTACCCTAGTCTATCACGGATAATGTAGGATTCTAATGGTGAAAGAATTTTTAAAATCGGTCCTGTAGTTTCGGAGCCTATTCAATGCAAACAAACAAACAAACAATCAATCAAATCTTTTCTCTTTATAATTTAGTATATAGATTGATCACTAACTAAATTTTTCACTCCGGACCTACACCACACGCACGCGTTAACAGACACCTTCATTACAAAAACACATACTTTATAAAACACACATCGCGAGCGAATGCTAATATTACTAAGTACGAGAAAGATTACGATGTTCAAAAATTAGAGAAATTTTTGAAATCCCTACTAATAATTTACATCCGAAAGTTACTTTCACAACTAAACCACTGAACCGATTTTAATGAAATTTGGTACAAAGATAGATAGACCTGAAGAAGGAACGTAGGCTACATTTCATCACACAACTGGGCACGACATAACCTGTATCTCATGCGGGCGGAAAACTAGTACCTACTTTATAAAAACAAGATTTTAAATTTTTTTTCCATCTGCGTTTATATCAGTTTTAGAACAAAAAAACTACATAAAATGTTTAAACTTACTTACAAAGTGCTACTTTTGTACATTGAGTTTGCATCGTCACAGAATCTGTTAGCCACTTCGAAAGGGAAGTTGCACGGTTGACAGGAGTGACTCAGTTCTTGGATTAGATGTTGCAATCGTTCGTTGAACTCTAACAAAGTCTTCAGGTGCAACGCGTCATTACAGTAGAGGATCAGAACTGAAACAGATTAGCCACCGACTAGTCAGAATTGAAACAGATTAGCCACCTACTAGTCAGAATTGAAACAGCTTTACCGACTAGTCAAAATTGAAACAAATTAGCCGCCGATTAATCATAATTAAAACAGTTTAGCCGCCGACTAGTCAGAATTGAAACAGATTTACCGACTAGTCAGATTTGAAACAGATTTAGTTAAAAACTTTTTATTATGAGATGGGTTAACTCTTTGACCTCAATCTTGACCAAGGTAACTTAGGAAAACCTGCATTTGCTTAATGTTAAACGCCTGTTTTAATTATTTTTTTGTTAGCTTCTTTTTATCGTGTAGGTATAGTCAAGTGTGTCGCGAACTTGGCTAAACCTGGTGTCAGAGTTTTCAAACCGCACAATGGCCTCTTACATGGTTTTAACGACTGTAGTCAATCGACAACAGCCGGGACCGACAGCTTAACGTGCCCCCGAAGCACGGAAACGCTCGTGATAAATTGCCACTTTGGTCACCCATCAGGTTCCGTGCCTCTGTGAACGTTGCTTCCTCACTGAGCGGTTAAGATCAGCGAGCGCCACTGGGCTACGAGCCCCTGTGATTAGTTAGCAAAAATTAAGTATGTTAATTAGCCCACCAAACTAAACAACTTTTCCCAACGAACGTAGGCAGAGATAAACATTTTCGCCTCTTCATACAACTTGAGCGATTCATAAGCAAATCAGCTATGTTTTTGAATGGAAAGTGTTTTTTTTTTGAGAATTTCATATAGGAAGGATCACCTCCTTTTTTTTATTTTTTATTATAAGATGGGTTAACTCTTGACCTCAATCTTGACCATAAGGTCAAAGATGAGGTCAATGATGGAGCGAGTTGACCCAGAAAATGCCTATAAAGGCACTGGTACTCCCACGCACCGACGGAACACAGCAAGCTGTTTGGCGTCGGACTTCGGTAGGAGGGTGGTCGCGAACCAGACGGCCCTTTACAGAGCCTACCACACCGCATGAGACCATAGGACGACACCTCAGATTCAGAAAAAAAAAAACGAAGTGTCGTTGCCTGGGATGGATTACTAGGAGGCAGGTCTCATTTATGTTTCCTTAGTCACCTCCTACGACACCCACGGAAAGAGATGGGGTGGTGTTATTCTCAACCGATCACCACACGGTTAAAAACCTCCTTAAATTTAGATAATGTAAAGGCAAGGGTATGTAAATTCTTAATTGCTAGAAACACAGTGCAGTAATTATGAAAAAGATAATTTATGAGGAGAATTTCTTTAATCCTTTAGGGTAGTTTATACAGGGTGTTAAGTAATTCGATCTTATCCTCTCGGGTGGCGAATCAGCCCATGAAATAGAACAACTTTCCCTAAGAACAAATGCCAAAATACGAAGAAAATTTTTTGACAAAATGATTTATCAGCTGATGCAATTTGTATAGGAAGTTAAAAAATTTTTTTCGTATTTCGGCATTTGTTCTTAGGGAAAGTTGTTCAGTTTCATGGGCTGATTCACCACCCGAGAGGATAAGATCGAATTACTTAACACCCTGTATATAGGTATATTTTTAAACTTCATAATCATCATCATCAACCTGTGTCAGTCCACTGCTGGACATAGGCCTCCCCTATGGCACGCCACTGAGCTCGGTCTTCAGCTCTCCTCCTCCAACCACTGCCCGCTACCTTACAAATATCGTCCCCCCACCTAGTAACAGGGCGCCGTAAGCTACGTTTGCCGATTCGTGGTCTCCATTCAAGAACTTGTCTGCCCCAACGGCTATCGGTTCTACGACAGATATGACTAGGACACTGCCACTTAAGCTTGCTAATTCGCCGGGCTATGTCGGTAACTGGTTTTAAACTTACATGTTATGAAAATATTCGCTAAAACATACAGTATCCAGGCCATGAAACCGCATTGTTGATTTCGTCTCTGAAAACAATTTTTTAACGAGTATTCAAGACTTATTTGAGAAATGGGACTAAGCTCTAAGACGAAAAAGAAGAGACTTTTCAATATGTGTCATCCTTAGGCCTTCTCTTCCTTGCACCGTGTAATTGGATATTTATAGCCAAGATTGGTTTTGCGAGCCATTCCAGAGCCCACCAAAGAGACAACTTACATACATACGAGTACATACGTACGCTCACGCCTGTAATCCGTAACGGGGTAGGCAGAGCATCAGTGGTTCCAGAAAACCACTTAATGCCACGTTTGAGACAAATTCACCATTTATAGATGGAACATGTTGTGTAATGGTGAGAGGTGGTCAGCCTTTCGCCCATGATACAGCAAGACCCTCACGTCCCATTACTGATTTTACAGTATGCCTGGGAAGAGTAGGCAGCTGGAAAATCTAGGTTTTTCTTTCACTCCCAGTCCAGCATGGAAGGAACTTAGGTGAGTCTAATCATATTTGAGGCCGTCCTAGCCGAACACGGCGTGGATCACATACATACACTACTAGCTTTCTACTAGGGTTTCCGTGCTTTGGAGAGCACGTTAAACTGTCGGTCCCGGCTGTTGTAGATTGACTACAGTCATTAAAACCGAGTCAGAAGCCATTGTGCGGTTTGAAAACTCTGACAACAGGGCTAGCCAAGTTCGCCACATACTTGACTATACCTATACGATAAGAAGAAGAAGATTAGGATCACATATACATACGCTACTAATTTGGGAAAATGATGTAGCCTATGTATTAATCCAGGGTATCAGCTACCTCTATACCAAATTTTATCAAATTGGTCTAGCCGTTTGAGCGTGAAAGACTAACAAACATCCATAAAAACTTTCGCGTTTATAATATAATATATTTCCGCCCAAGTGTTAATTCAGGGTAGAATAGAATAGAAAAATCTTTATTTCATAGGACATTCAGGATGTCACTTATAACAAGTCAAGATTACAATGAAATACATACAAACATACATTAAACGATTTAAATACATACATACGCATTCGTTCTTTTGACCCTACTGACTCTACGCCTATTCGCAAAGGTGCAGTCTTCCTCAGAGAAGAACAGGCAAGAACCTCTGAGGTTGCTCTTTTGGGTGTCAGCTACTATACCAAATTTTATAAAAAATTGACCAGCTGTTTGAGCTTGAAAGAGAAACAACCATCTGTACATATTTTTATCCGTATATCCTCATAAAATTTTAGTAGGATTGATTTCATTACTTACTCAGGACTGCTTTATTCTGCTGATGATTTTAAAAACGCAAGTGTTTCAATTCTCTTTGGATTTTAAGATTCAAAATTGGTGAATTGTTTTATTTAGGTTTTGTTGTCATTTGTCATCATCATTTTTTTTTTTTGTTAAGTTTATCCCTTTCGGGAAAGGCAAAGGAAACTATGTCCATACAGCCATGTCTTCAGTAAAAAATCTTCTTTCTTGAACTTAACCTAAGCCCTAAGCTCCTCATGTTCTGCGTAAAACCGGATAGCGTCTGTTTTACGAAAACTGGCGGCGAGAAGCACAACCGCAAGGATCTTTGTCGGTACCAAACGGAGCAGAAACACTGTTATCACTTGAATTTTTCATCACTACACGAATTTTAGTCAATTTACTGTATAATACACTATCACTATTACACATTAAACAACTTTTTCACGCCGAAAACGAAAATTCAATTGACAAAGCAACCGCTCACGCCGAGTTCCCGCCAAAGACCTCTTGTCATCATCATTTTTTGTTGAAAGTATCTGTCAAGTATTTATGACATTATATATGTTTTAAAGAAGAGGCTATGTCATACTACAAAACAAATCCTCGTACAATGTATTTAAAAACTCTATTTCAATTTAGCTTATACAACTGGGTCAGGGCTCTTTTACTGTCATGCGTGTTCGCCATAGACATAGAAAAAATGTGGTGTTCGCGCCCGCATGCGTGCTGGCCGCAACCTGTCATTTCATACATGTTTTTCTTTTCCCACATGCGTGTGGCACGCCTTACAATAAAAACATGCCAGCACGCATGCGGGTGCGAACACGCATGACAATAAAAGAGCCCTTACTATGAATAAATAAATAGTCTTACATAAAATAAGTATAATCTTATCTCACATTAATCCATCAGGTAGGTGAAGAACAGATCCATACAGACAAATCTTTTAAAGTATATCTTCTTCCAAAGTTAATAAGCAGGCAAACGAAAGGCAAATCTGAAACTTTTTTCGAGTAAAAGCAAAAAGCCAAATCATTATTAATATTCCTCTGAATTTTCGGACCTTTGGAAGGCAGTGTTATCATTTAATTTTCAGGTCGATAAGTTTTAATTTTGTATTTTTTTAAAACGCTTAGCCGCGTGAGGGATCTTTACAAATATTTTTTCAGGGATAGAAAAATAATCGGCGCGAACGAGACTTGAACCCAGGACCCCCGGATTAGATCTCCTGGTGCTCTACTTTGCAACAAGTGGTATGAGTATGTAGTTCTTCGTATGAGCAACAGATGGCGCTAACCTACAAGCACAACGTATGTGCGCAGTAAGGGAATGAGAAATTTCGCCGCTTGACTTGAAGGCACCGATAGCTCAGTTGGTTGGAGCACCAGGAGATCTAATCCTGGGGTCGTGGGTTCAAATCCCATTCGCGCCGAATATTTTTCAGTCCCAAAAAAAAAAATTTCGTGACAAGTTTGAGTATTGAGTTTTAAATTCGTTTTTAATGTCAATCCCGTTGAGTTCAAAATCAGTAAAAAATATTTGTCAAATCTATTGTACTCCGAACTCTAAAACAAATATAGGCATAACATATAACATAACAATGCTAGATGACTGGATCCTTCAAATGGCTGAAGCGGTTTCGAGGGATGTTTCGGTCGGCGAAAGCTTTGATTCCTGGGAGGTGCCAAAAATATCTTGGATAAATGGAGTTCCTGGATGTGGAAAAACAACTTGGATCGTAAACCGCTTTGATGCCGAATTAGACCTGGTAGTTACAAACACAATCGAAGCAACGAAAGACCTGAGGGACAAACTTACGAGTCGTACAGGGGCTGACGTGAAAACCAAGGTGCGCACCCTTGCATCAGTTCTTGTAAATGGCCTCAAAGAGCCGAACAGGAAGAGATGCAAGAGACTCATGGTAGATGAAGCACTCATGAGCCACTTTGGAGCTGTCATGATGGCGGCAGTAATCACGAAAGCAAGCGAGTTGTTTCTCATCGGTGATATAAACCAGCTACCATAAATTGACCGCAACAATCTCTTTCTTCTGAAATACACCCGTCCTGACTTAATGAGTAACATCACGCAAGAGCTCCTATGCACTCATAGAAACCCACTCGACGTAGCATTTGCGCTTAGAGGAGTCTACAGCGGCATCTACTCGTCAAAACTTAGTGCACACTCCCTGAGACATGAAAGGTTTACGGGCGCGCAGATCGATGGAACCAAACCCGAGACGTTGTACCTTGTCCACACACAGGCAGAAAAGGAAGCCCTGAAATGTCAAGGATAAAGGTCGGGAACTGGATCACGCGTCCTCACCATACATGAAGCACAGGGCTTAACGTACGAAAACGTGGTAATTGTTCGTACTATAACAACCAGGCAGGAGCTACACAACAGCATCCCACATGCAGTGGTTGCCGTATCGCGCCATACCGTTAGCTGTGTATATTACGCGGATAACGGTAATGATGCGATAGGCAGTTTTGTCAAAGAAGCAGAGGCGGCGGGCCGAGGAAAAGTGATTGATTATAACCCTAAAATGGCCATCAAAAAGCGGGATACGGTTGTTATCGATGCTTCAAGGACTGGAGACAATAGACAGAAACCACCGCTGACTTAGGTAAATAAACATAATAAAAATGTATTTAAGTATATTTTAGTTTCTTTATATGTATTTATTGTAAACTCAAATGGAGAGTATAAAATCTGTTGAAAATGTAAAGTTAGTATTAAAAATATAAATTATAATAAAACAAGGGCACGGATATCAAGTCTGTGGATGCAAAATTAAGTGTAATTAAAAATAAAAAAAACAAATATAGGCCGAGTTCCGCGTAGGGCGAAGCCCGAAGCGTCACCAAGCGAAGTCTTATTGACATATCGGGCCCGAAGAAACTTTTTTCATCAATCAATTTCTTGTCTATGGCTCTCCTTTGTTGGTTAGGCCAATGCATAGACATAGAAAAAATAAGTTAAAGATTAAAAGAGAAAATATACTAAGTCCATGGTTAAAGGCCAATGTCAAGTTCGAAAAAGACTATGATTTCAAGCGCTATGAGCGTGCAAGACTTCAATAAAAAAATTGTTATCTGTTTTTCGAAGCCAAGCTGTTGATTGAACTTAAGAAACTTTCTTTTGTGTTTATTTGTTTAATCTCCCAAACAAAGTTTGTCACTAATAAGTACGTCAGATATATCAAAAAACTATAAAGGGGTAAATTAAAAGTAAAAAACCTTTTTTTAAAAAGCTTTTATTAAAAAAAATATATATATATATATTAAATGCACTAAAATTTTTATTTATAATTTAATTTTTTTATTTAAATACACTAAAAAGAATACACTTTTACTATGAACTTATAACGTCATTATACAATTTATATGATAAAATAAATAAAATTCGACTTCTCAAAACGTTCTAACTTAAACGCAGAATAGGCTAATAGTTAACCTCATTAGTCAAATCAGCAACTCTTTATCAAACGTCAAAACGCTCTTGTAGTAAGAAAAATTGTATGTAGTAGTGCGCTATGACATCATATCTTGCGTCTGATTTTTAAGTTTCCATTTAATGTTTTTCGATAGTTAAAATTACAGAAACAAGTAAAGGACATCATTCACGGCCCATACAAAAAATACCATAATTTTTAAAGTGGCGGCCAAAAAAGGTAAAGTTATTATTTCGAAAGAACATATTATTCTAAACATTTTTTAGTATGATATTTAAGCTGTACGACCATTACTAGATTTGTTCTTGACACTTATAAATCTGGATTTTAAATGTTCCGGCCATAGAAAATAGTGTTCCAATAGATTGTGATACAAAATATTTTTCGTATTTAGGTTAAAGGTTTAATTCTAGATTTAAAAATGCATTTAAGCTTGAAAATCTAGATTTTTAAGCTTAAAAAAGGAAAATTTGTAAAGGTTCTATAGCTTAGCTGTCATAAAAAAATATTAAGAATAATGTGTCCTTTTTAACCGACTTCAAAAAAGGAGGAGGTTTCTCAATTCGACCGTATATTTTTTTTAATGTACCTATGTCCGCGGATAACTTCGTCGTTTATGAACCGATTTTAATTATTCTTTTTTTTGTTGGAAAGGGAGTATCCCAAGGATGGTCCCACGCTAAGGAAACCAGGATCTGATGGTGGAATCCTGAAGAAATTGAGGGAAACTCTCGAAACAATTGTCTTTTCGGGATTGAAGTCGGTGACTCTTACGTTTTTGACGTGGAATTATGTTATAATAACTTTACTTTTTTTGGCCGCCACTTTTAAATTTTGGTACGTTTTGAATTATGTCCTTTGGACTAAAAACAATGATTCTGAATTTCTTAATGGTTCAGCCATTTACCGATGAGTTCATATTATTTTATTTTGTATACAGGAAAATACCCCAATGTATGCGGACGCGAAAACTATCTTTATTTCATATTTCGTCCTATGTTCATTGAGGAAAAATTTTTCAGTTTGTGGGCTAATTTTTTTATTATTTTTTATTATAAGATGGTTTAACTCTTGACCTCAATCTTGAACATAAAGTTCAAAGATGAGGTCGACGATGGAGCGAGTTAACCCAGAAAATGCCTAAAAAGGCACTGGTACTCCCACGCACCGACGGAACACAGCAAGCTATTCGGCGTCGGACTTCGGTAGGAGGGTGGTCGCGAACCAGACGGCCCTTTGCAGAGCCTGCCACACCGCATGAGACCATAGGACAACACCTCAGATTCAGAAAAAAATGAAGTGTCGTTGCCTAGGATGGATTACTAGGAGGCAGGTCTCATTTGTGTTTCCTTAGTCGCCTCTTACGACACCCACGGAAAGAGATGGGGTGGTGTTATTCTCAATCAATTACCACACGGCAGAAATGCCTGATTTTCCCTAGTAAATTCACTCGATAAAGAATATTCACAGGAAAGCAAACTGCAACAATACGATGGTATATTCAGCGACCAGCTGAAAACGTCCGAGGGTCAGACCTGCATCAACAGTAAACGCTCCACAAGAGTCTATCTTGCCAGAACTTGCTGTACAAACTCTTAGGATGTTCTTCGCGAATCTTCGAGTCATTTCTGGAAAAAACAGTTGAATCTTATACATAATTAAAGAGGAAAGTTTTATATGTTTGTTTGTTTGCATGAAATAGGCTCCGAAACTACTGGACCGATTTTAAACTTCTTTTACCATTAGAATGCTACTTAGGCCACTGGTACAGTCAAGAGCACGTCAAGCTTGACACTTTGGACTTTTACCGGCACAGCATTGCATGGCGAGCAGTATAAATAAGAGCTCAGCTTAAACTGATAGTGTCAAGCGTGATTTGCTCTTAACTGTACTTATCACTATTGTGTCCCTAGTTCTGGAAGCAAAGATTTTTTAAACTTTGGCAATATTTAACAAGAATTTGTGGTTCGGCAAACGTATCTCGTCTAAGTTAGTTGATTTTTAAATGACAAGAAGGAGAACAGACACTGTTTGCTGAGAGGCGTTAAAGAAATAGAAGCACAGGGTACCTACCACGATCGTTTAAAAGCATTTCTGTTTAGGATCCAACTTTGAACTGCTTCGCAATTGGAATGTTTTTTAAAATGGTACCATGACGGCGCTGCTTTTGAACTGCTCGGTTGTCTATGGTCCATTTTAAATGTCTACATAAATTGTCGCTGGTCTGCCTTTGAATCGCAATAGCGCCAAAATTGAATCGCTTATAAGCCATCATGGTACGAATAAGCGTTGAAGACTTGTTTAGGTCCTAAATTGGATCGCGCTAAGCGATCATGGTAAACCTCCAGTACTTACTTGAATTCTGTGAGCTCAATTTTGATACAGTAACTATCTTTGCAGTTTCAATATGTGTGTAAAGATTCTCGCAGCTGAAAAACAATCCACTCTCAACAGCCCAAGTCTTAAGCAGCCACAATAGTCCTGCAGCATAGTGACTAACTGTTTGTGTATCTATCTGAAATCAAATGAATCTTAGAAGGATTACACTGAAGGAGGATTTTAAACATTAGAAATGTTGCACAATTAATAACTATGACATTAAAGATTGCCTATTTTTTGTTCATTCATTCATTTATTGGGCCTTTTTATAATTCGAACGGCACGGCACGGCATAACAGAATTTGTATTACCGTTGCCTTCTATGGTCCCAGCTTCTAGTGGAGGCAATGGTAATACAATTTTGCCGTGCCGTTTTCGTATTATAAAAAGGCCCATTTACTTATGGGTTTCGCAATCCAAAAGTTCCAATTTGTAAACTGCTTCATACTTACGGCATGGTTTTCTATCCACGATAATAAAATTTGCAAGTAGCATAGCATCTGTACGAAGCTTGCTATTAAGTGATAGAGTATCTGTAACAAGAGGCGCAATCTGAATATATCTGGAGAGTTTGACCAAAGAGAGAGGACTGGCGAGATACATTGAGAATGGTGAGATACGGGGAGGTCTTTCCCCAGCAGTAACATACAGAGCAGGCTAATAAAAAAATGTAACATTGCGAAATTTTATTTTTCGACAAAATCAATTTATTGCTTTTAATAGAATGTAATTTCTTCATTTGTAATTGGTTCTAAAATACCTTTACATATGTTTAACATGGGCACCATAGACAGTCCCCTATGCCGCGGCTGCATGGAGATAGAAGAGACTCCAGCGCATGTTATGATGGAATGCCACAGCGTGGAAGCACGACGGGCACAGATCCTGCACAATCTGGGATCCCTATCAGAGGCATGCAGGAACGTAAGAAATCTTGTGTGCTTCTGGGAGGACATTGGCAGGCTGAAATAGCTAGCCCAAACAATATCACGCACAATGGTCCAATTGATAGGCTAAGTGCGAAAAACGCCCGACCAATATAACAGACCTTTACTTACCGTTATCTCAAAGATTTTTTTTGTCAATCTCACTCCATCTATAAGCTCCTTAAAAGTATTCATCATATTTTTCATACAATCATCATCAATGTCTTTACTTCCGACAACTTCACACCATTTTTTAACGTTACAAGTGATGAAATATATGAAAAATCCAGCGTAAATTATTTCCAAATCAAGTGTTGCTGTTATTAGAATAAATAAGCAACGATGCCAAGTCCAAAAAGGATCTAGTATTAACTTCATCACCACCAATACGACAAAGGATAAAAGACAGGAAACACATGCTGCTATAAGATACCTGCTTTTGAAAACGCTATTATCATTAAACAAACTCTTGAATACATCTTGCAAGATTCCCATTAGCTGAAGATATTCTTGCCTAAAGTATATTTGCAAAAAGCATTGCGTGAGGAGTTGAATCACATATTGTGTATTAATGATGATGTACATCCACGCCAATATAGTCTTTAGTTTCAATGCTACTGTAAACAGTTTCGTCGTTAACACATAATATAAGATCATAAAGCATACATTTAACAAAATATTAGCTAACAAATCTAGTGTTGAACTAAGCAAGTATTTATTGTTTTGTATCCTAAATTTTCTTGAAAAGAAAACAGTGTTTAAAATGTACATAGGCTTAAAGGTATTTATCAATATTTTGGTTGACATCTTTAGTCGGTTGTACTTATTCCTTTTCTATAGTTGCTGTTATTTTTCTGTTAATGTGCAAATGTGCTTTGAAATCACTAATCTCTGTTACTTTTGATATTTATCCCTGCACTGCAATGAACGTCGTTTTAGGATTTTCATCAAAACGTATGTTTTCTTTTGTTTTCCTTTATGTTGTGTTTTCCGTATGTTTTCTTTTGTTTTCTGTTTTTTAAAAATTTTACAAGATTGTCATGATTATCATATTTTATTTCTTCTTTATTTGTTTTATATAGTTAAAAATGATCAATAGCCAAAATTTCCCAATGTCATAAGTTACGTCAGAGTTACGTCATCCTAAGGTTATAAGAGACAGATGTACTTTTGTAAATTAGTTGTTCAGAAATATATTAACTTCAAGAGTTGTGTCAATATGTATGTTTTGCGTAACATAATTTTATTATAATTTCATTTTTACTGCTCGACTGAAGGTACTTATTCAAATGAACTAAAAGAAAGTGTTTTCCTAATGACTTTTTACGATAGTAGGACATTATCATAAAAAGTACAAATTTTGATTAATGGTCTACAACGGTCCTTCTACAGAATATAATGGTATTAACTACCTAAACTAGTGATTCAACCACGGCTTTGCTCGCGTACCCTACAAATTATTACGGAAACTTTCATACCCTAATGACTCACTGTTCGAAACCAATAAGTGAGACCCCGTGTGGTGATCGGTTGAGAACAATACCACCCCATCTCTTTCCGTGGGTGTCGTAAGAGGCGACTAAGGAAACACAAATGAGACCTGCCTCCTAGTAATCCATCTTAGGCAACAACACCTCAGTTTGTTTTGAATCTGAGGTGTCGTCCTATGGTCTCATGCGGTGTGGTAGGCTCTGTAAAGGGCCGTCTGGTTCGCGACCACTCTTCTACCGAAGTCCGACGCCAAACAGCTTGCTGTGTTCCGTCATTGCGTGGGAGCACCAGTGCGCAGTTGACATTTCCTGGGTTAGCTCGCTCCATCGTCGACCTCATCTATGACCTTGCTCAAGATTGGGGTCAAGAGTTTACTCATCTCGTAATAAAAAAAAACTAAACTTAATGTTTTTATATATTTATTTCAAGAAAGCAAACTGTAGCAGGACAACAGTATAAGTGGCGATTAATTGCAGGCGCCTAAGGTTTAATGCAGCATCAATAGTTAATAATCCGCATGCGTTAATCTTACCAAAGCTCCTTTTGTGAATCCTCAAGATGTTTTTGGCGTATCTACGGGTTAATTCTGAAAAGATAATGTTGCATGTTAAAAAATTTAAATACTCGTAGATAATAATACAACCGATTTCAATCCCAGCAATGTAGATATCCACAAACTAAGCGTCATCTAGATTTGCTGTGTACATGTTTTCTGTTTTGTTGAGTTTTTCAAAAAGCTCTACACCAAATTCGAAAAATTTTATACGGGGCCACCTCTCAAGTATAATCAAATCAATTCATAATTGGCGGAGTAATCGAGGTCGTGGGAATAAGTTAGTTTTTAATACAAGTAAGGAAAAAGATAGAAAAGCAAGATTTAACTTAATAATGGACTCACGTGAATTTTGCGGTTTCAATTTAGTAATGGTGATCACATTAGCATTTTCAATCTGACTGTAGAGGTTCTCACAGCAAACACATAAACCAGTCTCAATTATCAAGGCCTTGCAAACCCATAGGAAAGATGCTAAGTAGTGACTTATAACGATGGAGAGTTTTATCTGGAAGAAAACAAGACAATTTAGCTTTTCACCCCCGACACAAAGGAGAGATATTTGGATTTTACTACCTGAACGGATAAAATGGCAGTTATTGCCATTACACCGCAATTAAGACGCCATTGATTAAAGGAATAGTCCTTCAGTTCAGCGTGGCAGTAAAACATTCTAAAATCTTAAATGAACGCATTGTTATAAAGTATATAAATTTACCTGATGATTTTGTATCCATAACAACACAATTTCCACATAGCATAACGACTGTACAAAACTTGCAATCAGATGAAAGAGCATCTGAAACAATTGATTTTATATCGAAAAATAAGCAAAGTTGTGCAGATACAAAAATACGATTAAGGAGCGTTTAGGTGCTCTAGTCAAAAAGATTTGAAGGATAAAACGGAAGGGATCAGAGCTAAGGAAGTAACTACACCCCAGCCTGTTGTAAATAAAGATCCGCTAACTTCACGCAATACATCCACTGTTTTCACTAAATCGCTTTAATTTTGTAAATGTCACTGAGATATAGCGAGCAATATTTTAGTACGCTAGCCTTTGCCTTGCTCATGCCCAATGTTAAGCCTGCTTCGCACATTTTTGATGGAGAGGGTGCTTCTTTAGAAGCGAAAGTCAGTAATTATTCAACTTTTTGTGGATAAATTTTCTTCTTTGCTAACTCGTCGCGTGCTTCAATACTCAATACTCAATCATTTATTGCTTTCCATGGTTTTTTACATAGGTGATAAACAAATAACATTTCTGAGAGCTCATGGACCCAGGCTGGGCACGCAATTTTATTTGAGAGAGGAGGACTCATGTCATGTCATGCTTGTTTACACCGCGTGCGATACAAATCTCGTACACCATGTGTTCAAAAAGAACGCGAAGATTTAATATCAAATCATGAATTTGGACTGATACATTATTAACAATAGCATTAAGTATCAAAATATTAACGAAACATAAAAACGGCAGCTTACCGTCATTTGATAGATCTTTTGTATCAATATCACTCCATTAACCAGCTTTTTAAACGATTCCATCATAGTTTTCATATCTTCATCAATAATGCTTTCATTTGATACTACTTTGCACCAGTTTTTGACATTACACGTGAAAAGACTTATAAAAAATCCAGCATAAACGATCTCTAAATCAAATGTTACAGTTACAAAAAAGAATATGCAACGGTACCATATCCAGAAGGGATCTATTAGACATTTCAAAACAATTAAGAGATTGAAAGCTAAGAGACATGCTACGCATGTAACTATAAAGTAAGTTCTGCTTTTATAAATGTCGCCTACTTTAAATAAATCTTTGTAAACATCTTGTAAAATATTTATTAGCTGAAAATTTTCTGTTCTATACCAAATCTGCAGAAAGTACTGAGCAATTAGGTGTATTAGATAGTGCGTATAAATTATTTGGTACATCCACGCAATCGAACTCGTTTTCATTGTTACGGCAAAAAATCGTATACAGAAGCCAGACAGAATTATGAACAATATAATTAGCAAAATATTGACAGCACAGTCTATTATTGAACAAGGCGTAAATTTGTTATTTTTAATCCTAAATTTTCTTGCACAAAATACGACGTTTAAAAAATACATTGGCTTGAGGAGGTATATCAGAGCTTTGGCTGTCATATTTTTATCCAGGAAGTGATTAGTCTTTGTACTGTTATTATTTTCTTTAATATTACTCAGGTTTATATCTTTCATAAGAATTCAATGCATCCAATTTTAAATGACGAAGTTCGGTCTGAAATTCAAAGGTCACTGCAAATGTTCAATACCAGTTTTTTACTCAATACCAGTTTCTTTGAATAATTTTAGTATTTCCAATATTATTATGTGGTTTAGTTATTATATGTTACTGGTCAACATAAACATGTTTGTTTATTAAGCACTCTATTATGTAACTGTACGAAAAGACAATTCTAGAATTTCATTAACAAAATGTGTCCATGAGCCACATTTTCGTGTTATGATTGGAATATTCACTTAAATAATTTGATTAAAAACGAAGCTACACCCACATATACTGAAGTAGTTGTAAGTAAACAAATAACTGAATGTTTCTTTGATAAGACTGCGTACATAAACATTAAAATAAAAGGCTTTTAGTATAGGAGGTTGACTCATCAACGCCCAGCCCAAACCCTTGGACCGAGAAAGTTTAAATTTGGCATAAAAAATATTTTATAGCGCATGCAAGGAATAAGGAAGAAAAGTCCCGGGCATCCTCAAGTCCTTATTAATATTATAAATGCGAAAGTAACTCTGTCTGTCTGTCTGTCCGTCTTTCATTTATAATATTAATAAGGACTTTAAGGATTGTTAATGGATCTGTTTTGACACTAATACTTAATATCCTTTCGTTATGGTGTAGGTATAGTCAAGTGTATGGCAAACTTGACTAACAGTTTCAGAGTTTCAAACCGTCAAAATGCCCTCTGACGTGATTTGACGACAGCAGTCAATTAAAAACAGCCGGGACCGTGCCTTTCAAAGCTCGGAAGTGCGCGGGATTAATTGCTACTTTGTTCACCCATCAGATTCCCTGCCCTAGTGTACGTTGCTTATCGTTGTTTAGCTTTCGATCATCAAATACCACCGGGCTGCGAGTGCTATAATATCGAACCATTAAATTAATTTAATGTCCTTCAGAAATTGAAAGTCATCTAACTAATTGCAGTTTCATATGCTAACACTAACGATGTTTGCTCTTTACATATTTTTCCAGCGTAAAAAGCAATTTGCTAATAACTTTACGGAAAATGTTTCCATTTCAACAAGTACTTAAATTTCACACACTGCAAAAGAATATGCCACGTCTAAAATCAGAACATTTATATTACAATATCATCGACAAAGAATATCAGAAGATTCTTTTTCCACTGAATTTATTCAACATTTTGTTATTCTTTCCTAAATTCAGAATTTCCAGCAATTTCATAACTCCTAATGGAAAACTTGCGTATACGTATTCCTTTATTGGTATTTTAATTTTCATCACAATACATGTTTGGAAACTATATGATTTTATTCCTGTTCTTTATTATTTTCAAACTATTAGTAATGGATATTTCCTTTTTTATTATTTATTTTCTGGTTGTTTTTATTGCTTATCTTTCATGTCTCTTTTAGGTTTAAATATGTATTATTCTTTAGAAAATGTGGAATTTATTTTAAAACTACAAGAAGCTCGTAAAAGAATTAAATTTGAAGTAAGTTATTTAAATAGATTTCGTAATATGACTTATTTTTATGGCTTCGGGGTCTTCTTCGGATATGTTTCGGCAATTGTCTTAATGTTGGCTCTTTCTACGGATTTTGGCTACTCTGATATATTTTACACAATCTCAATTATGTCCTTCGATGTGTGTGTCTTAGACAGTTATGTTATGATTAAAGTCATAAACCTTGAAATGAATTTGTGGCATTCCGAAATAAACATCTACTCAAAAAACTGTGTCGAATTTAAAAAGTTGAACTTGCATTATGAAGAGACCCACTGGAGAAATGTTTACGAAATCTATTCAAATATTTTGCAAGCATTCAATTTGTATAAGAAGATCTATCAGTTTCCTGTAAGTAAAACTTAGTTTTTGAAATCTAGGTCATCAATTTTATTTGATATCTAGCTAAAACAGTGTGCTTTCAATTTTTTTTCTCTCTACAGGTTTCTTTCCTGGCATGTTACACATTCTCCCAAACTTTGCTGTATGTGCAGTTATTTATAGAGTTTGGAAAGTTGGACATACTGACACATTTCTCAGTAGGTATATTTAAACCAATCATAATGATATCTCATTTCAGATGAACACTGGTAATTTTTATAGTAATATTAATATTTATTTTGCTGAAATGGACGTTAATCTTAACATTATCTTCAAGTTAGACAGATTTATTTACAAAATACACATGTACATGCCCTGCTTAAGCGTTGCAAATAGAATAGAAAATACTTATTTTTTTACTTTATTAATAGTACATTGTTACTTTAGGGGTGAAAGCAACTTATTTAAGTCCCGAGACGAGGTTTAGCGACCGAGCGTTGCGAAGGAGCTAATAGTTCAAGGGACTAAATAAGTCTTTCACCCGAGGTGAACACTGTGCTTTTCATTACGAATACAAAGAAAGTAAAAATAAAAACATGGTTAAGCTGAACTTGTTGCTGTTATACGAAAGTTACAAAACTCTACAACTCAAAAAAACAAATGAAGATCGGAATGCCACTTTTCCGCCTATTATGTATTTTTTTCTGTGGCTGGCCAGATAATCAGCCATTATTTTCCATTTTCATCGTTGAAAAAAATGGTAAATATTTTGCTAAAATATATTTTATTTTAAAGAAATAGTTAACAGTAAATTATTATAAAGTCATTTAAAAAAGTATTCTTTAATGAATACTTAACTTTTGTTATTTCAATTTTACATCGCGCTGTAATAGATTGGCTGTCTAGGAAGTTGGAACATATTTTTTTAATACTTAATTTGACAGCTGTCAGTTGAAAGCAATTCTCCCTAGGCTTAAAAAGTATTACTTTCAAACTGCTCCGTAGGCAACTTCAGACCCACTTTCCGAGTATGAGTAATGAAAAGTATTTTATATTCCATTTTTGGTAGAATACTAATCATTAGCGTTTCAATGACGGTTCAATGAAAAATATTTGTAAGTAGTTTGCAACTTAAAGTTCAGTTAGCGGTAGCGTTGCTGGTCGCGGTGCTGTCGTCAAATGTACGATGTTTCATAGTTCTCAATTTTATCACCTGAACGAATGAAATGGTCACCATGTTAACTCAACCGTCATTATGACGCAATTGATTAGTGGAATAGAAGCCCTGGTCTGTTAGCAGACTCTATCCACTGTAATTAAACTAATAAGGTGATCTGCTGAATCTTGGAACATAGTTGCAAACCCATTCTGTATAAAAAAAAATATCAAGAGGAGGGCCCTGATTCAATAACTTGTGTGTCGATGAAATGGAGGCCATTTTATCTGTTCAGGTGGCAGAATTGAGAACTATTTAATTTTTTTAAACTTGCTGACAACCACACCGACCAGCAACGCTACCGCCAACTGAACGTAAAGTTGCAAACTACCTATTAACTGAAATTCAGTTGGCGGTGGCGCCACTAGTCAAAGCAGCAGTCATTAGACGTGTGAAATTCGGATAGTTCTCAATTAGGCCACCTTAATGATCAAAATGGCGAGTATTAGAATGGCCCCCAGTTGCTTGTGATTTAAATTCAACCTGCGGAACTATTTTGTTAAGAAATGAAAACTGAAGTCTTCTTCTATTTTAGTGTCATATTTATATTAAATAATTATGTATGTACCTTTGTATATTTTATGGATGTATATGTATATATAACGTAAATATTATATAGGTATTGTATTTTATGTATTACGTATATATTACTATAATTTTGAATTCGTAAGTAGTATTAGTAAAATCAATAGTATGAACTATATTTCCATTCGTCTCTCACCTCCATGGAGGTAAGCACCCGCCCTGATCCTCTACTAATCACCCTAAGATTGACTGGTAGATAATGCCTTTAGGCATTAAGTCCGCCATTGTACATTTGTGCATTAAGTTATATAAATAAATAAAAAATAAATTCTATCGAAACAACTTAAGTTACCGAATCAGGGCCCTGTTATCCCGTTGTAGAAACAGGACTAAACACCTCAGTCTTGAGACTATAACTTTTGAATCTTCATAAGATTGAGTATATTCCTTTACTGTTTATTTTAACAGGTTGTTGGTGCAGTAACAAGGGCTATGGCGTTCTTGTGGTTGGTAAAGAACTTGATTCTGCTGAGGATGCTCAGTTCTCAATGTGAACAATTCTACATATCTGTTATTAACGCTCAAAGTATCAGCGCTGTCATCTCGCATAGAAATACTACTGGTAAGATATCATTATGTAGGTTCTTATTCTTAAATAATTATCCTAGGTTCTATTCATGTTAAGGGAAATAAAGACTTATTTCATCTTATCTTAAGATCTGCACTTGGTGCACTGAACGCCACACACCTCTTTCCTCCTCTAGTAATATATGACCTCTCGATAGGATAAGACCTCAATCTTCTCTTTTTTTATTTTTTCGAAAAGCTCCGCCTAGATCTCTCTTTCCTTTAATCTTTCCCTCTATGATATTTATAGTCGTGTCGTTAAAAATGCTAAATCATCTTTCCTCTTCTGTTCTGTGTGGTTCTCTACAAACTTCGCTTTTCCTTCATTTCTTCATGTATTTTCTTATCCGTCCAAGACTGAGTAATAATTTCTGTTAAATTTTTTACAGAGGAAGCCAAGAAAGCGTGCAAGACCATCCGAAGGATAAACTCTACCTTCAAGAAGATGACAGCATACGGCATGATCGACGTAGACGGAGGTCTGGCCATCAGGGTGTTGCGGCTTGTGTCCAAATATATCATTGTATTGCTGCAGTTTGCTTTGGGATTATAAGATAGTGGGAAATGGAATGCTTGGTGGAAATAAAACATGTCCACTTTCATTGTAATTATTTATGACTGTGATGTTTAATATAAAAATGTCTTAACATTTTTGAAGTCGGTTTAATTTTTTTAAAAAGTTTATTTGATTTTCTATTTTACTGTAAAAAAATACCGTCATTTATAAGCTTATTAAATTTGAGGGTCACCATCGACTTCCCTTTGATTCCATCATCAGATCCTGTATGACTTGTCACCTCAGAAGTAAGTACTCTTATAGAAAGTAGCATTTGTCAAGGCCCATTTTAAATATTAATTGCGTAGTTGCGAAGATTACTTTTTAAACCTATCTGACAAAATAAACTTTTCAAAGGCAAGCAATCATTTTGTTACAATAGTAAATTAAATTTATTCGTAGTTTCGAATATTTATACAGTTGCAGCGTTGCCAAAACAGTAGATATCCCGCTACATATTTATTTCTTTTAAGCAAATTTTCATGGCCAGCATGATCTAGCACGAGTTTCAGAACCATATAGGTAACTAAAACTTAATAATTTCTCTTTAATGTTTCAAGTTCACAATACAGACACAGACTCTACAGCCTTGTTTCTTTCTTCCAACTCTTTTCTCTTCTCTTTCTTCGTCTTCAATTCTTCCTGAATCTCTCCGACAGTCTTCAGTTTTGTCTCCGGAACTACTAGGAGGGCATAAAGTGCAGCAGCTAGACAGACGAAGCCGAAGAAGAAGAAAGACACGTGTATTCCAACAGCTGTTGCCAACTGTTTGAAGAACAGCGTTTGGAGGAAAGCCAACAATGAAGCAGCGCACATTGTACTCGCTATCACAGTGCCTCGGTACTGAAAAAGACATAAAAGTGCTAAAATATTGGAATGCTTCATTTTATAAGCAACTAAAATAAGTTCACTGTTGACGCAGCTGTTTATTCAGATAAATATACTCAAGGAGATTTTGGAAATAATTTCCACATTTTAAATTGGCGTATAATTTTGGAGGAAACAAAAAAAATTCTGCTTGCAGAAAGCTGCAAAAAAAATTATCTGTGATAAAAATAAACTTGCGACTCCATAACTATGGCTTCATTAAAATCTAGAAATGGCTGCCAGAAAATGGTAGCAAAAGGAAGCAAATGTATTAAACGAGGCCTAGTGTGGGATTTTAGGTAATTCGCTACTGGCTGCAGGGAATGTATAACAAGCAGTTTATTTAAATGTTTTCATGTAGAAATAAGTATTGTAAAATTGTAAATTGCTTGCTTTTTTTTTGAATAAAATTTTTATTTTTTATTTATTATTATTAGTAAAAATCAAAAAAGAGCAGCTGAAAATAATCACTTTGGCTGCTAAATGGCTGGCTGTTACTGGTCACATTTTACTGGATCATATAAGTTAAGATTTAAATGCAAAAGCTCAATGCTTTAGTCATTTTACGCTAAGGAATGCAAAAATTGACGCAATTCACCTTAAAAGAAAACATCTCTCCAGTAACAACGACAGACACTGGCTGAAGACCGGAAGCGTCGCAAAAGATGCAAAGGCACAATGTCACAATAGGCAGCCATGCTGGTGTCCACACTCCGAAGTCCCGAGCCACAAACCACGACGCAAGCGCACACATGCTTAGACCAGACACCAGGGACGTAATCATCAGGAGCGTCTGAAACAGTTATCAGTAAATTAAAATGTGCAGTTGTAATGCTAGTTCTTTAAGAAAATCATCATTATCGACTGCGAAAGTCCATTTCAACAATGTCTCTGAAACATCTTCTTTGATGTCTCGAGAGTTTATTTAATTGAACATACAAAATGTTGCTTGAACACGTCAATATAGTGAATTACATTAGCACGTTTGACTTTGCGTTTATTCGCAAAGGTGCATTCTTCCTCAGGAGAAGAATAGGTAAGAAACTCCGAGAGTCGCTCTTTTTAAATCAATCATATATATTTTTGCAAATTTTCTATAATAGTTTTAGCAAAAGTAAACAAACATGAGTTTTGGTGAATGCCTTCTACGGTCCTCTTCATTCCACTGTCCAATGCCAGTTGAGTGACAATGGTGACCATTTTATCCATTCAGGTGGCGAAATTCTGAACTATTGAAACTTCATACACCTCATGACAACCGCTCCGATCAACAGCGCCGCCGCCAACCGAACGTTAAGTTGCAAACCACCAAGCAACCTAACTTCGGTTGGCGGTGGCGCTGCCAGTCAAGATAGCTGTCAGAAAGTGTATAAGGTTTAGGTTGTTCTGGATTCCGCCACCTGAACGGATGAAGTGGTCACCACCGCCATTGAGACGCCATTGTAGGTTAGTGAAATTGAAGCTCTGGTCTGTTAGCGGAGTCCCTCAACTGTAATTAAACTAATTAGCTGATCAGCTGCGGTGATAGCCCAGTTGGTAATGAGTCAGACTTGTAATCCGAAGGTCGTGGGTTCAAATCCTGGTGCGGGCCTGTACCACTAAATTCATCTTTCCGGATTTATGTACGGATTTCTAATTATCACTTGCTCAACGGTGAAGGAAAACATCGTGATGAAACCCGCCCGTCAAACAAAATTCATTTTAGAAAGACGAGTGGTCCACCAACCCGCATTGGGCCAGCGTGGTGGACTATGGCCTAAATCCCCTTCATGTTTCGAAAGGAGGCTCGTGCCCCTCGGTCGGGACGTATATGGGCTGGTAAGATAAGCTGATCAGCTATATCTTGGATCATAATATTAAACCCATTCTGTATTTTTTTTTTATCAAGAGCAGGTACCCCATTATAGAAACGGGACTAAACATCTCAGTCTTGAGACTGTAACTTTTGAATCTTCCCTTTCCAATCTTTGCTCAAAACATGGGCGTTTAGCCCTGTAATAAAGTATCTCACCTTCCTCCCAGCAGTCTCTACAATGCTGGAAGCCAGCAAGGAGCCAGCAACTTGTACTCCTCCAAGCATCATGGCCTGCTGATTCGGAGATAGCACCAGACTGGTGCCTTCAGAAGCGTTTGCGAAGATATCTCCAGCGAAGTTCAGAACTGGTATAGCACCACAGACTTCTCTCGCCAGAGTTATTGTGAGTACTATTCGGTAAGCTCGGAACAGAAGCTTGTTTTTAACTGTAAACAAATTTAAACATTTAAAAAAATAGTGACACCGCGGGGGATAATAATTTCACTAGTTAAATTATAATAATTTAAAGTAAAATAGGGATAGGAACAATATTAATACTATTACGTGCTCGATGAGAACTAGACAGTCGTCTTTTATTTTATTTTATTATAAGATGGGTTAACTCTTGACCTCAATCTTGACCATAAGGTCAAAGATGAGGTCGACGATGGAGCGAGTTAACCCAAAAAATGCCTATAAAGGCACTGCTACTCCCACGCACCGACGGAACACAGCAATCTGTTTGGCGTCGGACTTCGGTAGGAGGGTGGCCGCGAACCAGACGGCCCTTTACAGAGCCTACCACACCGCATGAGACATTAGGAAGACACCTCAGATTCAGAAAAAATGAAGTGTCGTTGCCTGGGGTGGATTACTAGGAGGCAGTCTCATTTGTGTTTCCTTAGTCGCCTCTTACGACACCCACGGAAAGAGATGGGGTGGTGTTATTCTTAACCGATCACCACACGGTCAACCAGACAGTCGTCTCCACAAAGTTACGAACCCTTTTATGGGTCAATGAATAAGTTTTATTAATAAGATTCCCATGTGTATTCAAAATTTACCAAGTACATTGCAAAGTTTTTGTTTATTACTGTCTTAAACTAATTATCTATTAGACAAGCAGCTATGGAAATCTTATTTCAGATTTAGTTAAAATTATTAAGTCAGTAGAGTCAAATTAAAGAATGTTAATGTTAATGTTACTTTATATTAATGTTACTTTATAACATTAATGTTACTTTATATTATTTTATGTAACATCCTGAATATTTCTATGAAATAAAGCTATCTTGGCTTTAACTTTCGTCATTACGGTTTTTAGGGTTCCGTAGTAATCTACGAACCCTTATAGTTTCGCCATGTCCGTCTGTCCGTCTGTCCGCGGGTTTTCTAAGAAACCCTTGGTACTACAGAGCTGAAATTTGGCATGGTTATACATATTAATCACGCCGACAGAACTGTAGAGTAAAACCTTAGAAAAAAATTTTTTTTCGGGTGTCTCCCATAGACGTGAAAGGGCGATGAATTTTTTTTTCTCGCCAATATCATCGAGTGGGGTGTCATAAAATAGCTTTTTAAAAGATAGAAGGGTTTTACTATAAAACGTTTTTCGATTTATCCCTCCGTTTGCGAATCATAAATTTTTAAAGTGAAAATTTTTGTCAAACACAAGTGTCCCCCCCCTCTACCAGCTAAACGGTTGTTTCTAAAAATTTGGAAAAATTCACAGAGGTAGAATATACATCAAATTTAAAAGGAAAACTATAAAACATAAGTTGGCCCTTCAAGTTTGCGAGTAATGGTAGACCAAGTGCCAAACATTGTTGGGATTAATAAGAATATATTTACTAATATTAGATCCTTGGTACTACAGAGCTGCAATTTGGCATGTTCATACATATTAATTGCGCCGACAAATATAAAAAATAAAATTTTGTAAAAAAAAACTTTTCGGGTGTTTCCCATACATGTGAAAAGGCGATGGATTTTTTTTTCTCGCCGATATCATCGAGTGGGATGTCATAGGATAGTTTTTTAAAAGATAGAAGGGGTTTACTACGAACGTTTTTTGATTCAGCAGTCCGTTTGTGGAAAATTAATTTTTAAAATGAAAATTTTTTTTAAATATTTCACGAGCATTTAGCATTTACGACGAAGTTCAGCCTAATCCAAAACAAGTGCCATACAAAGTTCCACGCTAAAGGTGAGGCAAGGTCGAAAGCCAAGCTGTAACATATTGACATTTCATGTGTTGTTATAGGTTTTTGGGGGTGTTAATTACGAAAATGAAATCAAAATTTTACACAATCGCCACGCGACCTGCTCTTTAGCATCAGCTCGAAATTATTCCTAACAATACTTTTGTTGCTAAAAAAATAAAAAATAAATATTTTTTTTTTTAATAAAAAAAAATTTGCGCTCGCTTCGCTCGCGGATTAAATACTTCCATTCTGTTGTATTTAGCCCAAAACCAAAGTTAGTGTCCCCCCCCCCTCTACCAGCTAAACGGTTGTTTCTAAAAATTTGAAAAAATTAGCGTTGGTAGTAAGTTGGCCTTTCAAGTTTGCGAGTGATAGTCGACCGAGTGCCAAAAGTTTTTGGAATTAATAAGAATATGTTTACAAGGTTCAATACTAAAAGTGAGGCGAGGTCGAAAGCCAAGCTGTAACATATTGACATTTTAGGTGTCGTTTTATAGGTTTTTGGTGGGGTTAATTACGAAAATGACATCAAAAGTATTTTATCAGCAGGTCTATATTATTTCTAATAATATTGTCGCAAAAAAAAATTAAAATTTTCGCTCGCTTCGCTCGCGAATTTTATAATTTCATTAGGTTGTATTTACACCAAAACTTAAGTTATTTCTGAAACTATACAAACTCTTTAATACATTTGTTTTTTATACTATACTATTTGGAGATTTTAACATCGACTATGACTAGTGATGAACGATACTCAATCTTTTAAGGCTTTCAATAAAGACTCGCTTTATTTTTGACGCCTCACGACTGATTCAGTCTTTTAATTCCCAACCTTTAGTCATAAGACTAGCTTTTTTAGTTTAAGTCTTTTAACGTAAAAACCTGAGCTGTTATTTAAACAGCTTAAAGGACTTAAAAGACTGGCGACTCATTATCTGGCAAGTCAACAGTCGTAAGGTATGTGTTGATAGAATGTAAATATCTCATTTTATCTCCTTGTCAAATGTTATCAAAATGTATTTAGTGGTTTAGGCGTTAATTATTCCTTTTGGTTGATAGGTTACAAAAGAAATATTTAATATCACACACAAACTGCGGTGCGATCCCTTTTACATAAAAGAACTTGAGTCGTTTAAGTCTTTTAAAATTAGCTGGAGTTGGTTAAGTCTTTTAGTATTTTGAAAACAACTCGAGTCGTTTCAGTTTTTAATATTTTCTACTAAGTCTTATTAATAAAAACTCGAACTTTCAGTCTTAATTTTAGAGTCAAGTACTGTAAGATGAAGGGGAGTCTTTTTAATAAGCCTTAAAAGACAGTCTCTTTCATCTCTAACTATGACTAATGTTAGTACACCCGTTTTAAATGAATACGTAATGTAAACAATTTTTATACAACCATTTGCATCCACGCGAGGTGGTTATTAAACAGATGATTTTTTTTTCCTTGTGGCGCTGGAATCTATATTTCTCCTTTAGTTACCTTCTTTCTTTGTGACCTCGTTTTTATTAGACATTATTAGCAATTCAACCGTCCATATGCTCGTAGAATTAAGAAGCCAGCTGCATATTTGAACCATGCTGCTACGGAACCCTACAATGCGCGTGTCCCGACACGCTCTTGGCCGGTTTTTTATTATTATAAGAGGGGTTAACTCTTGACCTCAATCTTAACCAAGGTCCTAGATGAGGTCGACGATGGAGCGAGTTAACCCAAAAAATGCCTATTAAGGCACTGGTACTCCTACGCACCGACGGAACACAGCAAGTTGTTAAGCATCGGACTTCGGTAGGAGGGTGGTCGCGAACCAGACGGCTCTTCACAGAGCCTACCACACCGCATGAGACCACAGGACGACACCTCAGATTCAGAACAAATTGAGGTGTCGTTGCCTGGTGTGGATTAATAGGAGGCAGGTCTCATTTATTGTGTTTCGGTAGTCGCCCTTACGACACCCAAGGAAAGAAATGGGGTAGTGTTATTCTCAACCTATTACCGATCATCACACGGTTTTTACAATTTTCCGGTGACAGTTATAAATGTGAGGTATTGTTTAACTGCCTACTGCTTTTATGGCATAAGTCTTTCTTTGTTAACTTTTTGTCAATAAACAATAAAATGTATTTCTAAGTGTTTGTGTAACTACGGTAATTATTTGAGTTGTATCCTGTTGTCGAGCGAAATGCAACTTTAACGCTTTGACATAAAGTAAAGTAAGAGAAAAACGTGCTTAGTTACTACTAAATTCAATGTAAACAAAACTATTGTAATAAGAATATTATCGTGGAAATTAAGACTACACAGTTTGAGTTATATAATTTTATCTAAAGTTTGTAGTCAGGTATTATGTATTTATAATATTTATTTTATAAATTATTAGGGATTTTATTACAATGACGCGTATTTATAACGCGCGAGTTGGATTACCCTTTGTTTAAAACATTGTTAATATTTTTCGGTATTATCATTTTTTTCCAAGATATTGAGGTATATTGCGATGCAAATATTTGTGCCAAATATATGTATATCTATTTTTTTATCGGCCCATATACATTCCCACCGAAGGACACCGGCCTCCTTTTGAAACAGGAAGGGGATTTAGGCCATAGTCCAACACGCTGACCCAATGTGGATTGGTAGACAGCGCGCCTTTCGAAAACAAAATTTCTTAGACGGACGGGTTTTATTACGATGTTTTTCCTTCACCATTGAGAGCTCGTAGCCCAGTCTCAACCGATCAGTGAGGTTAAGCAACGTACACAGAGGCAGGGAACCTTACGGGTGACCAAAGTGGAAATTTATCACGAGCGTTTCCGTGCTTCGGAGGGTACGTTAAGCTGTCGTTCCCGGCTATTGTCGATTGACTACAGTCGTTAAAACCAAGTCAGAGGCCATTGAGCGGTTTGAAAACTTTGACACCAGGGTAAGTCAAGTTTGCCACATACTTGTAGGTATACGATAAGAAGAAGACCAGATAAGACCAAGACCAGATGGGCAAAGACGTCGAGGCAGACCCCGAAAACGATGGCGTGGTGATCTGGATGCCTGTAATAAGAACTGTCGGAGTTGGCACTGGACCGCGATAAATGGAGTAAAGCAATGGAGTAAGGCCTTTGCCCATCGGTGGGATCCGATAGGCAACTAAAATAAAATAAATTAAAAAATTTACATACACCGACGCTTGAAAGATTAAGAACTATGCTCATAACAACTGTCTCTGATCACAGTTGGGGAAAATTTTTGCTATCTATTGTTGATTTTTGAAAGAGCAACTAAAACCATCAGAAAATAGTAACATTGGGTAAGAATATTACAAAAATTTAGCTCAAATTGAACGCGTCTAAATGTAAGTCGTCTGTAAATAAATCATGCACAACCAATACGTTATAAATTAGCGCATGGCCTTGTGTTTATTGGTTAGATGAGGCTGAAGCATATAATATATGTTTGTCTCATACATGATGATTGATCACAGCATTTAATGTTTTAACGATATTCTGAGTTTTCTACAATGAATGAGAACTTTGTTAGAAGTAGTTTAATTTATATTAATACATAAGATTTATTATTTTGAAACGCTTCTTCTTATCAACAAGTTAGTGACCTACTTGGCCGAAAGATCGAATTTGAGTCAAATTTTTTTGGCTGTCTAACACCCAGTTGCATTGTCCGATGCCACCCATCCTTTCATGCTGGACTAGGAGTGAAAGAAAAATTTAGAATCTTCCCAGGTAAGAGGAATGCGAGGGTTTAGCCGCATAATGGGCGAAAGGCTGAACACCTCTCACCATAATGCAACTTGTTTCATCTAATGACCCTCACAATTTGTGACAAACGTGGCATCTAGTGGTTAACAACCACTGATGCTCTGCCTACCCTGTTAGGGGTTATGGGCGTGAGCGTACGTATGTATGTATGTAACATAGTTAAGGGAACTTACAAATAGCTTTAGCCACGTATTTGCTGCTTTCATCATCAACTGTCTTCTCTTTCTTTAATTGGTCTAGTTCCTTTTGCACAATGCTGTCATCTTCTTTTCTGCATCGAAGCCAGGCTATCACACGTCTGGCCTCCTGAAGACAAAAGTCTGAGTTGTTGAAAAGGCTCTGGCATTAAATGACAATTTATTAAGAAAACGTACATTTTAGAAGACTGAATGCATGTCCATGTGCTCATGAGCTGCATGAGCTCATTCCGCCTGCCGCCTTCTTCTACCCGACGTCCAGACGCACCACGAGGTACCACCCTTACCTTGTCGAGATTTCTCGGATTTGTACTGAGCGCTTCTCTTCATCTTTCATATTGCGCACCGCTAAAGAATGGAATTCTCTGCCTGCTTCTGTATTTCCGGGCTCATATATATAATTCTAATCTCTGTAAAGCGAGTGAACTTAAAGTCTGAATCTTCTGGGTGAGCTAGTTACATCCTCGACCACATCTCTGCCCTTGGGCTAGATTGTGGTCAAGAGCAAAACAGTTAATTGTTATATTATCTATATCAAAAAAGAATGTGATATTCAGTCTGGCTAACATAACGGAGAACAGAATTGGAATCGTTTTTTTGTATTTATCCGATCTGCCATAAACCGAGTCATAATTTATAGACAAGAAGACGTTAAACAGAATGTTAAAACTCTAAAATTAAAAATTATGTAAAAACCCCTCATTTAGGGCCTTACCACAAAAACTAAAACTAAGTCCTGTGTTCACCAAAAATATAACCAACAGTTAAATTGCGGTTAGAAGCTAATCAGACAAAATGTCAAAAAAAATATATGAAAATAACATTTTCAAATCTCTGGTTAGCTGCTAATCGTTGGTTAAATATTTGGTGAACACTGGCCTAAGACCTGTGTTCACCAAAAATATAACCAACGGTTAAACTGCGGTTAGAAGCTAATCAGACAAAATGTCAAAAAAATGTATGAAAATGACAATATCAAATCTCTGGTTAGCTGCTAATCGTTGGTTAAATATTTGGTGAACACTGGCCTAAGACCTGTGTTCACCAAAAATATAACCAACGGTTAAACTGCGGTTAGAAGCTAATAAGACAAAATGTCAAAAAAAAATGTAAGAAAATGACATTGTCAAATCTCTGGTTGGCTGCTAATCGTTGGTTACATTTTTGGTGAACACTAGCCTTAGACAATCTTTAAAACCGGCCGGTCAAATGACATAAATCAGTTTTAGACATTGTCTAATAAATCAAAGATAGACAGATAAAAATTGAAATGAATTCGTTTAGAAGGTATGATGCCACAGACAGACACACAGATGCATAGACATACATATACACAGATACACATGTCATACTTATAACACATCCTTTTTGTAGGGGGTTAAGCAAAAAGCAGTTTATACAGAATATCAACCACAAAATATAAAGTTAGGACCTGGGCTCTACAAAAGATCCTGTAACCTCTCAAAAGTAAAATTATAGTCTTTTCAACCGACTTCAAAAAAGGAGGAGGTTCTCAATTCGACTGTATGTTTTTTTTTTTTTTTTGTATATTTGTTACGCGATTACTCCGGCAACTGTTGTCCGATTATCAAAATTCTTTATTTGTTCGAAAGAGTATACTCCTGAAGAGGTCCCATATAAATTTTATTGAAAATGATTCAGCGCTTTTAAAAAAAATCAACAAAAACAAAATATACTACAAACTAGAACATCATCTAAATAAATGAATGACATTTCTGTTTGTAGTTATTTGCTAATAGGCATTGTAGTCCGCAAAAAACTAGATATCTACTTTGTGCGAACTGTTGTTGGGATTGAAGTCGGTGACTCATACGTTTTTAACGTGGAAAATTATTGACATACGGGTCGGGACCCGTTGGAAAGGTAAAGTTGGGCCGATGGTGTCGATTGGACAGGTACAAGATTTCATGTCCCGTTCGACAGGTACTTAATTGTTTTTGTTCTGAGTACAACGTGCAAAAGTGTAACAATATATTGCTTTTTACTAAAATCTCTGTACACATGAAATTCTGTTCTTGGGATACCACTTACATCTTCCTTCCCTTTCTTCAGTAAATAAGACGGTGACTCGGGCATCATCATAAACAGCACCAAATGGAGGACAGGCAGGGACATGCACACCCAGAGGATTGTCCTGTAGCTCAGCAAGTCTCCAATGACGTAAGCGAAGAGGTTTCCAGACACGTGGAAGAGGATTAACTAAGGAAATTTTATCATTGTTATTGAGAACATTAAATGCTTGTTTATTGCAGGCCAAATAACTTACGTAATCTACATACATACATAAGCTCACGCCTACAATCACCAACGGGGTAGGCAGAGCATCGTGGCTACAGAAAACCACTCAATGCCACGCTTGAAACAAATGGTGAGGGTTATCAGATGGAACATGTTGTGTAATGGTGAGAGGTGGTCAGCCTTTTGCCTATGATACAGCCTGGGAAGAGTAGGCAGCTGGCTCATTCTAAGTTTTTCTTTCACTTCCAGTCCAGCGTGGAAGGATAACTTAATTATATATCTAAGTTTCTATTACCAAGGTATGAAATCAAATTATATGGTAGAAGGACGTGGAAATATATACTACCCAGTATACTAAATCTTCTACCAAAAGAATTGGTCGAAAAAATTACAATAGAAGAAAATTCATTAAGTATGTAAATAATTGTTAAAAGCCCATTACTTGGGTTTGGATAGATCGTTATGAGGTAGCGAGCCAATGCTCGCACGTTTTAACCTGTAAATGTTGAGGCGTATCTTAAATTAGTTAAAAATGTATGTTTTACTGACATATAATATACTGGGTGAAAAAGAACCTCCAAGCTATATTCAAAATCCTGAACCAGTATCACTCAAAGAACACATTTATGAAAAAAAATTTTTTTTTATATTTTTTCAATGGGAAAAGTTTATTTTTTGCCTAAACGTAGACACTACTCCTACATCAGGCACGCGAGGGGTGCGAGTAGCGCTCAGGGGGTGCGCCCGAGTGGTGTCTACGTTTAGGGAAAAAAATATATCCCCCGCCAAAAAAAATAAAATAAAAATAAAGTGTTCCGTAAGTGATACTGGCTCAGGATTTTCAATAAAGCTAGGAGGTTCTTTTTTAACCTGTATGCCTTAAAAAAAGATTCAAAGTCTATCCATTGCTATACAGCGTGGCTACGCGGCCAGCGTAATGGGCACTTTTGCATCGGGAAGGTTCCGGATTAGTCAAATGGAATAGAACAATTTATTTGACAAACAGATTACAGTTACATACAAAAATCAGCTGGCCCAGCACTAAGCTAGGCTTGTATTGCAAGAACCCTGATGTGGACTGCCAACCCGCGCGCAATACTTTCCACAACATTTTGTGTCAAAACAGTATCTTACAAAAATATAACATACTAGCATTCCGCTCGGGACTTCGTTCCAGTGGGAATTCAGGAAAACCATGAACCCTCTATGTCCATCCCGGATAATGTAGGATTCTAATGGTGAAAGAATTTTTCAACCGTAGTTTCGGACCCTGTTCAATACAAACAAACAAATAATCAAATCTTTCCTCTTTATATTATATACCGAAATCCATTGCTCAGCTCATTTGACTAATCCATGTTATTTTTAATTTATAAATTTTTATTGCTAATTATTATATTTAACGTATATTTTGGTATAAAACAAAATATAATATATGTTTGTTTTTCAATACCGACCGGTTTCGATTTACATCGCAAGTATTAACAGTTGCTATGATTATTTTTTTTTGTGAATAAAAGATTAAAAGGATATTAAATAAACTATACCTCAGTTACAGAAACGTTCAAGGTAAAGGTTCTTTAAATGTAATGACGTCCTTGTTGACGTCAACAAAACGAAAAGTGAAAGTATGATATTTCAAGTGGTATTAACTTCAACGGATGTACAGTACATGATATACGTATTGTTTTGCACCTTTTGACAATCTTACAGACGGGTTACAAAATATGACTTAAACCTACGACCCCAGGATTAGATCTACCGGTGCTCTAACCAACTATGCTATCGTGCCCTTCATGTCAAGCGGCGGAATTTCTTATTCCCTTACGAACCAGCGTAAATTTTTCTTTCTCTAAAATTATTTGTAAACTAGCATTCCGTGCGGGACTTTATTCCCGTGGGAATTCCCACGGGAACGAAGCCTATGTCCATCGGGGATAATGTAGCTTTCTAATGGTGAAAGAATTTTTCAAATCGGTCCAGTAGTTTCGGAGCCTATTCAATATAAACAAACAATCAAATCTTTCCTCTTTATAAATAATAGTATAGATATGTAATTAATTTGAATAACCTGTCAGAGTTCTGAAACCGCCTGACTGATTTGGTTTGATGATAATCCTGTTTATTCTAAGTGAATATGCTAAGAAGAAAAAGAGATATAAACTTACCAAAGACCCCAGAACTCCTCTGATGCTGTCCTCACTGATCTCTTTGGTATATACAGGACAGGTGACATAAGCGCCGGCCATAGTATATCCTATTAGCGTTCTTGCCAAAATAAATGACCAAATCTCGTAGGATGACAGTTTTAGGACCCAGGCTACCTGTGTAAAAAATTTAACAAGCTATTAGGCTAACTTGTCTTTATATTGGGTGACTTTCTTTATATTGGGTGAAGGAGAATGGGTAACAGCGTACCCAAATACAAAGTTGATTGTAGCATTATGACCTATATTGGTAATCATTGCTCTTGTGGAGTAGTTTAATTTATTCTAAGGCGGCACATTTGAATTCCATTGGAGAAAAAAGTTTTTTTTGGAAAAAAAAATTTTTTCTTCAATAATAATTAAGTATAATAATAATAACACCTAAAGGAAGAGCGGTGCCTCCTAACACAAGTTTTAAAAAAACTTAAAAGGAGACACCAGCCCCCGTATCAATAATGTAAACTGTTTTTTGATGAAAATAAAGATTTTATTTATTTATTTATAATAATTATTATTGTAAATATATTCTGTTGTTATCACTTTCAGTAATTATAATTATTTTTATTACTAAAAATCAATATTCAGTGATTAACAGCCAATATAATGATAAAATAACGCGCTATGTACCTTAGATAAAATAATTGGAATCTTTTTTCTCCAATGAAATTCAAATCTGCTTATTAAAATAATTAAACTACTACACTGGGGCAATAAAAAACAACACGGACCATTATGCTACAGTCAAATTTTTGTTTTTGGGTCCAGTGTCCATACAAAATTACTCATTCTCCTTTATAGGCGAAAATAAGGATGTAAATCAGCTGACTAAATTTAAAGACTTTCCCGAAGGAACATAGGTTTCGCCTCTCAACATGATTTGTGATATGGGAGGCTGTTCGTCCGGTCGGTGGTGAATTTGAGAACTCTGGCAAGTCGCCCCATATACACGGTGTTTTTTTTTAATATCGTTGTTAGGAATGAGGAAAACAGTTACTGTTAGAAAATGTACAATGGTTTGTTACCTTTTTTTAACATTTAAAGGATTAACGGTTCTCATAAATTGTGTTGAGAACTTTTCAAGTAAATTGAAATATATAATTGTTTTCAAATACTTATAAAATTTTATTCGTATTTTCAGGCATCGAATCACCATGTATTTCACATTTAGATTTTAAATGAATTTACTGTACTTACAGCAGTGGCCGATGACATGGATAGAAGCGTCTTCTTTCTTCCAATGGCGTCGCTCAGAAGTGCGAGTAGGAAGTCGAAAGGCACACATACTAGATATGCTATTGAGGCTATCCAGGAAATCTAGAATAAGTATAAAATTATATTGTATCAGTTTTACCAGTTTCTTTGAGGGATCGGATCCGAAACGAAATAATCCGCCAGAACACCATCACCGGCATAGCTCAGCGAATTAGCAAGCTAAAGTGGCAGTGGGCTGGTCATGTCCGCCGTAGAACTGATGGCCATTGGGGCAGAAAAGTTCTAGAATCGAGACCATGAATTGGTAAACGTAGCGTATTTTTCAGTGGCATCCTGAATGTCCTATAAAATAAAGATTTTTTCTATTCTATTCCATTAGGGCGCCCTGTAACTAGGTGGGTGACGATATTCGTAAGGAGGAGAGCTGAAGTTTGAGCTCAGCGGCATGCCATAGGCCTATGTCCAACAGTGGACTTACACAGGCTTATGATGACGATGAATATTGTATCAGTATAAATAAAAAAATACTCGTGGACAATTAATTCACACACCGTCATTTAACACCAAACTAAGCAAAACTTGTACAGAGCCATTTAAAAACCAACAGCACAGAGTGCACGCGTGTGGTAACCTGAGTTGCGGCCGTCTGTACTATGGGTGCTACATAACTACTCTACATAACCTACTACATACATATTTTTTTGAAAATATTTATACAATTTAACAAACACCTAAACTCATATACTTAAAAATATGACAAAAAAAATTAAGTAAAAAAAAACTTTTTTTAAGATAAAAAATATCAGTTTTGAAAAAAATAAAAAAATTCATTTATTTCAGGCACAGGCTTACCTCGGAATCTGTAAACTTACCTCGGAATCTGTAAGGGGGTTTCCAGTAGGACTTTTATCCGATTGTAACAAAAGGGTCATTGGTGACATCCAGCCTATTGCTGTCCCATAAGCAAACACTGGTAGATTAACTAAAACAATATGAATGCGGTTTACTTCTTCTATCTTTAATGTAAACATAGTCAATAAAATGTTTTTATTTTTTATTTTTAGCATACATCAAAATCTAAGTTCTTATTAATACGGAGTCGCGTTCGCGAACATGATTTTATTGACTTTTACTCCTTTTTCATTGTTTTTTCTGGCCAGAACAGTAAGGTAAATTAAAATAATAAAACAGATTAAATGAAAGCTGAAATGCATGTAACATGTTTTCGGTTGCTTTAAAAATAGGTTGTATAATTGTCAACAATTTGGCACATGTTTCGAAGTTTTTGAAAAGCTGTTTTTATTTACAATAAGTATTATGTCACCTTAATAAAAGTATTATAGAAACTGATACTGTTTTGTATTTTTGTTACAGTTTTTGTACTTTTTTCAGTAATTGCAAGAAGAAGGCTATAGAAAAACGTTAAATTCAAGCAACTTTACAGTCTAGGTATGAAGCGATATATTTTGAAACAAACTGAACTGGTTCAATCATGAATCAGCCTCAATTAAGTCTGATTCATTCATAAACTAGACACAAGCAACTGACAGTCAAAAAAAATGATTGTCCCATAAAAAGCTTAAAATATTACACTTAAATTTGAAAATCTATATATATAAAAGAAAGTCGTGTTTGTTACAACACTTATAACTCAAGATCGGCTGGACTGATTTTGATCAAATTTGGTATGGAGGCAGCTGATACCCTGGATTAACACACAGGCTACATAATTTTCCGAAATTCCCACGGGAACGAAGTCCCAGGCGTAAAGCTAGTATATAATAAATATACTCCCGACATTCTTCGCTTATAATTATAACTCTTTAACGGCTAAACCGATTTTGATAAAACATGTCTAAGAACCACCGCTAAAATTCCTGATCTATACTATTTATAAAGAGGAAAGATTTGATTGTTTGTTTGTTTGCATTGAATAGGCTCCGAAACTACTGGACCTATTTGAAAAATTATTTTACCATTGAAAAACTACATTATCCCCGATGGACATAGGCTACATAATTTTTCCGATTTCCCACGGGAACGAAGTCCCGGCTGGCATGCTAGTTTTAAATAAAAATCCAAATCGGTTCTCCCGTTCAATAGCTACAGTGCCACAGACAGACACACCGGTTGACTAGTGAGAACATACGAAGCTTTTTAACCCCTCTTTTTGAGCGGGGGACTAAAATTATTAAAAAAAATGTGTAAACATTCATGTATTAAACTTACTCAAAACAGCACATATTATTTGATTTATCTTACTCCCTTCTTGTAAAATAAAGTTGTATTTCTTCATTTTTGCCACGGCAAGTTTTTCCTTAACTATTTTACAACAATGATCACTTGTTTGCTGAAATGTTGAAATTTCGCTACGCAAATAGTGTTAGCGGCACTATTTGCTTCTCTCGGTCACATCGCGAATTGAAAAATTTTAAAAAAATTAAACAATTATTGAAAAGAAAATGTTGCGTTAATCATAAATTGAGATAGTGACAGAAATGGTACTTTCTTTCTTATAACTGTTTTTTTTCGTATTCTTTTTTGTGAATAGTTGCAAGCAAGTGTAGGATCCGAAGCGCGGAATACGACTGATTGAAATAACATATACGCATTATCATATCTCTAGAATTCATACAATGAGAGCAATTAAAATCCTTGCTAATACAGATACTCTTGTATGTACTGTAAAACGTCAAAACAAATTGTTTAGTACTCTCTATTTGCACAAGTTTTAAAAGTTTATTAGATTTTGTTTAAGGTATTAACGGTTAATTTTAGCAATTTATTCCCATGGTTGCTTGTTTAAAAGGTAATCAGAAATTCTATAACAACTATAGCCCTTTTCACAATATTTTTGTTTACTTATTGTCTTAAATTGTTCCAAAGGTTATTTTTGTTATAGAAGCGTAAATATTGACACATAAAAGATTTCGTGACTTTGTGAAGATGGCTGTCTAGTAAATCCAGTTTAGTTTTGGTTCTAGTATCAACAATGCCTGACGCCATTTTTATGGTTCCGTATCCAAAGGGAAAAACCGGTACCTTATTACTAAGGCTCCGCTGTCCGTCCGTCTGTATGCACCAGGCTGTATCTCATGAACCGTGATAGTTAGACAGTTGAAATTTTCACAGATGATGTGTTTCGGTTGCTGCTAAAACAAAAAATACTAAAAACTAGAATAAATTAAATATTTAAGGGTCTTCCATATAACAAACCTGATTTTTTTGCCGCTTTTATAGAGATAATGGTTTTTATAGAGTCCGACTCGCACTTGGCTGGTTTTATTCTGAAACAGTTGTTCATCCATCCATATACTCACACCTTTAATTCTGGTCAGGGTAGGCAGAAAATCCTGTGGCTCTAGAACCCTTGTTCTGGCGTTTGGGGCGAGTTCTACGGCATTTTCAGGCCTTGACGATATATCGAGAGTAGCTAACGAGAAAACCACAAGAGGTGTGTTGACTAATGTTTCGTCGCTGTCCACTCCTTATGGTAGAACAGCTTCAAGGTTGAAAGAACGGAGCGTTTAACGCTATGTATAGGATGTTACAGTGTAGTGAAATAAATTTATTTTCTTTCTTTCTTTCTTTCTTTCTTTCAGCTCAGCAGTGCGCCTGAGCATATATTAACTTGCGAATCGCTTATCTGCGTGCTACAAGTTTGATGTGAAGATTTTATGTGGCAGTTTCTTTTTTTACGTTCAGAGGCCAGTGCATCAGGTTACTATAATATATAAGCATCAAACAAAAAATAATTACCCTTAAAACTTGTCCAAATACAGTGTATTAAAACAATAGAAATATTTGACGTTTTACAGTAGGTTCATGAGTATAATTGTATTACTTAGCAAGAATTTTAATTGCTCTTATTGTATAAATTTTAGAAATACGATAATGCGTATTTTCTTTCGATCAGTCGTATTCCGCGCTTCGGTTCCTACACTTGCTTGCATCTATTTACAAAAAAAAAATACGAAAAAATATTTTTTTTAAATATTTTTTTAAAGAAAGGACCATTTCATTTCATATTTTGTCTCTAAGAAATACTCTTGACGGTACGTTTTTTTTTGGAATTGTTGAAGTTTTTTTTTCATAACTTTACAATTTCGCGATTTGACCGAGTAAAGCAAATAATGCTGCTAGCACTATTTGCGTAACGAAAATTCACCATTTAAGCAAACAAGTGATCATTGTTGTAAAATAGTAAAGGAAAAAAACTTGCAGTGGCAAAAATGAAGAAATACAATTTTATTTTACAAGAGGGAAGCAAGATAAATCAAATAATATGTGCTGTTTTGAGTAAGTATAAATTATATGGAGAAAGCGACGAGGTTCGTCAAACCCTTGAGGTTTACAAAATATTTATTTTATAATTGTAACTCCCCGCACAAAAAGGGGGGTTTTATAATAAGTTTCGTACATACGAAACAACATGGAACATTTCCACTAGTCACCTCTAGCACCGTCTTCGTTCTTCGTTCCAGTGGGAATTCGGGAAAATCATGGTACCCATGTTCATCACGGATAATTTAGGATTCTAATGGTAAAAGAATTTTTCAAATCGGTCCAGTAGTTTTGGAGCCTATTCAATGCAAACAAACAAACAGTCTTTCCTCTTTATAATATTAGTATAGATATAAAATTTAACCACCTGTTCAAAAGGTGCGGTGCCACCGAAACTAATTTGTTTTTTTTATATTTAAAATCAGGTTTTTTCATCACAATCAGTTCAGCTATTTCAGATCTAAATATATACTCGTAAAAGGAGAAACTGACTGACTGACTGACATATCAACGCACAGCCCAAACGGCTAAACGTAGGCACTTGAAAGGAAGGGACGTAGCTTAGGTACCGTAGAGGTGCACTAAGAAAGGAATTCCCGAAATTCCCACGGGAACGGGAATTAGCGGGAAAATCCTTTTGTATGAAAAATCTAAACCGCTTAAGTTAGAAGCTTGAAATTTGGCATGCAGGTACCTTAGTAAACTTAAAGCTTAGTTGCAACAGGATATTGCAAAATTCCTACGGGAAAGGGAGTTAGCGGGAAAAAACTTTTGTATGTAAAAATCTAAATCACGTAAGATAGATGTTTTCAATCTGTGTATTCTGTACAAAAAAAATTAACACGCAAACGAAGTTGCGGGCATCAGCTAATTTATTTATAAGCGATGAATGAAATTATAAACTTTTTATTTTTTAAATTTAAGTTTATAGTTTTTAAGCTTTATTTATTAAAGGAATCAAAAGTTCTGGTTTGTCAGTTGATTGTATTTATTTATGCATAAATTAGTCTTAATTGAAGTCCGTATTACAGAACGCGACTCAAACACTGATCTATACTTAAAAGCAGTCGTCTTTGTCATTTTGATAGAGAGAGAAAGAGACAATCAATACTTCATAAGACTTGGGTCTCCTTCTGTACACTATTGGCCTGAGCCTGATTCATGCTTAAACCATTTCAGTTTGTTTCAAGATAATATATCGCTTAGTACCTAAAATAATACTTAAAAGTTGCTTGAATTTTGCGTTTATCTGCAGTCCGTTTCTTCTTTCTAGAATACTTCATTATTATCACGTTCTTATTGTAAACAAATAAGCTTTTTAGTCTAGTCGAGAAATAAGTTTTCTGCGAAAAATAGTTCCAGATCTCTTAAAAATATGGCGTTTGTCGCATTGGATTCAGAATTAAATTCTGAGAAAGAAGTTTTATTTTCTGAAATAAAAAATTGCAATTGTTATAATAAACGAAAAACAAAAAACGATGAGAAAAAAAGGGAGTCTCCGTTTTTTAGCGATAACTATCAAATAATTAGAGATAGCTTTAATTTCAAAAAATATCCTAAATAAAAGAGGAGAAAATTTCATAACAATAAGTCCCGACTCTCGGAGTTGTAGCTCTATTATTTATATTGAAAATAAAGTTCCGCGTGGCTGTTTCAGCGCCGCCGTGTCGCCGCCAAGCAAAGTGTGCGACACAAAATATTTTTTTTATAACATTAAATATTAATTTAAAAATCTAAATAAATTATAGAATCATTAAGATACTACTTGAAAGAATACAACCCTGTTAAAAAAATGTTTACGTTGATTTTTATTAAAGTTATTTAATTGTTAATAAAAAAAAATTAATTCCAAAAAAAAAAATCTTTCTCAGAATTTAATTCTGAATCCAATGCAAAAACGCCATCTTTTCAAGAGACTTGGAACTATTTTTCGCAGAAAACTCACTTCTCGACTAGACTATTTTAGTTCGTGAAACGAAGGAAAAATAGGAGAAATAATTCGTGTAAAAGCATATTTTGGCATAGTTGTAGGGAATAGTGTCTGAAGCAACATACTGAAAGCCCTGATAGATAGGGGTGGAGCTAAAGGGAAGGGGGGGTCCCTTTTTTAAGTTTTTCTTAAATAATTAGTAAACGGTGGCTCATAGCAAAATAATTTCTTTTACTCAAGTAATCTACATAAAATTGTCTACAAAAAAGTTTTTGACACTTTTTCGTTCGGATCAATATTTAATGAGATATGAAAGAAAGAAGAATAGTAAGGTAAATTTAAGTTTTGACCTAGAAGTTGATAATTATTACTGAGCGGGACATTTTGGAATGTGTTCGGACACCTCCCAGAATGACACTTGGACAAGTCCCTCAACCTCCAAGTGGGATTGCCTGTACAAACTGGCATTTCCAGGAGCGGGCCTGAATTCATTACAAATAACGATTTTTTTTTCTTTCAATCGCATTTTTTACGGAAAAGATATCTAAAACTTCAGATTTACTTTCCAGTGTCAAAAAACCTGGAAAAACTGGAATTTTCTCTCAAAAAGCTAGGATGGGCAGAGAGTGATGGCACGATGCCATTTTTAATAGTAAACGACGGTTTAGGGCACTTTCTATTATTCTGAATACGTTCACGCTAAATATGTTCAGTCCCTGGATTCCAGGACCCTTGAATGTTGTTATGATTGTTTTTTATTGCAAAATGGAGTATGTTCGTTTAAATAATAAAAAATGTGCGCAGAAAATACAGAAACATAAAAAAAGGAAAATTTTCCTGAGAAAAACTCCACTGAAAAATCATTTAGAATGATTGTCTGAGTCCATGGTTTCAGTTTTTGCTAAGCTGTCTTTTACATCCTAGCCTGTATAAGAAGATGTTTACATTAAAGATAGAAACATTAAACCACAGTCACTTTGTTTTAGTAAATCTACCAGTGTTTGCTTATGGGACAGCAGCAGGGTGGATGTCACCTATGACTCTTTTGTTACAATCAGATAAGAGTCCTACTGGAAAGCCCCTTACAGATTCCGAGGTAAATAATTTAATAGTTTTTTTTTTAAATTTATTAACTACTAGGGATTCGGGAAAATCATGTAACCTTTGTTCAATACGGATAATGTAGGATTCTAACGGTGAAAGATTTTTTCAAATCGGTCCAATAGTTTCGGAGCCTATTCAATGCAAACAAACAAACAAGCAAACAAAAAACAATAAAATCTTTCCTCTTTATTTTACTATTGAAATTATAATTTTCCGCGACAATTCAATTTGTCCAATAAAATTAAAAATAAAGATGAAAGATTTGATTGTTTTTTGTTTGCTTGTTTGTTTGCATACATTAGTATAGACATTAGTATAGACGAATGGTTTTGCTCTTGACCACAATCCAGCACAAAGTGAAATTTTATTGGGCAAATTGAATTGTCGCGGAAAATAATAATTTCAATAGTGAAATTGTAATGTTAAAGTTTCTTAAATTTTCCTATAAGCAACAGGTACCTATACGTATCTACCTAGCGCCCATAGAATAGAATAGAATAGAAAAAAATCTTTATTTTATAGGATATTCAGGATGTCACTTAAAACAAGTCAAGATTACAATGAAATACATACAAACATACATTAAACGATTTAAATACATACATACGCATTCGTTCTTTTGACTCTACTGACTCTACGCCTATTCGCAAAGGTGCAGTCTTCCTCAGATAAGAACAGGCAAGAAACTCTGAGGTTGCTCTTTTAAATCGCATTACAAATTTTCTTATTTACTAATTTAACTAAATCTGAAATAACTCTAGAGCTGAGCAGTTCATTCCCATGGCTGCCTGTCTGATAGTACAAGCCTCGCCTAGTTTGGTGATAAAATAAATGAAGCTATGTGAATTGTCCAAGAACATTATTTTATTTAATACTAATTCTAGATTTCCTGGATAGCCTCAACAGCATATCTAGTATGTGTGCCTTTCGACTTCCTACTCGGACTTCTGAGCGACGCAATTGGAAGAAAAAAGACGCTTCTATCCATGTCCTCGGCCACTGCTGTAAGTATATTAAATCCGTGATTAATATGACTGTGAAAATTATGGTAATCCTAAGCTTGTAAATACGCTTAAAATTTTATATGTGGAAGAAATGATGACGTCCAATTTATCTATGTATCACTGGGAGTGAAAGAAGAGTCTTGTTTGGCAAGCGGTCGAGGGCAGACGTCCCTGCACGTGCTCTCCTGATATCCCAAATGTTGACGAAGTTTACGACACCGGCGCCCGCGCCTTTGTTCCCGAGTTCGGTCGGCTATTGTTATACCGTGTACCGTTTTCATCTTTGTACTGTGTCTTAAGCGATAGATCTTAATTTTATCTAGCTTCTAATAACTTGTGGCTCTCTAAACTATATCGCGACTAGTGCCTTTTGTACCCCATATAATAAAAGTGCATTCCGGTTCAACTCGGTAATACCTACGTCGCGCATCGCGTGCGTCATCCACACATCCAGTGCAGTTTACAGTGGAACTTATTAACGACGATCAAGACGGAAACTTGAGCTAAGAACAGTGCGTTACATGTGCAATATCTTGAGGAACCTGGAGAACCTGGTGAGCTCGTTCCATTGTAAAACATTTCTAGCCTTTTGCAAAAATCCGTTCCAGCCGCCTTTTGCACATAATTTTTATTTCAGCATCAACTCACAAGGCCCCAATCTAGCCGCCACAGCACGCAGACATGATTATTATTGTAACTTGTAGGAACCGCAGCATACCATTTAGTGTTCCTGACCAGCGCAACATATGTATTCTTAAAGTGTTCTACCTTAATAATCTGGATAGTAGTTACCTCTTAGCGTATTCGATCTACCACCTTACCCCAGCAATAAAATCTAGGGTACGTGTTACCCAACATTTGACCGCGCTGTGATTAGGAAGGATCTAGCAACCTACGAGTCTGGAAACCGGCATGACCCACAAATAGACTAGCACTACTTAATAACCTCACGGACACAACGCTTAGGCATAAGCACGGAACAAAATATTAATCAACAACTCCAGGTTGAATTCTGGGGAGGAGAAGATAAATATATATATAGCAGACTCTGAATATTATAGTCTATGTTTATAACGAAAGTCTATTCGAGCCGCTCATTTAAAGCCCCGTGATGCACGAGTACCCGGAAACATCTTTTACACTTCGGAAACAACCACTAAAGTAGCTTGATACCCACCGATCAAGGAGCTTTATCCAACTACAGGGATGAAAATGTTTATGATAGATATAGTCCTTGCAACAAACTCACACATCTTAATAGAAAAAGATGGAAAACTCCTTTTGCAATCCAACGAAACATTGACTTCAATACCCGCCACGTTTGACAATAAATGCTACGTTTTACGTGTCGTGTCACGTTTGTGTTGTTGATAATTGCACTGGCCAGCCTCTAATTAGGTCATCACCGCAAACACAACACATGTACCTACCCCCTGTAAAAAATTTAAGAACCGGCACATGGAATGTAGGAGGAGGCTGTTCTAAGCTCTAAGACAGACAATGCACCCCTAAAAGAACCGAAGAACACTTATACCACAAGCATGTCAACTTTAACGGTAACTTAATTTTAAGTTTTATTGAGCAACACGATTTAAAACTTAGCAACACTTGGGGTATACCATCTTGCCGAACTACGTGACTTTGTGGGAACAGAGGATCACAAATCGATCATATTTTAAGCCAAAAAAAGCCAAAAAACCTTTGTACGTTGATTCGGGAAATTAATAAACACTGATTAGGTACAAGTTAGTATGGGGAACGATCCGTCTATCTAGTGTTCTCGCATAACTCAAACACGCAAATCAGATTAATAAAACAGCTCACCTACCACCTTAAATCAGAAATTTTACTATCGTAAATGTAACTATGAGCTTCTTCTCCAAAGGGAATTCGTATTAAACAAATTCCAAGGGCTTGTTACCAATAAGATGAAAATCTTACAAGAAGATCAACACAAACTAACTCCCAAGCAGACATGCCAGATATTTCCAATTAGAATCTGAACTGGACGGATATTAACAACATTCTGAAAGAAACAGCCCATAACTTTTAGCGAAGCCAACTCCGAGATCACGCGAAAGCAGGCTAGTATTAACTAAAATCAAGAAAGCTTTCTTTCTTCAATCAAGGTACCCGGAAAATCCTTACCTATGGCAGAGAGTACTAGAAGCACATACTAATCTTAACAAAATAACAAAAGAAGAGGAAGCTAAGGAAATCTTTAAAGATTTATCAAAACAGCATAAATCAACGAGGATAAAAACAACTTACAAATACCTCAAGAAACACAAAAACAACACGGCTCGCACAAAAAGCAGGTGCTTTTTTCCCTTGCCCGCTGGGTCGAAGACCAGACTTCCCGAATTTCAAAAATATTTGTAATTTACTTAATGAGCAATAAAAACGGAACATTCCCTGGAACTGACCAAGTAGTTACAGAACAGTATAAAATAACAACGCATGAGTTGTTAGTGCAAATCACAAAAGTAGTGATGAATGCATGGTTATCATTATCAAACAATATACCCGAGGAATGGCGTCAAAATCCTACTGGAAAGCAACTACTTCGGACCGACAAAAATCAAACAAGAAGCTGAAGACATCTACAAAGTAGCAGAAGAACTCAGATCAGCACTATTGATACAATAATAATAGTAAAAACGCATCTCAAGAGTGGCAGGAAATCAACCATTGTATACCAACGGAGGATAAGATGTAGACGAAGAAAACCAGGCTACTTCTACTCTACAAACAAGAATGATTAACGAAAACAACCTACCCTGTAAAGGAAGCTGCACACAAAAGAAAAACAAACAGTTGAGGAAGAGGACCCACATCATTGCAGCTTCAATCCTACCTGCATATATTACACACCAAGTATAGTATCTATCCTCCCTACGTTGGCTCGATGCTAGTATTCTTGTCGACTCCCTCTCCTATCCACTCCACATCCTGCTGCAACAGCCCCATACAGTCACAGACCCTATCTTATGGTGCCCCGCCGACCACTGGCCGCTGCGGTATCTAGATCGCCTGTAGGAGATGATACGTATGCCAAATTACTCGATCCATTAGTAGCATGAATGGAGGGGTTTGTGCATTCGTGCCACGACGTGCAGACAGGAATAGATGCTGTTGTTGAGCCTCTGCAGCAGAACTGTTGGGCGAGCGTGGCCATTTTGACGGTTGACGGTTGACGGTATCACTGGGAGTGAAAGAAAAACTTAGAAAGTGCCAGCCTCTACCCAGGTATACAGTTAAAGTATATAATTGAGATACGAGGGTTTTGCTGTATATTGGGCAAAATGATACTCGTAGATAGATAAAACCTTTATTTAACATACATAAAACGTAACAAACATCTCTCACCATTATACAACTTGTTACATCTTAAAATTAGTGTCAAACGCGGCATCAAGTGTTTTTTTTTTATATAAGAAGGGTTAACTCTTGACCTCAATCTTGACCAAGGACATAGATGAGGTCGACGATGGAGCGAGTTAACCCAGAAAATGCCTATAAGGCACTGGTAGTCCTACGCACCGACGGAACATAGCAAGCTGTTTGGCGTCGGACTTCGGTAAGAGGGTGGTCGCGAACCAGACGGTCCTTCACAGAGCCTACCACACCGCATGAGACCATAGGACGACACCTCAGATTCAGAAAAAAATGAAGTGTAGTTGCCTGGGATGGATTACTAGAAGGCAGGTCTCATTTGTGTTTCCTTAGTCGCCTCTTACTACACCCACGTAAAGAGATGGGGTGGTGTTATTCTGAACCGATCACCACACGGCAAAAATGGTTCGCTAGAGTCACTGATGCTCTGTCGATCCAGTTACCAATTAAAGGCATAAACGTGTGTATGTTTGTGTGTCAAATTTACTTGAAAAGTGCAACAAAACATTGTTTTTGAAGTAAAAACTTCTTTAGCGGCGTTGTGTCCTGAACATCCCTCTAAAGCGGAGGAGTGTTTAGGTAATAAATATAGGAAATTAAAACTGCAAAAGTCAAGATGTCACGGAGGGTTGTTTGATAAATATAGGAAATTAAAACTGCAAAAGTCAAGATGTCACGGAAGGTGGGGTGTTTGATAAATATAGGAAATTGAGACTGCAAAAGTCAAGATGTCATCCGGTGTCAGCATAAAAAAAAAAGATTAAATATTAATGCACAACGTTAATGTTCAAGTTTTCACTTCTGCCAGCACTCCCAGAGTGAAAATTGTTGTTTTTTTTTATATTTCGACGTATGTTCCTTGAGGAGAGTTGTTCAATTTAGTGAGCAGATTCAACCGCTAACTTGTCTTTATATTGCTGTAACCCAATATAAAGACAAGTTAGCCTTATAACTTGTCATATTTTCTACACAGGTGGCCTGGGTCCTAAAACTGTCGTCCTACGAGATTTGGTCATTTATTTTGGCAAGAACGCTAGTAGGATATACTCTGGCCGGAGCTTATGTCACCTGCCCTGTATATACCAAAGAGATCAGTGAGGACAGCATCAGAGGAGTTCTTGGGTCTTTAGTAAGTTTATGTCTCTTTTTCTTCTTCTTAGCATATCAGAGTTATCGTCAAACCAACTCAGTTGGGCGGTTTCAAAACTCTGACACGAAGTTTATTCAAAGTTACATATTTACAAGGGAAAACAAAGTTTTGGGTGGTTAGCACGGGAATGATAAATTTTGCATCTTGACTTGAAGGCACTATAGCTCAGTTGGTCAGAGCACCAGGAGATTTAATCCTGGGGTCGTTGGTTCAAATCCCACTTTAGAAACCAGTCTGTAACACTGTCAAAATATGCAAAAAAATACGTATATCATACCCAGAAACATCATCATATCAGCCTATTGCAGTCCACTGCTGAACATAGGCCTCCCCCAAGGTGCGCCACCTTGCACGATCCTCCGCTTTTTTCATCCAGCCATTACCCGCTATCTTCTTTAGGTCATCTGACCATCTGGCTGGGGGGCGTCCTACACTACGTTTGCCAAGACGTGGTCTCCATTTGAGAACGCTCGTCAGTTCTGTGACAGACATGGCCAGCCCACTGCCACTTCAGCTTGCTACACTTTTGGATACTATCCATCACTCCGGTTTTCTGTCGGATGACCTCGTTTTGGATTCTATCCCTTAGCGAGATCCCGAACATGGAGCTTTCCATAGCTCGCTGAGCGACGTACAATCAGTGGGCCAACCTCACTGTCATGTTCCCCGTTTTGACTCCGTAGGTCATGACTGGTAGGACGCATTGATAAAAGACCTTGGTCTATAGACACTGCGGGAGTGACGACGAAAAGATATGACGTAGCTTCCCAGAAACATCAGTTGAAGTTAATAAGTACCACTTGAAATATCATACTGTCACTTTTCGTTTTGTTGACGTAAACAAGTACGGCATTACATTTAAAGAAGCTTTAACTTTAGTGAACGTTTCTGCAACCTGCAACTGAGCGTTAGTTTATTTAATATCCTTTAAACATTTTATTCAAGAAACGAAATTAATTAATAGCAAAACTGCTAATACTTGCGATGTAAATCGAAACCGGTCGTTGAAAAATAAACAATGTGACACAAGTAAAAGTGTTTTATACCGAAATATACTTAAATATTATAACAATTAATAATAAAATTTATAACTCGAAAATAGCACCTTACGGATTTAGTCAAAAGCGCAATGCATTTTTATTTTATGATAAACTAGCTTTTACCGCAGCTTCGCTCGCGCAAAGAACTCTTTTAGTTAACTATTTAATTCTTGACCCCTTAGGGATTGAATTTCGAAAAATCCCTTCTTAGTGCTTGCCTATGTCATAAAAGTCACCTTTATGCCACAGCTTTCTTGATCTAAGGGTTTGGGCTGGGTGTTTGAGTCAGTGATCAGGACCTCCAATTGTCAACCGACTTCAAAAAAAGAGGAGGTTTTCAATTCGACTGCTTTTTTTGTAAGTTTTTTACGCGATAATTCATGGCTGAATGTTGGCCGATTTTCAAAATTATTATATTGTTCGAAAGAGTATACTCTTGAAGTGGTCCCATTTTAATTTTATCAAAAATTATTCAGTGCTTTAAAAAAAATAAAAGAAAACAAAAAAATACTTACAAACCAAAACATCATCTAGACCAGGGGTTCCCAACCTTTTTTTGTCTACTGCCCACTTTAAGAATAAATTATTTTTTAACGCCCCCCTTTTTAAACATACTTAAAAACCGCTAAGTACTTATAACTGATTATTGAAACGCAACTTTATAGTATTCGGACAGAGTATCTTTTATTGAAAATAAAACAAACATAATCAATTCTTATATAAAAACTAATGTGAAGGTTGAATCTGATGCTGTTCAATAAGTTTGTTGATATCAGGTTCCAATTTACTCAAAAACAGCCGCAAGTCGCCACGTTCGGTAACACGCAAACGATTTCTCTTTTTAGTAAGCAGCGTTGCCACAGCACTAAAACCACGTTCACACAAATATGACGATGGGAATGCTATCAAGAATCGTTGAACAATTGACCACAATCCAGGGTACAATTGCAGGATCGGTTTTTGAAGCCAAAATTCTTGATATCCATTTTTGAACTTGATTTTTATTTCTTCGTTTGTTGTCAATTCTATAAGTTCTTCTTCCAGCTGAGGTGACATTGCTATGTTGACATTTGAAAACGGATCCAACACCCAGTCTGGTATTTCCAAGTTTAAAATGTCCTGGTATCGTTCGGTGAAGTCAATGTGGAGGTTTTCCAAATGTTGGCAGTAGGCAAACAAGTCGTCGTTACTGCAGGATACTGATAAATTCGGAAAATTGTGAAACTCACGTCTGCCCATATTCTTTTTGTGCAGAAGCAGTTTGGCTGCGAAAGCAGCAACGACATTTTTTGTTTTAATTAAATTTAGTTCATCGCCTTGCAGTTGGAGGTTCATGTCGTTGAACAATTTATACAGGTCTGTCATGTAAGCTATATCATTCTTTGATGTTATGAGCTTGTTGCGCAGTTCTGTATCTTTAGTTTCCAAGAACTCTATCACAGAGTCAAACAGTTTGTAAAATCGAATCAGACAATTGCCTCTTGACAGCCAACGAACTTCAGTATGAAGCAATAAACGGTTGAAATCTTCGTCATTAGTAACACAAAGCTGATGAAATAATCTATCATTCAAAGAGCTGCTACGGATTTTATTGACTGCTTTGATGACATATTGCAGTGATTGAAATAGTCGTTCACTTAAGTTTCTAGCAACCAAATGTTGTCTATGAATAACGCAATGTATAGCAAGGACATCTGGAATTTTATTTTTTAAGTACGCTATGAAGCCTTTATGGCGCCCTGTCATAGCCGGAGCGCCATCCGTAGCAACTGATATAATATTTTTCAAAGGAATCTCTTTCTCTTCACAAAACTTTTCCAATGTATTGAATATGGTTTCGCTTTTTGTATCTGTCTCCAAATTTCTGGCAAACAATAGTTCTTCACGTATTTTCTCATCTTTAATAAACCTCACGTAAGATAGCAACAACGCTTCATTAGTTGGTAAAGTGGACTCATCGAGCTGAATTGAGAATTGACTAGTCCTCAGATGATTGCACAATGATTCTTCAATGTTTTCAGCCATTTCATCAATTCGTCTTTGCACAGAATTATTACTCAAAGGAATTTTTCGGATAATATCTGCGGCCGGTTTATGAAGCACAGTAGTTATTACTTCCTTTATTGCTGGCAAAATTAACTCTTCTCCGATGTTGTGTGGTTTGCCTTTTTGAGCAATTAACAAAGAGATATTGTACGAAGCTCGAAGTCCGTCGTCATCTTGCTTAGCAGCCGCCGAAAATAGTTTTGATACACTTGGCTGAATATTATGCTTCTTCTCTAGGTCTTGAAAATATGCTACATTCTTGTCTTTCTTATCTGGATGCATTTTATTCAAATGATCTTGCAGTCTTGAAGGCTTCATTGCTTCGTTCGAAAATGTTTTTAGACATAGAAGACACAAAGGCGACGACGGGTTTGTGGGATTTTCAATAAATCCAAATTTAATATATTCCGCAGAGTATTGCCGTCTCTTCTTTTTTACTTCCGACATTGTTTTGTTTTGAGAAATACGTAAGTGTTATAATGAAGTACTGCTTATCTATTATGCGCGAAACCGCAAATGAAAATAAAAAAAATTACGTCGTTTATATAGGATTGCATAAGCAGCACGCACCAACAGGAATAAGACAAACGTGCATAAACTCGTTTATCTCATTCGACGCCCAATCGTACTCGACAAGCAAGAACAAGTATTATAGAACCAGCCGATTGATACAGGAATGTACAAATCGGATTATTTAACAAAAACTTGTTAAAACATGATTGCCCGCGGTCTATTATATCGAACCGAGTTTGAGCTATATCTTAATTAATATTAGTTGATGTTCACAAGATGTAGTCGAGAGTCGAGAGCTCAGTCGGTGTCTAAGAGTCTTCCTAGCTAGGTAGATGAAATTATAAATCGACCCCAAAGCCCTACACAACGCCCCCTTTTTTTTCTGGGTCTCTTACCGCCCCCCTTTAGGCCTGCAGCGCCCACAAGGGGGCGTTATCGCCCACGTTGGGAAAGACTGATCTAGACTTTCAACACCTGTCCATTCAATGGAAGAGGGAGATCCAATTAGAAGGTAGGAATTTTGTCGTTTTATGTTAAACTAGCTTCCCGCGCGGGACTTCGTTCCCGTGAGAGTTCGGGAAAATCATGTACCCTATGTCCATCCCGAATAATGTAGAATTCTAATGGTGAAAGAATTTTTCAAATCGGTCCAGTAGTTTCGGAGCCTATTCGATGCAAACAAACAATCAAATCTTTCCTCTTTTTAATATGTATAGATATAGATGTCGACACTGAATAAGAATTTTTGAAGTGAAAACTTCTTTAGCGGCGTTGAGCACTTTTAGTATGAGGAAAAAATGTTAAACTCGCGATGAACTCGCGTCAGATCGTCAGATGTCACGTGCGTGACCGTGATCGAAAATGCGTAAGATAGGGTTGCCACCTTTTTTGAAGTGAAAAATTCTTTAGCAGCGTTGTTTACTTTGAAGTATGGGTGGAAACTCGGACGGATGGCAGCCCTATGGTAAAATTATCTCAGTGACAGATGTCAACGATGTCAACGATTATTCGCACATAGTGCGCAAATACCGATAGACTATTTTACTGAATTGAAAGTACAAAGTTTGGTCGAGTGGAAAAGTTGCCAGATTGTAAGCAACAGGTCGAGGGCTCGAATCCTGAGAGAATAACGGACTCTTTTTGTATATTTTGTTTTATTTCCAACGTTAATGTTCAAGTTTTCATTTCTGCCGGCACTCCCGGAGTGCAACCCGTTGTTTTTTTTTTACATTCTGTGGACGGACAAGTCAAGTTTCAACCGGCATGGTATCAAATTACAATTATTTGCACTACTTGGAACTGAAGGCGGGAAGAAACTCAAAAAAGTTTTAAAAAACCGCGAAAAAGATGAATCACCTTTATTGGGTGAACTCTACCTGCACTAAGTCAATAGTGATTTTTTTGATGTAGACCATAAGTTTGTATTGACATTTATACCTTTTTGGATAGCTTATTAAATGAGGAATTTATTTAAGTGGTTTGTACATTTGGGGTCATAGTAAAGTTTTGACCTAGGCATCGATATTTAACCTGTTACAAAGAAAATTGAAAAATTTTGAATCTCCTTTTCGGCTCACGGTTCAAAACTGTTAATGAATTTTGGGTAGTAATGACTTTCGTAGCTTTATTAAACTATTATCTTTGAAAAAAAGTTAAATGTAATTCCATCCAACTATTTTAAAATTTTGGTTAAAATTATTAAATCTGGGTATTTTCGTAAAAAATCTTAAATTAACGAAATCTTGAAAACTATTAACTTTCTGCCATACATAAGATGGTTTAAATTTGATACATTTTACGTCGAGTTACCGTTAACCTTGTATATAAGATTTTTATAAGATAATGTTTTGACACAAAATGTTGTGAAAAGTATTGCGCGCAGGTTGGCAATCCACATCAGGGCTCCTGCAATACAAGCCTAGCTTAGTGCTGGGCCAGCTGATTTTTGCATGTAACTGTAATCTGTTTGTCAAATAAATTGTTCTATTCTATTTAACTAATCCATAATCTTTCCGATGCAAATATGGTTAAATGCCCAGACTTTGAATCAAGCAAGAATTTAATATTTTCAATAAAATAATTACAAAACTTCCGTAGGTAACCCTCTTCCACGTGACGGGAAATCTCTTCGCTTACATCATCGGAGACTTGCTGAGCTACAGAACTATCCTCTGGGTGTGCATGTCCCTGCCTGCCCTCCATTTGGTGCTGTTCATGATGATGCCAGAATCACCATCTTACTTACTGAAGAAAGGAAAAGAAGATGTAAGTGATACCCAACTCAAACAGAACTTTATGTTACACTTTACTGCAGGCCGAGTACGATAGTGACAGTGCCGCGACAACACCGCGGTCCTTTGTTAAAATGTCAACATTGACAACGCCATAACGCCGAGACCCTCGCGCAATCAAAGTGAAGTTTCAGCGTGAGCCGAGCGCGAGTTTGTCGTTATCGTGTTAGAGCTGCTGTACTAAGAACAATAGTAGATTGTTAACCAAGGGCTGTATGACATCAATTGCATACGAGGTTTTTGGCGCCCGAGCGCAGCGAGGGCGCTAATTAGCCCGAGTATGCAATTGATGCTTACACCCGAGATAAACACTCTGCTTTACATATCGATTGTGAGGTAAGTAAAAAACAAGAAAGCAGGTTTCTATCAACATTTATTAAAGAGAAACATGTGTATTTAATTAAAATTTCTCGCCTAGCTAGTCGACTGCGAAACAAATAGTTCGATATTAAAAATAAAATCTTCATCAATTCTTATATAAATTGTCTTGATTCCGATTCGAGTAAATAATCGATACCGAGAAAAAAAAGTAACTTTTAAAAAATATTCTTCTTGCAGTATTGAGTATGACAGTTCTTTTTTCAAATTCCAAAACCTATGCTGTAATGTTAACATTACATGGTAGGTTTTGAAACCTATGCTGTAATGTTAACATTACATGGTAGGTTTTGAAACCTATGCTGTAATGATATCCATACACCCCGGCATTCAGGGAAGTAAGTGACTACTTACAGAGCAAGAGATATATAAAAACAATTAAGTACCTGTCGAACGGAACATGAAATTTCGTTCCTGTCCAATCGACACCACTGGCCAAACTTTACCTTTCCAACGGGTCTCGACCCGTAAGTCAAAAAAACAACACTTTTACTTTTGAGAGGTAACAGGATCTTTTGTAGAGCCAAGGTCCTTACTCCATATTTTGTGGTTGATATCTATACTAATATTATAAAGAGGAAAGATTTGATTGTTTGTTTGTTTGCATTGAATAGGCTCCGAAAGTACTAAATTGATTTAAAAAATTCTTGCATTATTAAAATACTAAATTATTCCTGAGTATTGTAGGCTACATAGTTTTCCAGAATTCCAACGGGAGCGAAGTCCCGGGCGGATTGCTAGTTCTGAATATACTGCTTTTTGCTTTTGAGTCCCCGACAAAATAGGAGGGGTGTTTTAAATTTGAAGTGTGTACGCGTGTCTGGACCTTTCTAACCGACTTCAAAAAAGGAAGAGGTTCTATGTTCAAATGCATGATTATTTTTTTAAAATATATTTTCACCGATTTCCTCGCCAATTTTGGACCAATTTTCAAAATTAAATTGGCAGGCAAAATGAGCTCGTGCAGCTCATGAGCACATAGGCACGCATTCAGTCTCCTAAAATGAAAATTTTCTTAATAGATTTTCCTCTAATGCTAGAGCCTTTTTATAACTCAGATTTCTCTCTTCAGGAGGCCAAACATGTAATAGCTTGGCTTCGATGCAGAAGAGAAGATGACAGCATTGTGCAAAAAGAACTAGACCAGTTAAAGAAAGAGAAGACAGTTGATGATGAAAGCAGCAAATACGTGGCTAAAGCTATTTGTAAGTTCCCTTAACTATGTTACATACATACACAAGCTTACGCCCATAACCCCTAACGGGGTATGCAAAGCATCAGTGGTTGTAAAATCACTAGATGCCACGTTTGACATAAATTATGAGGTTTATCAGATGGAACAAGTTGCATAATGGTGAGAGGTGGTCAGCCTTTCGCCTATTATACGGCAAAACCTTCGCATTCCTCTTACAGACTTTTACTGTATACCTGGGAAGAGTAGGTAGTTGGATCTTAAATGTTAAAAGAAATAGACTGACTATTGAAAATTTGGAGAAAATTATTGTTATTTATTGCAATTCTTCAGATGTCAATAGAGTTATAGCACTAAAGAACAGTCACAGGAATCTGACAAAAAACCATCATGTTCAAAACAAACATCAGATTCCAGTGACCAAATTATAGAGATAGATAGTGATTAAGATTGTTATCAAAACACTATGTATATATTACTTTATTTAATAAATAAAAAAATGTATTTTTGTCTTTTTTTAGCACATGCTACCCTTCCTCTTTCACCTTTCAAATACTTAATACATATCTATATTTCCATATTTTCTTAGCCAAAAAATAAGTTTAGGTAAATATGCATCCGATTATCCGATCTATGATTATAACTTGTTGACGTTAACCCTTCGGTTGTGTTTTTTTAATTAACGTGGCGGGTCAAGCCCCCGCTTGTCCCTTGACGAGCCGAGATCTGTTTCACTAAACACCATCGTACTTGAGCTGCTGAGCAGTTTATTCCCATGGCTGCTTGTCTGACAGATAATCAGAAAGGGGTTTGAACATTTTGGCATAGTAGTAACCAAAACTTTCCGAAAATTTTGGAATTTTCCAAAAAAACGCGATGCATCGTGAAACCAGTGTAGTGTGATGATCTACCTATACATATAGATATACGCTGGTTTCATGATGCGTCGGACGCATTTTCAAACAGTCTCTAAAATCATGGTCACCACTATGCCATAGGCTCCCATACAAAGAGCTTCAAACCCTTTAAGACAGTAATTAAATAAAAACTTTGCAAAAGTATTTTGAATGTACAGGGACAACGGCACATCATGCTATCCAAAACTGAAAAAATGTCTTCGGTCGATTTTTAATTTTATCTCCAAGGATTAGATTTTACTATCCATTGGGGAAATTTGATTGTTGGTGGTAATCTGATGTGCTGTTGACTGCACATGGGAATATTATTATAAAACTTATACATTGACCCATAAAATAGTTCGTGATTTTGTGGAGACGACTGTCTAGTAGGTACATTTAGTTTATCCTTGGTTCTCATCGAGCACTATTTACATTGTTCCTATCACTATTTTACTTTACATAATATAACAATTTAACTAGTTAAATTATTATCTCCCGTGATGTTTAAATTTTTTTAAAATTTTAATTTTGTTTACAGTTAAAAACAAGCTTCTGTTCCGAGCTTACAGAATAGTCCTCACCATAACCCTAGCAGGAGAGGTCTGCGGTGCCATACCAGTTCTGAACTTTGCTGGAGATATCTTCGCAAACGCTTCTGAAGGCACCAGTTTGGTGCTATCTCCGAACCAGCAGGCCATGATGCTTGGAGGAGTACAAGTTGCTGGCTCCTTACTGGCTTCCAGCATTGTAGAAACTGCTGGGAGGAAGGTGAGATAATTTACTACAGGTCTAGACGCCCATGTTTTCAGTAGAGATTGGAAAGGGAAGATTCAAAAGTTACAGTCTCAAGACTGAGATGTTTAGTCCCGTTTCTACAACGGAGTACCTGCTCTTGATAAAAAAAAAATACAAAATGGGTTTACTACTATGATCCAAGATTTGGCAGATCAGAAACTTAGTTCATTTACAGTGGAGGGGCTCTGCTAACAGACCAGGGATTCAATCCCACTAACCAATGGCGTCTCAATGGCGATGGTGACCACTTCATCCGTTCAGGTGGCGGCATTCAGAACTATCTAAGCCTCATACACTTGATGACAGTTACCTTGACTGGCAGCGCCACCACCAACCGAAAGTTAAGTTGCTTGGTGGTTTGCAGATTAACGTTCGGTTGACGGTGGCGCTGCTGATCCGGGCGGCTGTCATTAAGTGTGTGAAGTTTCAATAGTACAGAATTTCGACAACTGAATCGATAAAATGGTTACCATTGTCATTCAACTGCCATTGGACAGTGGAATGAAGAGGACAGTGGAAGGCATTTACCAATACTCATGTTTTTTTTATTCTTGCTAAAACTATTATAGAAAAAAAAGGGTTTGCATTGGCGGTGAAAGAAAGGTTTTGCAAAAATGTATATGATTGACTTAAAAAGAGTAACCCTCAGAGTTTCTTGACCATTCTTCTCCTGAGGAAGACTGCACCTTTGCGAATAGGCGCAAAGTCAAAAGTGCTAATGTAATTCACTATATTGACGTGTTCAAGCAACATTTTGTTTGTTCAATTAAATAAACATTTCAGACATCAAAGAAGATGTTTCAGAGACACTGTTGAAATGGATTTTCGCAGTCTATAATGATGATTTACTTAAAAAACTAACATTACAACTGCATTTTTGTTGATTGTGTAGCTTCCAAGGGAAGGCTTGGTGACCTCTGGCATCAGCTCTCCACAAATAATGTAATAATGTGAGGTACCTTTAAACTTATTTTGAATTTGTGGTTTGGATGTTTACCTTTTTTCTATTCTATTCTAGTCTATTTAATTTACTGATAACTGTTCCAGACGCTCCTGATGTTTACTTCCCTGGTGTCTGGTCTAAGTATGTGTGCGCTTGCGTCGTGGTTCGTGGCTCGGGACTTCGGGGTGTGGGCACCAGCATGGCTGCCTATTGTGACATTGTGCCTTTGCATCTTCTGCGACGCTTCTGGACTTCAGCCAGTATCTGTCGTCATTACTGGAGAGATGTTTTCTTTTAAGGTGAATTGCGTCAGTTTTTTCATTCCTTAGCCTAAAATACTAAAGCATTGAGCTTTTGCATTTAAATCTAAACTTATACGATCCAGTAAAAAGATAGATAGATTAGAAATTTATTTCCATCACAGTACACACTTACAAAGAGACAGTACAGAAAGAAACAAAAACAAAAGCAACGATAGAGTTCAACAATACAACAAACAAGAAAATAAGGAACAAATTAATAAACAATAAATAGCAAAGAAAGTAACAAATAAGTTAAGCACAGAAACATAGAGCGTAATAACATAGAGAAATAAAACAAGCACAGTAATAAAAATAATTTAAAATATCAAAGCAAAGTAAGTGTGTGCTGCAGGAAACTAGGTTGCAGCTCAGTATAAAGTTTTATCGTAAGTGACAAAACACTGGTTTTCAGCTGCCGCCTTCGAAGTAAGCGGCAGCTGAAATCACCAGTAAAAAGTGATCAGTAACAGCCAAGTCATTATTTTTAGCAGCCAAAGTAATTATTTTCAGCAGCTCATTCATGATTTTTACTGCCTCGTTTAATATATTTGCTTCCTTTTGCTACCATTTAATGGTACACAGTTATGTTATGAAGTCGCAAGTTAATTTTTGTCACAGACAAATTTTTTGCAGCTTTCTGCAGGCAGATTTTTTTGGTATCCTTCAAAATTATATGCCAATTTAAAAGGTGGAAATTATTTCCAAGACCTCCTTGAGTATATTTATCTTAATGAACAGCTGCGTCAATAATGAACTTATTGTAGTTGTTAATGAAATAAATAATTCCAATATTTTAGCAGTTTCATGTTTGTTTCAGTATCGTGGCACTGTGATAGCGAGTACAATGTGCGCTGCCTCATTGTTGGCTTTCCTTCAAATGCTGTTCTTCAAACAATTAGCAACAGCTTTTGGAATACACGTATCATTCTTCTTCTTCGGCTTTGTCTGTCTAGCTGCTGCGCTTTATGCACTCTTAGTAGTTCCAGAGACAAAAATGAAGTCTGTCGGAGAGATTCAAGAAAAATTGAAGACGAAAAAAGAGAAGAGAAAAGAGTTGGAAGAAATAAACAAGGCTGTAGAGTCTGTGTCTATTCTGTAAGCTTCAAACATCAAAGATAAATTATTAAATACTAGCTTTCCGCTTGGGACTTTGTTACCGTGGGAATTTTGGAAAATTATGTACCCTCTGTGTTAATCCAGAGAGACAGCTACTTTCATACCAAATTGTATCAAAATTTGTGGAGTCGTTTGAGCATGAAAGAGTAACAAACATCCATCATCCTCACAAACTTTTGCATTAATAATATTAGTAGGACTTTCTATTAGGTTTTTAGTAATATGGTTCTGAAACTATTTCGTGTTAGATAATGGCGGCCATGAAAATTTGCTTTCATCAGCCCATATACGTCCCCACTGCTGGGGCACGGGCCTCCCTCAATAACATGAAGGGTAAATGCCATACTCACCACGCTTTGCAGACGGGTTGGCAAGGGTTTTGATAGAATTGCGGAGTTTTCCTTCTCTGTGCTGTGTGCAAATGAAATTGCTTGCATATTTACCTTAGTCGCCTTGTACGATACCTCGGTAAGAAAACCCTCCTATTCTACTATGCCGGGGACTCACTTTGCTTAAAAGAAAGAAATATGTAACGGGATGTCTACTATTTAGGTAACGCTGCAACTGTATAAATATTTAAACATATGAATAAACATTATTACTATTGTAAAGTAATGGATTGCTCGCCAACGAAAAGGTTATTGGTAAGTTGGACTTAAAGAGTAATCGATCTTTGAAAGTACGCAATCAATATTTAACATAGTGCCTTGACAAATGCTACTTATCATCTATTTTAACCGACTTCAAAAAGGAAGGAGGTTCTATGTTCGACTTTTATAAAATGTAAGTATGTTCACGGATTTTTCGGGCATTTATAGGTCCTATTATAAGGGCAACCTTCGAATTTAATGAGCAGCGTTTCTGATAACATTTAAATAACGGTTTTATTTCTATAAAAAAAAAACTTTTATAAAAAATTAAACCGCCTTCAAAATTTTCAAAACATTTTATAATAAACATCACAGTCATAAATCATTACAATGAAAGTGGACCTGTTTTATTCCCGTTGTATCAGTAGTCCGATAATTTAGTCCGATGATCGGACTAATGAGACTTTTTCGTCTCAGTAGTTCGATGATGCAGAAAATGTCGATTAGTGAGCCGTTTAGTCCGATAATAACACAATTGGAATCCGCCACTACACTATAAATTATCTTTTAGAAGAATCCTATAAACTCTCGAGGAAGTGAAACCTCTTGAGACACTCGAGAGGTATTATTGACTTTCGGGAATGAAATTTGCTAGTAGATACGTACAAGTTTATTTCTTCCAAGAAGCTACGTACAATGCAATTTTGTACAGAAATATATTTTTGGTTTCTTTTATGAAGTCATCTTTTTGATATCGTCTTTCTTTCTGTTACTTATTGGCTTTTTAAATCGCTTCATTTGGTTGGCTCTAAAATTTGCTAGGGTGTCGTCGTCTTTTAAAATATTTAAAATTTGTAACATTTTTTTTTATTTTTATTAAACCACTAATTGTAAAATTCCACGCTTTCACGATATTATTTGTTCTATTGCGTTCTGCAAAGACGCACCATTTTTTTATATTATCGGGCTTCATCCAATATTTTTGGAAATAACTTTTAAATTTCATAATGTTATGATCTTGTGCACACATTTCGTTGGATACAATGTATTGCCAACCATCATTTATTTTATTTAATGGCAACAATGGAAGAACGGAAATCAAATTCACGATACGCCTGCAATTTCTCGACTGCCTTTGATTTCCGGTCCAAAGCATTTCGTTAATGATACCAGCAACCGTTAAACATCACATTTTTAAATATTCTCCACCAAGCATTCCACTTCCCACAATCCCAAAGCAAATTGCAGCAATACAATGATATATTTGGACACAAGCCGCAACACCCTGATGGCCAGACCTCCGTCTACGTCGATCATGCCGTATGCTGTCATCTTCTTGAAGGTAGAGTTTATCCTTCGGATGGTCTTGCACGCTTTCTTGGCTTCCTCTGTGAAAAGTTTAACAAAAATTATTACTCAGTGTTGGACGGATAAGAAAACAAATGAAGAAATGATTAGTGAAGGAAAAGCGAAGTTATTAGAGAACAGAACAGAAGAGGGAAGATGATTAGGCATTTGTTACGACATGACTATAAAAATCATAGAGGAAAAGATTAAGGGAAAGAGAAGCAAAGGTAGATAGATAAAATGTAGCTCAACCTCCTCTCGGAGTGCAAGAGGTGGCCTTGTATGTGGATCGCACCCAAGTATAAGGGCCAGCACAATACACAGATACACATGCCAAACTTACAACACCCCTCTTTTTTGTCGGGGGGGTTAAAAAAAGAGTGAAGGTAGATTCAATCGACAACAGACGGATCGCCACTGGCTTAACATGCCCTCCGAAGCATTGAAACGCTCGTTATAAATGGCACTTTGGTCACCCATCAGATTTCCTCCTCTTGTATACGTTTCTTTACCTTACTGATCGGTTCAGATCAGCGAGCGCCACTAAATTAGTTTTGTTACTTTCTGTAGTTCATCTAAGAACTAGTGTGGTTTAGTAATATTACGTTACTGTGGTGAGATGAGTTGTTTTTTTTTTAATTATGACCTCAATTTTGACTGAGGTCATAGATGAGGTCGACGGCTAACTGAGGTACTATTAAGGCGTGGAGAAATGATAAGTTTTAAATAATATATTTTGTTTTGAGTGTTAAAATTTTATTTTTATAATTGAAATCATAAAATCATTGTACAGGGTACAAGAGACGGGTTAGAAAAAACTGAATTCATCCTGAATGATTTACCAGAGGAATTTTTCCTCAGTTTTTTTTTAATAATTTTTATATAATTACTTCTTTAAAATTAAATTATCCATTCGAATACGAAAAAACACAAAAACCAGGAATGTACATCACATTCTGACAGAGAAGCGGCAAGAGACCCGGTTTATCGTTACATTCTCTAGAGTCTATGTTAGAAAATAATGAAAACTCAATAGGTAACTAGACGTTTTTAGAAAAAAATAATTATTTGTTGCTGATCATAGTTATGGGTAGATTCCTCCATTTAAGTATTTGCTAAGCTGTCCCTTATACCCTATATTAACTCAGTATATTAAATTTGATGTTATGTACCAAATTTCGCAACCTATCATAATTGTGCAATACTTTATTGAAAAAACTATAATTTTTTCAATCCATTTTACGTAACCACATATATTTTGCAAGCCTATATATTGAGGTGTAATAAAACGAAAGTTATAAAAACAGCCTTCTTTATTGCAATAACAGTATCAAATATAAACTAAATATTCAATAAATTTATAAAAAATATTAAAGCTTGAAGTTGTTTCGTGGATTTTTCTTAAACTATAGGACTAGCTCACATGACTGGCATCAATAAATTTGTAGTGTTGGTAATCTTGAGTGTTTTCGATTCGTCCAAAAGTCTCGTGAAATTGCCATCAGTAAAAGACAACGATATCTCCAAGACTGAAGTTGCGATTCGAACGACGTTGAATAATCTGTTCTCATTGCTACAACTGAGAGGGTCTCCAGAAAATTCGAAGATAAAACAGTATACAACAGTACACAACTTCTTCGTATCTGAAACGCTGCAAGATTACGACACACTCAAAGAAATAGCAAAGCTAACGCGTGTTGATAAGAGTACTTTACAAAATGTTACTACCGATTTTATTGCCGTACTAAACGAAGGAATAAGTAGCAATTATTTTTCTAAAACATCATCACCAAATACAGATGATTTAAATAACTTGGAAGATGAAATACAAAGACTGCAGAATATGAAGCATCTTTATGCAAGTCCGAAAGAATATTCAAAAATTAATAAAGAAGTATTAAAGATATTAGAACACAGAGATGAAAAAGTTACTAACGTAACTGAAGAAAGCAAAGCTGTCAATGATATAGAAAATAAAGTGCTGAAAAACCTTGGAAATATCATCAGACTCTTAGGAGAGTCTGATATTTGGAGTAAGTTATGTTCTTTTTTTTTTCTTACCAACTTATATTGTCCCATTACTTTGAAAAAGTCTCATCTTAAAACTGTTTCACATAGATAAAAGGTGGAACCTAAATATCAGTTGATTCGAAATAAAGGTAGCCTATTTCCTCGCGAAGAAAGAAAGGCATAAGACCTCTGTGGCATTTTTTGAAAGCATGATTTGTAGGTAATCTATTTTCCTGACGTCATATTTTTCTTTTTTTGTAGTACCAGATTCACCAAATAAAACCCGACGGATCTATCAAGGAAAGTTGGCCCACGAGAAGCATTTTCCTTTTTTAGCAAGTGTTGAAATCTTCAAGAAGTTCCATTGCGGTGCATCTATCATCCAAAGTGATCTACTCATTACTGCAGCCTCATGTATTCAGTTGTAAGTACCGACTCTTACTTATCAGATTGAAGTATGATTGTTAGCATGACAGGGATTGAAGTATGACAGGAATGAAACTAAAATACGGCGCGTGAAGAATGTAAATATCGCGATAATTATTTTACCATAGTCCACCACGCTGGCTCAATGCGGGTTGGTGGATCACACGTCTTTCAAAAATGTTTTTTTTAGGGTTTCATCACGATGTTTCCTTAACAGTTAAGTAAGTGATAATTAAAAATCCTTATATAAATCCGAAAAGACAAATTCAGTGGTATTTGAACCAGCAACCTTTCAGTTACAAGTCTGGCTCATTACCAACTGGGCTGTCACCGCTCTAAAATCTTACGAGCATCCATTTATGGAACTTTTTCAATATAAATTGTAACTGTTTGCGTCGCATTGAAGTTACTCGTCCATCGACGATTGATAAGGATCAAAAACGAAAAATTGAAGCTATTTGTCAAATTTGTTAGTATTTGCACGTAAGTTTCTTATTTTACTCTTTTTTACAGGGCTTGGAACAATCGCTATTACCGAGAAAATCCTTTATTCCTCCAAGTTCGAGTTGGTTCCAAATTCATCCAAGTAGGAGGAGAAACTATTCCAATCTCGGAAATCTATTTCTATCCAACCTATAACCCGAGAACCCTGCAACATAATATTGCTGTCATGAGAACTGTCAGACAAATGAATTTAAGAATCCACGATAATTATAAAGTAAAAAGAATTGAATTGGACAAGAAGGATCATAGGATGCCAGAAACTGAAGAAGTTCTTGTACTTGGTTGGGGAGCTCATACGGTAAATGAGTTTAAATAACTCGCATTCAATCATTATTATACATTATGTGCCCACCATACTTTTGAAAAAGTTGCCAATATTTCCGATTCTATCTCGATTTTAAATCAAATAGAACCATACTTATAGCCCGCGAAAAATTGATCAACTAGTGTCAGAAAAGGAATTTATTTGTGTAGTTCCAAAAGTTTCAGGATCGTGTAGAGGGAGGTCCCCTGAACATTATCTAGTAAAGTCCTCTCGATTTTAGGTGCCGCTAGGGGTAGCAGGGTGGAATAAAGTTCCCTTTGTTCAGTTTTTTGCTCATAACTCGAAATCAGTTTACCCTAGCTACAATACTCCCAGGTATGAACTAAAGCTCATTAAATTCTTCAAAACTTTAAAATACTTTAAATTTCTGCAAATTGCATGGTTTTTAAGTTATACTCTTACTTGTATAACTTAAAAACCACTCTTGCTTGTATAACTTAAAAACCATGCAATTTGCAGAAATTTAAAGTATGTTAAAGTTTTGAAGAATTTAATGAGCTTTAGTTCATACCTGGGAGTATCGTAGCTAGGGTAAACTGATTTCATATGTTTTCATATGTTGACAAGAGTCAACATATGAAAAATTTGCATTACACAAAAAAGAAAGTTTAACACCAAATCTGCTAAAATAATTGACGTATAAATGTTCGGTTTTGAAACATTTGAGGTGTAATAATAATAATAACGACGTTGGGATGGGACCCCACCGTCCACTTGCATTAAACATACAGATGCCGTTAGTTAACATGGGGCAGCTTGTGGCGAGTTGAATAGATGTGGTGATCCTACGGACCCGACATCTCCCGGGGGCAATTCCATCCCCACCTTTGGCTTGTCTTATCTAGCTGGCTAGAGTGGAGCGCCAGAGCTATATGCTTGAAGGGTGAAAGTGTAAAATGTCATAACGCCGGAGGTTTTACTAGGTTTTCCACCGAAGTCTAACACCCCGCAGACTCACCTCTTGATGTTGCTCCCTAGGCATGAGCAACTTTTGGGGGGGTTTAGTGGGGGGTGAGTCATCGTCTGCTATGATTATATACGATGAGTTTTTTGTAAATGGCAGGCTTCCCATTGTCTCATCAATATTCCGGTAACCAGTGTTATTTTTACTTTTTTAACAATAGTCTTTGCATTAAGCGGGTGCTGTCAGTATCTCCTTAATAGGGCAGACAGAGACAGTATCTACTAGGTGTACACAGTATGGTATCTCAAAGGGGCCTCTGCATGTTGAATCTGTATCCCCACGTAAGCCTTCCAAAAGAACCGGCCTTCGTGCCGTGATTTCCCATACCAACACTGCTGCATATCGACACAATGTAAATTGTTTACGGATTAATAAATGAAAAATCAATGAATATAATAATAATAGTAAACTGTTTGTTAGTATACCAGTTTTCCAATGTGAAAGTTTATTAATTTAGAAAATCCTTAAACGTATAAATGCAGGGTCCTGACTTACTGAACGCCCAGCCCAAACCCTTGGTCCTAGAAACCTGCAATTTTGCAAAAAGGGTTCCGTTATGATGTTAAAAAGGAAAGTTAAAGAAGGATTTTACAATTTTCCACGAGAACGAATACGGAAGAAGATAATTTTTTTTAAATTTGTAATTCACTTTCAGAGCAGTAACTTGATTCACAGTCCACTTGAAGCACACTTACGGAAGTATTATATACCTGTTTACGGGTTGGAGGAATGTCAAGAAGTGTACACCAAGTGAGTAGACAACTATGATCATAATTACCAGAAAAATGCCTTTTGAGAGAATCACAATGTCAATATTTTAGCACTAATACTTAATGTAGTTTTGGTTCTGTTTTTATTCATATTTTCTATTTATCCTTTTCTTTAGTGCAAATCACATTCATATGCATCACATTGGGCCGTTTGGTGATGGGTTGACAATAACACCATCCTATCTCTTTCCGTGGGTGTCATCAGAGGCGACTAAGGAAAGAAAAATTTATGAGACATGCCTCTTATTAATCTTTCCTAGGCAACGACACCTTAATTTGTTATCATGCGGTGTAGTAGGCTTTGTAAAGGGCCGTCTTGTTCGCGACCATCCTCTACCGAAGTCCAACGCCAAATAACTAGCTATGTTCCGTCGGTGCGTAGAAGTGCCAGTGCCTTAACCCGTTGCGCGCTTGTTTACGGCACGGGTGTGCAAGATTCAAGCGAAGGCTTAATAGGCATTTTAACTGCTCTATCGTCGACGTCACCTTGGTCAAAATTGTGGTCAATAGTTAACGCTTCTCGTAATAAAAATAAAAATAAACTGAAAAATGTAAGAATCTGCAAAAATATACCCAAACATAAATCTTCTCTCAATATTATCTAAATTTGAAAACCTGGTAGTTTTTGATAACACCAAGTAGTCATAGATAGCTGCTCCTCTGACCTCATGGCTATTGACGCTGGAGTTCCTCAGGGGTCCATACTCTCTGCGACTCTTTTCCTGTTGCACATCAACGATATGCTTATGCCTGGAGTTGTTGCGTACGCAGATGACAGCACAGTCATGGAGAGATATCTGTCCAATGCAGGAGACGGCGGGGATAAAATTCGGTCAGAGTGGGAAGCAATGGTAGAGCGTGTGAACTCAAACTTAAGTCTTTCTGGTAAGTTTCAACGCCACCAAAACACAAGCGTGTCTGTTTTCCGCGAAACGGAGTCCCTTTGATCTGACTTCTACTTTCCGAAGAACATCTGTACCTGTCACTGTTGAGCTTGAACTCCTCGGCATGAAGTTATCTGCCAACCTTAACTTCGGCTCGTCCATCCAATCCAAAGCCCAAACTGCGGCCAAAAAGCTGGACCAAACTGCGGCCTTATTATCCTTAATAAGGTCAAGCAATACTTCTCGCCTGACCAACTCCTAACCCTTTACAAGGCGCAGGTTCGGTCGTGCATGGAATATTGCAGCCATCTGTGGGATGGTTCGGCCAAATATCAACTAGCCGCCCTGGAATCGGTGGATCGCAGAGCCAGGAGGCTCATTGGTGACAAAAGCTAGTAAACAGTAAACTTCAAAGCCTGGCTCATAGACGCAAAGTAGCTTGCCTGTGTGTTTTTTACAAGATGTACTTCGGGGAGTGTGCTCATGAGCTGCACGAGCTCATTCCACCTGCCCCTTTATTCTACCGGACGTCTAAATGCACCGCTGGGTACCACCCTTACCTTGTGGACATTCCTCGGTTCCGTACTGAGCGCTTTTCTTCATCTTTAAAACAAAAAAACACCATCATTAAGAGCTAACATGCTCGCTCGTAGATGTGCTAAAATAATTCATACAGGTAAGCATTAATTATTTTATTTCGTTTCAACTTAATTATTGCAGATATACTTAATATTTTATCAGAATCAATTTAACTTGTATTTTTTCTTTTATTTTACAATTTTAAATATTATTTTAAATACCATAGTCTTTTCATATAGTGTAATAATAATTAAAGTGGAAGGGTAGGCAAAAATGTTTTTTTTTTAATTAATAGCAAATAGTTTGCAATTTTATTAATATTGTATCTAACGTGTTTTTTATGGAAGAGCGGAGTCTTCTGACACAGGCGTACACGCTTAAAAGAAGACTCCAATCAACATTGTTCATTACGTGTATTTCAAAAATAAAGAATTTTCTAATATCTTTACTTACATTTTATGGATGTGTATTATCTGCATAAATGTATTTCATAATTAATGTCTGTAAGACAAAACTATCTTCTTTCAACGAAATTTTTTTTTTCGCTATACTCTGTAGTTGTAAATATCGTACTAAATAACCAGCAAAATCTTTAATAAACCTCTTTTTTCTTACTTTACTTTTACAACAATCTATATTTTTATTCTAGAAACTACGTGACAAGCACAAACTTTTGCGCTGGGTATATTTCCGGAGGAACTGGTGGTGCATGCAATGTAAGATTCAAGATTCATTTTTTATTTGATTGAGTTTATCTTTTCTCATCGTGTAGGTACAGTCTAGTGTGTGGCAAACTTGGCTAACCCTAGTGTTAGAGTTTTCAATCCGTACAATGGCCTCTGACTTGATTTCGACGACTGCAGTCAATCATCATTTCCAAAGCTTCTATACGTTTCCGGAGTTCCTCTTTAATCGTCCAGGCCTCACGTTGTAGAGGCACCAGTAGAAAAAGAAGTCAATCAAAAACAGCCGGGACCGACAGCTTAACATGCCCTCCGAAGCACGGAAACTCTTGTGATAAATTGTCACTTTGGTCACCCATCAGGTTCCCTGCCTTTGTTTACGTTGCTTAACCTCACTATTTGGTTGAGATCAGCGGTCACCATTGAGCTACGAGTGCTTTAATTTCACTTTTTGTTAATAAGAAATCCGAGTCAAAAGGATACTTTAGAGGTTCCAAGCGATTTGTTTTGGGTATATGCACAGAGCTGACAGAACCAAGAAAATAGCACTCGTTTAAATTTAATAAATGGTGGTATACCACATAGACTGGTGGTGGTTAAATGGCTAGCGGGTCGGACTCGTAAGCGAAAGGTATCAAGTTCGATCCCCAATTCCGCATTTTACCAATTTTACCATTTTACATTAGTTGCATTGCACGTGTTAATCGTGCAACTAATGTTACTTCAAGACCAGTGTGGGCTGGTTCTAGTTTTAATAATATTACGTCCTACATGGAAAACAAGAGTCCTACAATTTCGATGTTTATGGGTTAGGGCTGGGCGTTGATGAGTAAGCAAGTAGTCAGTCAGGACTCTTACAGTGAGGGAAAACATTTCGAGGAAACATGCATGTTCAGGAAATTTATTAAGTTCCCATGAGCTAAGCTGGTCAAGTTTTCGCCTTAGGGTCACGGACGTCAGATGGTAGTCACTCCGCTGTAATGACGTGCCAAATCCTGTGTCAAATCTTGCATCATGAGCAAACATACCCAAATGAAACTGTACTTAACGCTACCACATAAACTCAACGGAGGAAAACGGGACGGGAAATATAGAGACAAAATACAGACAGCTAGATGGTTAACAGCTATTCACTCCTATGGCATGTTATAACTAATACACAGCCAAACATATAAACAAACACAATTAAACAAACATTAACAGTGAACAGGAGAGTGATTGCCAATGGAGTGAAAAGGCGCTGACTCAGCATTATGCCTCAGCAGTAGCATCATTAGGTCTATAGCGCTGATCTTCCTTTGGGACCTAGATATCTCCACTACTTAGTCATAATATGCAAAATGCTGAGTCAGCGCCAATTTGATTGGCATGATACAGATAACACGATGTAAAATAGGTTATGAAATGATGTTTCTGTTTCTTTTTATGTTTATTTATTTGTTTGTTTGTTGATTCATGTCTACTTGTTGTTTGTCTATTACTGTGTTGTGTTGTTTTATGTCAATCGAATAAAGTGTCAATCTATCTATCTATAATAAGCAACATTTTTCTTTTCATAGCGTGACGCAGGAGGTCCAGGGGTATTCAATGGATACCTGGTGGGGGTCATCAGCTTTGGGTCTCCAGTATGCGGGGCTCCCGATACTCCTACCGTCTTCACTAAGATTGGCCACTACTACGATTGGATTGAGGGTATTATTGAAATGGTAAGTACAGCTTCAAATGTTTTCTACAAGATTTTCGTCCGCCACTTCTTTCACTTGAAAAATTTGCCTATATGTATAACTCCCCAGTCTTCAGATTTTAAACTATCCCTGTGCAATAACTGACGGTCTGTTTGGTCGAGTGGTAGTGGCACTGCCTCTTTGATCGACGGGTCCTGGGTTTGAATCCCAGTCAGAGCAAATATTTTTGTAAAAAGCAGATGTTTGTGTCTGTCTTTATGTGTGTTCCGAGGGACCCATGACATGAGGGAAAACCTTAGTGTAGGTTTTCTATTGTATGGCGTTTCATTTATTAAAGATTTTTGCCGACGACTTCTTTTACTTGAAAAAGTGGCCTATAAAACTCTCCAATCTTCAGATTTTCAATGATCCCTGTGCAAAAAATTAAAATGTGTTATCCCTGATATACGAATTTTAATGAAATATTCACAAGAGTAATTTCGATTCCGTCGCCTTTAATACAAAAAAAAACGCATCAAAATTGGACCATTCGTTTAGAAGCTCCGATGCCACAGAACCAAAGATACACAAACACACAGATATACATACATATTGATACAAACGTTTAACTTATAACACCCCTCTTTTTTGTCGGGAGTTAAAAATCACTTTGATTTGTTGGTCCGCTTTATAATAATCGATAGTATAAATATATATTTCCGTTTATTATCTCACCTCAATGGAGAATAAAATAATATTTAAGGGGCGGAGCTCCCATACAAAAAACGTGATTTTTTGCTCGTTTTTATGGAAAATTTGTCCGAGGCTGTATCGCATTAACCGTGATACAATTTAAATTGCAGATGATGTATTTCTATTGGCCCTATAACAACAAATACTAAAAAACCAGAATAAAATAAATATTTAACGGGGCCCCCATACAAAAAAGTAATTTTTTTGCTCGTTTTTATAGAAAGTCTGTCCGAGGCTGTATTTCATGAACCGTGATAGTAAGACAGTTGAAATTTTCACAGATGATGTATTTTGGTTGCTGCCATAACAAAAAATACTAAAAAGTAGAATAAATTAAATATTTAAGGGGGCTCCTATACAACAAACGTGATTTTTTTGCCGTTTTTATAGAGATAATGGTTTTTTTAGAGTCCGACTCGCACTTGGCTGGTTTTATAGGTAATTGTACGGAGGCTTTCGTGCGCGAGTCCGACTCGCACTTGGCTGGTTCTATTTTTATTTTGTTTGCCCTTTGAATGCACTCATTATACATTTCCACTTTGGTAAGGCACCAGGGCCCCGATTCTGTAACTTAAGTGGTGTGTTGATGTAATGGAGGCTTTTTTATCTGTTCAGGTGGCGAAATCGAGAACTATTTAATTTTCATTTACTTGCTGACAACCACTCCGACCAGCAGCGCTACCGCTAACCGAACGTCAAGTTGCAAACTACTGAAAACTCTGTTGGTGGTGGCGTCACCAGTCAAAGCAGCCGTCATTTGATGTACATATAAAATTTAGATAGTTCTCGATTTCGCCACCTGAAAGGATAAAATGGCGACATCGACACACAACTTAAGTTATTGAATCTAGGTCCAGGTTTCCTGTACCCGTTTAACCATTATCTTCATTGCACGTCGCATGTCTAAAGACCAAGGTCTTTAATCAATGCGTCGTGCAAGGTGGCGCACCTTGGGGGAGGCCTTTGTTCAGCAATGGACTGCAATAGGCTGATTTGTATGTATGTATGTACGTCGCATGTAATGTTAAAGTAAATAATCATAATAATATTGATATTTATTTTCTTCTTCTCTTACAGAAAGTGCCATTTTCAATGAAGAGCACAACAAAACAATGGAAAAACTCATTTTACAGTGAATTTGTTTCTAGCCATGTGTTGTGGGGTAATGAAAGTGTTAAACCTTGGTATATCACTCCAGTTGCTGAAATAATTACTTTTGGCTTAGCAGACTATCACATAGTTAGAAATACAACAAAAAATTTAGCTAAACTCAATAGTACTGTACTAATCAATGTGAGTTACCCATCTTCTATTATCCAATCTACCAAACAACCATACTTACTCAGTGAAATAGATAACCCTACGCTTGAAACGATTACCGAAGTAACAGGTTATTCTGAAGCAACTTACAACCTAAATACACCCAATAATTATGATTACGAAAGTTTCAACCAAAAGGAAAAAGCACCAATGCAGATAGAAACAGAAAAAGCACCAATGCAGATAGAAACAGAAAAAGCACCAATGCAGATAGAAACAGAAAAAGCACCAATGAAGATAGAAACAGAAAAACCAAAGATTGAATCAAAACAAGAGCAATTGATTATGTTTAAAAAATTCCTTAAATCTATATTTGAGAATGAAGATGAAGTAAGGGAATATTTAAATCTTTTAAATATGTCAGACGTTTATCATAATGAAAGTGGTATAAATATGGTACATAGTTTACTTAAAACAGGTTCAACAGATTCGATGCAAAAGAATAACAATTTTTACGATGAAAAGACTGACGACATAAAAACTGGTGAAGTCGCAATTCCGTACGACAGCAAAAGTGCAGAATCATTAGCAGAATCTTTTGAAAGCAGATTTAAAAATGCAAAAGGAACTATAAAATATTATGAAGATGAAATAATTAATGATTCGGGTACATTTTCTAAATCTCACGAAAAAAGAGAAAATTCACCAGAACACCTTTCTGAATCTAAAGAAAAAGGCCTAAGAAGTATACATAGTAAATTATACACAAAGCATGACATGTTGTCAGATGTAAGTATTGAACCCTACGAAAAAATACATAAAAAATACACGAAAACATCTGTTAAATATAAACAAGACTATAAACTTTCTGAAAGAACTAGCCAGTTGACTGGAAAACATGTAAGGACTCCAAAAACGCTTCCTAAATCTTACAAAAAAGTCGTTACAGATTCTGAAAAAACAAGTGAATCTAACGAAACATATTCTGAATCAGACGATATTGAAACTACTTTACCGAAATATGAGATAAAAACAAGTAGAACTACGCATAAGCATACAGAATTTGTTACAAAGCATTATACAAAGAAGCGTACAATAACAAAAGCTATGCATAAAACAACAATGACTCCTACTCAAACAAAATCAAGTGGTTCCTCTTCAGAGGAACGTGAAATTGTGAAAATATTAGAAGACATATCCCGATTAAAAAATGTCTCACCATTGTATCCAATACAAAATGACACAAATAAAACTTTAAGAGATTTATTGAAACAGTCTAAAAAAGATAATTGGATTAAAGAAATGGATGTTGAAATTCCTGAGACGGAGTATGTTAAAATTCCTGAAACGGAGTTTGAAATAGTCGAGTACTCCACCAAAAAACACGTTCTAGAATTAAAAAAACAAAAGAAAATCGAAGGGAAAGAAAGCCTTTATGAATACGATTTAGATATGACAATACCAACAACTCCATACCACGAAAATAATATTTTCAAAATGTATTTTGAAAATTTTGGAACGTCAGAGACACCAAAAATAAAAAAATATAAAATAAAAAATCTTTTAACAACAAAAAGGACACATCGTTATAAAATAGAGCCAAGTAAAAAATCTCAATTTTTAAAGGCATTTGACGACTCTTTGATAACAAATTTGGATCAAGTTGCGTATGAAAAGGACAAAACTAAAATATCAATCGATGAACAAAATCGTTTTTTCGACCAAGCAGCGCAAAATGAAATGTATTCAGCAATAGATACCGTTGGCAATAAGGTCGGAATAGAAAAAAAAACGTTTAAAGAACAAACCTCTAAGTATGAAAAAGGGTTCAAACAGATTCTTTTTGATATAGTTGAAAAGGTATTTGATGGAATGTAAATAAGCACTATATGACCGTTTAGTTTTATTTACATTTTCTTGATCTTACCTTTATTCTTTCTTAGAAGAGAAAGGACATATACAACGCCGAGCTTAACTCAAGAAATGAGTTTTCTTCCAGCTAACCTATGTGAGAGGGAGAGGCAGTTGAAGTGGGCAAGGGTGTACCAAGAGAAAATGTGAAAAATTAAATTTATTAGGGTGTGTTATATTAAGTAAATAATATACAAATAAAAAAAATATAAAAATATTTATAAACACATGCAATTTGCTACATAGATAATAAATACCTACATATATAATATATACAAAATATGATATATAAATACATAATAATACATATAATATATGGATAATACTTACAAAGATAAATAATGCTCTTTCAGCTCTCTCTTGAACGCATCCAATGAACGACTCGCTCGAATGTCATGAGGAAGTGAATTCTTAATAACAAATTGTGTAAAAAATGTGTATTTAAATTTGTAAAACTACTGCTTCAGGTTAAAATAAATATTGTTTTTGCACAAACTCTACTTCAAGTGTGCTTCATAAACTATTTTACTTAGCTTTTTCAAAGATCAACCAAAACGTGACGTACTGTCTAGTCTAGATTCTAAATGGGTCTTTTTAAGATTCGAAATTTGAATTACCATTGCCCTTTATGTTCTCAGCTTCTAGTATTAATATACATAGGAGGCAATAGTAATAAAATTCCGAAGTCCGACGCCAAATAGCTTGCTGTGTTCCGTCGGTGCGTGGGAGTAACAGTGCCTTGATTGGCATTTTCTGGGTTAATTCGCTCCATCGTCGACCTCATCTATGACCTTGGTCAAGATTGGGGTCAAGAGTTAACCCATCTCAAAATAAATTGAAATAAATATTTTGCAGTGCCGTTTTCAAATTATAAAAAGGCCCAATAATTTTTTTAAAATTGTGAAAAGCTCTTATAGTAAACATGATATACGTAACTTCGTAATTGAATTGTTTATAACTAATATTATAAAGAGAAAAAAATTGATTGATTGTTTGTTTACATTGAATAGGTTCTAAAACTACTGGACCGGTTTGAATAGTTTTTTCATCATTAGAATTGTACACATTGTCTCTGATGAATATAGGCTACATAATTTTCCCGAATTCCTACGGAAACGAAGTGCCGTAAGGAAAGCTATAGATAATATACAATTTAACACGGTTTTACTCAGGTTACTTAAAGTCGGCTTCGGACCGACAGTTTCAGTTTCTACGGAGAGTTGTAAAAGGAGTTGTTCCTTAAAAGTCTGAATAAAGTGAAAATAATAAGTTTTTTTGTTACCGTGTGGTGATCGGTTAAGAATAACACCACCCCATCTTTTTTCGTGGGTGTCGTAAGAGGCGAATAAGCAAACACAAATGAGACCTACCTCCTAGTAATCCATCTTAGATAACGACACCTCAGTTTGTTTTGATTCTAAGGCGGCGTTCTATGGTCTCATGCGGTGTGGTAGACTCTGTAAAGGGCCGTCTGGTTCGCGTTCACCCTCCTACCGAAATCCGACGCCAAACAGCTTGCTGTGTTCCGTCGGTGAGTGTGAGTATACAAAAGCAAATCAGCTGACAGCTCAACTTGAATGGAGGGACAAAAATTATTTTCACATTTCGACCTATGTTCCTGGGGGAAAGTTATACAGTTTCTTGGGCTGACTCAAGTCCGTATTACAGAACGTGACTCAGACTCTGATCTTTAAGAAGCAGTTGTCTTTGTCATTTTGATAGTGAGAGAAAGAGACAATCAATACTTAAGTATAGATCAAGACTTGAGTCTCCTTCTGTAATACGGGCCTTCGATTATTAGTCGCCAGGGAACCAGACGGATGACCAAAGTGGCAATTTATCATGAGCGTTTCCGTGCTTCGGAGGGCATGTTAAGCTGTCGGTCCCGGCTGTTGTCGATTGACTACAGTCGTTAAAATCAATGAAGTGAAAAAATGAAATGAAAATTTATTTATTTCTAGAAGTAATTTTTACATTTTCACTTGAGGCCAGCCCAGTAAGCATTAATTTGCTTGTGTTGGGTGTGCCTCGCACAATCCCAGTTTAAATAACAAAATTTCTTAAACAAAACAAAAATATAGGTATCTAAATTTACTTAATGATAGATCGTCCAGCGTCCTGCCAGCAGGATTTTTTGTACTTCCGGAAGGACGCATTTTTATTGGGTCACAGTTCCTTAAATAATTATAATTCAAAGTTCAAATTTGCATGAAAAAATAGTGTATTTCTTTCTCTTTCGTCTGTTTATGATATTTATTACTAATCGGTACCGCTATTCAATAGTCAAGCGATGGCGCACGGGTATAGACGCGGGCAGCGCGTTCGCGCGCCGGCGACGTGTTTCGACCTGCCCGGCACCGATCATGCCTGGAGTCGCCAACATTTTGGTGAAAATTATAACACATGTGAATTATTTGGAGTAATTGTGCGTGTTTACGATAAAACCAAAGTAAGAGTGCGATGGGATATTGACGGGAAATGCACTATTATTCCCACTTTGTTGATAAACCCAGCAAATGACGAGTCAGGTAAAATTTCTTTATAATAATTGATTGTTCCTAAGACAAAGTACAAATTACTTTTTTTAAGTGAAAAGAAATGTTATGTTAGTGTTTGAAGTTTATACTTTAATAAATACAATATAAATTACTTCTGCGTTGTTTTTTTTTACACCCTTGCATGGTCTGGATCATTCTCAGTATAGTATTAGTAGATACTATACTATTGGATTTCTTAGGTGGGCGGTACAAAGTTCACCGGGTAATCTAGTATTTTATAAAAGCAAACCAATGTTTACAACCCCTGGCGATACGAACGTTCAAGGTCAAGGTCACCGTACTGCCGGAAGGACCAGGAGCAGATTTCATACAAACCGCGTACTTCCAGCAGGACTCAAGTGTCGTCTTCCAGCAGGACTTTTTGAAAAAATCGGACGTACTTCCGGAAGCGCTTCCAGCAGGCACGGGGTCGGACCTTTGAGTATTTAACCAGACTGGTTAAATACTCAAAGGGTCGGACGATCTATCATTAAATCAAAGTGTGTGCAGATGTGTATGTGTGTACGTGCATGTGTGTGGGTGTGTGTGTATGTGTGTAATAAAAACCAAGTCAGAGGCCATTGTGCGGTTTGAAAACCCTGACACCAGGGTTAGCCAAGGTCGCCACGTAGGTACTCGACTATACCTACACGATAAGAAGAAGAAGAATTACGACAAATCACTGGTCTTAAAACCTATCACTTTTTCTGTCATCCATAACAACACTGTTATATGTTGTAACTTTCCTAAACAGCTGAATCAAAACTACCAAAGTTTGTTGTTTAACCCTCTAAGAACTGTGTAGATTTATTAATCGTATTTTTTAAGCTTAGTTTTGTCAAACAGCCGAAATGTGTATTAGAGAAAGCATAATGGCTGCAAATGTATTCCAAAAGTTGAGTTAAATGTATATACACTACACATTTCGTTTAATAATACAAAGTTCTTAACATACTTTAACACTCTCAATTCGTTAAGGGAAGTATTTTGTCGTATTTGAGTTTCGGCCTGTGCGGCAGTCGCTGTCCTTGTTTTATTCTCGGTGCGGGAGTAGATTTGCTAACTTCCCATTATCGGAAAAAAGAGACACCTATATTTCCGACATCCTTACTTCAAATGAATTATATTTTACAAATAAAAATGTAGGGAAAGTATTTTTTCGTAACGCACTGAAATAAAATTGTTTTTGTCTGGTGCGGCACGGGAACTATTTAGACGGAGTGTACACTCCCACCCCGTACCGCACTAACGGGCGCGTACGCGACGGCGACGCTTTAGTTTGCCATAGTGCTGTGCGCAGCGCACTCGTGCTTTCGTCGTGCTATTCGTCATTCGTATGTTAATTAAAGTATAGAAAAGACATTGGTTTTGTTTACGTTGCTAAAATTTTGTTTCTTGATTAATTTTTTGTTATTTAATAATTATGTTACTAAATAGTGTCTAAAAATTAAAAACGAGAAGAAGAAAACTTGGTTTAAAGACAACATACTTACTTTTTTAAAATTATATAATAAGTAAAAAAAAATGTTGATAATTCATAGTCAATTTTTATTATCATTTAATATTACATTGCATTGTGTTGATTATGCATGACATGTGACATGATTATTAATATTATTTGACATTTTAAAAGTTGTTTCCTATTTTATGAGCACATCCCATCGTCACTAGCATTGTATCTGCTCCATGCGACTCGGGAAGTAATTTCCCGTAAAATCATCAGTTTTGAAAAATGTCTATATCTATTAAAATATCGGATAGAACTACGGGCGACTGCAGCTGTATATACACAAGGATGTAATCTATTGATTAAATTAAAAATTTTAGAGAACCGATGGGTTTCCATGTCTTGAAAGACCTTTGAAGTCAGGACCTAATACGGGAAAATAGAAGTCGTCACCATTGCGGGCATTACTGATACGGGAAATATTTGACTCGCATAGCACTGGTAGTAAGTTTTGTTTTATCGCTGCCGCATTGAGAGTGTTAAATCATCACGATTTGAACACTCGCTCCATCGTCGACCTCATCTTTGACCTTATGGTCAAGATTGAGGTCAAGAGTTAACCCATCTTACAATAAAAAAAACATAATTTAATATTAAATTTAGGTCTAATTTAGGTCTTAGGCCGGTTTGGTCGAGTTGGTCTGACCCCACCAACTTTAGACCTATTTCAATACTACCAGTACTCAGCAAAATTTTTGAAAAAATTATCCTTGGTCAATTAACTACTCACTTCTATGCTAATAAACTTATGAATATTAATCAATTTGGATTCACACGGGGTCGTTCAACAACCGATGCCGGTGTTGAGCTTATTCGTCACATTTTTGAGGCCTGGGAGGATTCACATGATGCTCTTGGAGTCTTCTGTGATTTGTCCAAGGCTTTTGACTGTGTTCACTATGAGACTCTAATCAGAAAATTACATCACTATGGCATAAGAGGAAATGCACTTAGGCTTCTGGAATCTTATTTGTGTAATAGGATCCAGAAGGTTGAGGTTAACGGCACTAGATCACCTGGGTCCACAGTCTGTATGGGCGTCCCGCAGGGTTCAATTTTAGGACCATTCTTGTTTCTCCTGTACATTAATGATTTGCCTTTTCTTGTTAAAGAGGCCCATGAGATCGTATTATTTGCAGATGACACATCACTTTTATTTAAAGTGAAAAGATATGACACTAATTATGACGACGTGAATATTGCGATCTCAAAGGTAGTTGAATGGTTCACTGCAAATAACCTACTCTTGAACGAGAAAAAAACCAAATGTGTTAAATTTACCTTGCCTAACGTTAAACAGTTTAATACCAATGTACAGGTTAAAAATGAAAAACTGGAAGTTGTAGAATCTACTGTATTCTTAGGTATCACTATTGACGCAAAGCTTCAATGGGGTCCTCATATTGATAAGTTAGCGAACAGACTCAGTTCAGCAGCTTACGCGGTTAAAAAAATCCGTCAATTATCGGACGTAGAAACCGCGAGAACCGTATATTTCAGTTACTTCCACAGCCTAATGTCATATGGCATTTTGCTGTGGGGTAATGCTGCCGACATTAATAAGATATTTGTCCTGCAGAAAAGGGCTGTTCGCGCGATTTATCAAATGAGACCTAGAATGTCTCTTAGAAATCGATTTAAGGAAATAGATATTTTGACATTTGCGTCCCAGTATATATTTAATAATCTTTTGTATGTAAAGAAAAATGAACATTTGTTTAAGAAAAATTGTGATAGGCACAATGTAAACACTAGAAGCAAACATAACTTGGATATACTAAACAGCCGTCTCTACAAAGTAACAAACTCTTTTATGGGTCAATGTATACGCTTCTACAATAAGATTCCCATGTGTATTCAAAACCTACCTTTAGAAAAATTTAAGACGATAATTAAACAAAAACTTTGTAAAAAGGGCTATTATAGAATTTCGGATTATCTGTTAGACAAGCAACCATGGGAATAAATTGCTCAGCTCCAGAGTTATTCAGATATTAAGTCAATTAAAATTAAAAGTAAGAAAATTTATATGATTGACTTAAAAAGAGCGACCCTCGGAGTTTCTTGCCTATTCTTCTCCTGAGGAAGACTGCACCTTTGCGAATAGGCGCAAAGTCAAAAGTGCTAATGTAATTCATAATATTGACGTGTTCAAGTATCATTTTATATGTTCAATGAAATAAACACTTTTGACTTTTGACTTTTGGTAGCGACGCTGCCTCTTGATCGGCGGTCCTGGGTTCGATCCCCAGTCGGGGCAAACCTTTGTGTAAAAAGCAGATGTTTGTTCTCGGGTCATGGGTGTTTGTGTTTGTCTTTATGTGTGTTCCAAGGGACCCACGACACAAAGAAAAACCTTACTGAGGGCCTTTGAGTGTGTAGCGTTTATTTATTTTATTTATTTTAAAACGGGTCCAAATGTACGTGATGATTCCCTGATTCGCGTGTTCACCACTCCGATGACAGCTTACTGGAACAACAACAGCATACCGGTGACCACGGCGCGTGTGCAATAGCGCCGAAACGTCGGGACAAAAAGTAAAAATAGCATTTCAGAAAATACACATTTTGATCCGTTTTAGTATTAATCACATAGTACTAGCTTTCCGCCTTGGACTTCGTTTCCGTAGGAAATTGTTTTTTATTTATTATGAGTTTGGTTAATTCTTGACCCCAATCTTGACCAAGGTCATAGATGAGGTCGACGATGGAGCGAGTTTACCCAGAAAATGCCAATTAAGGCACTGGAGGTTTACCATGATCGCTTAGCGCGATCCAATTTAGGACCTAAACAAGTCTGCGACGCTTATTCGTACCATGATGGCTTATAAGCGATTCAATTTCAGACCAGCGTCAATTTATGTAGACATTTAAATTGGACCATAGACAACCGAGCAGTTCAAAAGCAGCGCCATCATGGTACCATTTTAAAAAAAACATTCCAATTGCGAAGCAGTTCAAAGTTGGATCCTAAACAGAAATGCTTTTAAACGATCGTGGTAGGTACCCTGATCTGGTACTCCCACGAGCCGACGGAACACAGCAAGCTGTTTTGAGTCGGACTTCGGTAGGAGGGTGGTCGCGAACCAGACGGGCTTTTACAGAGCCTACCACATCGCATGAGACCATAAGACGCCACCTCAGATTGAAAACAAACCGAGGTGTCGTTGCCTAAGATGGATTATCAGTTTTGTTTCCTTGGTCGCCTCTTCCGACACCCACGGAAACAGATGGGTTGGTGTTATTCTGAACCGATCACCACACGGCGGAAAATTATGTAGCCGATGTGTTAGTTCAGAGTTTCAGCTACCTCCATACTAAATTTTATCAAAATAGGTACAATAGTCTGAGCATGAAGAAATAACTTTCAAGCACACACAAACTTTTCTATATAATATAAGTGTGAAATGTGAAAATACGGCATCAAATCAAGTTATACTGGGTGTAAAGGACAGCTTAGCAAATACTGAAATGGTGGAATCTATCTATAACTACAATCAACTACAAATAATTATTGTTTCTCGGAAACGTCATGTTAAGGAGTTTTCATTATTTACGATCGGTTTGGTCGAGTGGTAGTGGCGCTGCCTCTTGATCGACGGGTCCTGGGTTCGATTCCCAGTCGGGGCAAATATTTGTGTAAAAAGCAGATGTTTGTTCTCGGGTCATGGGTGTTTGTGTTTGTCTTTATGTGTGTTCCGAGGGACCCACGACACAAGGGAAAACCTTAATGTGGGCCCTTGAGTGTGTAACGTTTATTTATTTTATTTATTTGTTTATTTTACCTACTTTGGCGCTACGCAACCTACCACGAAACCACGCCCCGCGCGCGCCGACGCAGAATGCGATTTACCTCGCTGGTTTTCGAGTTTTACGTTGTTGTCATGGTTTTTTATTGGAAAATGGGGTGTATTAGACTAAATGATTTTATTTTAAAGCAAAAAATATTAAAAAACGTGAAAAAAAATTGAAAATTTTCCTACGGAAAATTTAACTGGAAAATCATTTAGAATAATGGTCTAAGTTCAGAGTTTCAATTTTTGCTAACCCGTCCTTTACACCCTGTATATGTTAACTTTGACGTAGCCCGTATCACGATCGTTATTGCGCCTGCTTTCCTAATACAAATGGGTAACGTGACGTGCTGCTGTGTGAACAGTATTTCAACATTCACAATCTGAATTTCGAATTCTTTTTATTGCAAATTGAAAACTTATCAATTTGATCTCGTTTTTTATAAAAATAAAACGTATGTTTCACTAGCTTGCTTAAAAATTGTAACAGAGTATTTAGTTTTAAATTAAATATCGTCTTAGCTTTAAAATATTTCTACCTGTACCATGAACAAAGTTGCATTAGTACTTACAGTAGTTATTCTTGGTGTGATGGCCAGCAAGAATTCAACATCTGAGACTAATGATAATGAAAGACAAGACAATATATTCAAAGAAATTAACGACCTAGTACATGATATCACGAACCAAATTTTCTTCCTGCTGAAACTGAACAGAAGCTTCACAAGTTTAGAGCAAAATCAGTTGCTTTTATCTATGCATGTTAAGATGAAGAATATCGCGAACAAAAACTTCGAAATCTATAAATATGCGATAGCAGAAACTGAAAAATATGATAGTGAGCTTCGAAATCGCACTTTTAAATTAGATCCACCTCTTCAAGAAATATTCGATGAAGGTTTGGCCACTATTAAAGAAACTAGAAGCAGTATAAATAAAACAACACGAGTTGAAACAAATACCACTGTGGTTACAAATAAAACAGAAAAACCAGAAATTATACAATCAGAAAACTTTGTTAACACAACAGAATACAGCATTCCTGTGAGCGAAAACTTAGTTAAATTTAAAAATACTACGATTGTGGTTAATTATAAGAAATGGCGTAAGTTTTTGTAAGATATTCAAATATCAAAGTTACTGATGCTCTTTGCTGCAATTATGTACTTTGTTTTAGCTAACCATGCTACCCTGTACCATTAAATTCGATTTTGGTATGATATAACTATAAAATTGTTACTAACGAGGATAATGATATACTGAGTCACTACCTATGCTATGCTATCTTCTACTTGTCGTGTAGGTTTAGTCAATTGTGTGGCGAACTTGGCTAACCCTGGTCAGAGTTTTCAAACCGCACAATACAATGGCCTCTGACTTGATTTTAACGACTGTAGCCAATCGACAACAACCGGAAGCAACAGGTTAACGTGCCCTCCGAAGCACAGAAACACTCGTGGCAAGTTGCCTATCAGATTCTCTGCCTCTATGTAGGTACGTTGCTTTAACCTCACTGATCGGTTGAGATCAGCGAGATCCACTGGGCCAGACCGTTTCTATACTATAAATCTACTACAGACATGACATCGAATTCTCAGGACCGACATTACATGTCGATACATCTCTCCCTTCCGTCATAGGTAGAGATGACAATAACCTACAATACTTGTCTAACGTTCGACGCTCCAAGACAATTTATTCTGTACCTATGTTGAAAATTGGAACAGCAAAAATGAATTTATTATACTCTGACTTAAGAGTTGGGAGTGTATATCTGTCACGCTTGAACAGATTGGTCGCAGACCAATTAAGATGACCCAATGTTTATAAAGAAGTTTTTTAGAAATGAAAAATTTGTTTATGCAGTTAAGAATGAAAAACAATAGAGAATGGGCCTTTTTATTATACGAAAACGACACGGCAAAATTGCATTACCATTGCCTCATATGTTATAGTAATACTAGAAGTTGAGAGCATAGGGGGCAATCGTAATTCAAATTTTGAAGTGCCGTGCCGTGCCATTCGAATTATAAAAATGTGTAGGACGTGTGACGTATCCATTAATATTGTTAATCATAATAAACTTACAATTCTTTTATTTTCTTAGTGTGTTTCTGCAAATTTTGTACTTCGAATAAGTAAATTGAGATTCAAAAGACAATAATTAGAATACACTGTTTGCCGAGAGACATTAAGAAAATTGGGCCTTTTTATAATTTGAACGGCACGGCACGGCACTTCAAAATTTGAATTACAATTGCCCCCTATGTTATCAGCTTCTAGTATTTTGCCGTGCCGTTTTCTATACTAATATTATAAAGAGGAAAGATTTGATTGTTCGTTTGTTTGCATTGAATAGGCTTCGAAACTACTGGACCGATTTGAAAAATTATTTCACTATTATAAAGCTACATTATCCCGGATGGACATAGGCTACATAATTTTTCCGAATTCCCACAGGCTATACAGAATTGTCTAAAATTTCTGCTTACAAGAAACAGAAATATTAGACAATTTTATTTGATTACTGTTAGTGTACACACAGCAGCCCATCAGGCTATAAATGTTGACCTTGACGTTGCCGTTATCTCGCTTGCAATAACAGCAGCTTTCGTACTGTAAATGGGTAACCTGACTGCTGCTGTATGTACAATTGATACTTTGAAACATGAAAAGATTAACGAATTTTTTATCAAAAATCTTTCCAGAGCCTACCCATTCTACAGAACTGGACTTTTCAAGAACGCGGAGACTGTTCCAACCAAAACACGTGAAGATCAAAAAGTTCCCTTTTGTCGCCAGTGTTTATGTGAAAGGTTTCTTTACATGCACAGGATCTGTCATCAGTCGGGACATGATCATCACAGCGGCCAGTTGTTTGCAAGAGTAAATTTTTTTATTATTATTATAAGATGGATTAACTCTTGACCATAAAGGTCAAAGATGAGGTCGACGATGGAGCGAGTTAACCCAGAAAATGCCTATAAAGGCACTGGTACTTCCACGCACCGACGGAACACAGCAAGCTGTTTGGCGTCGGACCTCGGTAGGAGGGTGGTCGCGAACCAGACGGCCCTTTACAGAGCCTACCACACCGCATGAGTCCATAGGACGACACCTCAGATTCAGGAAAAAAAAATGAAGTGTCGTTACCTGGGATAGATTACTAGGAGGCAGGTCTCATTTGTGTTACCTTAGTCGCCTCTTGCAACACCCACGGAAAGAGATGGGGTGGTGTTATTCTCAATCGATCACCACACGGCTTAAAAATTGGAAAATAAAATAAAACCTATAAAGCAGGGCCCCTGTTTAATAAAACTTACAATTGTAAAATACAATTACAATTCGGTATACATTGCGTAGACATTATGAGTTAGAAAATATACTGTTAGTTATGAGGGTAGTAACCTAGCAATGTATATCGAATTGTCATTGTTTTAACAATTGTAAGTTTTATTAAACGAGCGTAGCCTTACTCGCCTCACGTCCTCCAATCTCTCTTGTTAGGTCTGCTGTAAGAAATTTCTTCATATAAACAAGCAGTGCCTGTTGTGTCGTCTCTCTCTCTTTGTATGTTTCTTTCTGTATGTATATTGTGTACAATAAACAGTGAATATATAAATAAATAAAAATAAAAACAAGTTTTTCAAAGTAAATATGTAAAAGCACACCAGAAAATGCAACGACAACAAAATTATAAACAAAAATGTTACATTTGTAAGGTTTGTAGGATATTCTTTTAAATAAATTAAATAAATTTTAAATATGGCATATAAATGAAAATTTATAAATTTTGCAGCCAGATGCTGCTTTATTGGTTGGGGTAGCAATCACTTCAAGGTGAAATCTTATTTCTCGCTTACGAGTCCGACTCCCAAACCGTTAAACCTATGGAGGTGTAACTACCCCTTAGCGTAAGCAGCAAGCAGCGGAATAGTAAAGCTGAAGATGAAGGTTGAAGATTGATAGGTGGAAGATTGATATGTAAAAGAAACAAAGAAAGAAAATACATTTACTTTTCCCATTCTGCAGGACAATACACTATATAGAGATAAACAGTGTTGGTGTGTGATCCTAGATTTATGAAGCAGTTTAGCGGAATCTTAAGGTGGCGGTACAAGTGACTTTGGCGAGCGGAAGTTGTTACGCGACAAACCACCGAACCTTTTACTGTGTCCACTGTAATGGCTGATATCTCTTTAAGGCGACTACAGCACCCGATAAAGGCAGCACACATAGGAATAGTGCCATCTCTGTCTCTCAACAGGCCTGGGCCGGTAGTGCAAATAGTGTCGATATACGAAGTTTACGGACTATGAAAGCGTGCGTGCGTAAAAACATGTTCGAAAGTTAGAAAAATGAGATTTATGGAAAGGTAACAACTTAAATCGAAAAATGCGTCAACTACTTATCGAGAGTGTTCAATTACGAACATTTTGATAGCAAATTCAAGTTCCTGTGTGCATTTTACTATCGTTTTTACAGCTTAAAATATACACAATATTGGGTATTAGAGGTGACTTAGTGAGCTTTTTCTATCGAACCAAAAATGCTGAATCATGTTTTCAGCAAACTACTTATCTAGTTTATGTCCTGAATATTACCGTAGTATTTTTTTCTTCGAATTAATGCAGTGCGTTATGCTTATTTACGTATCATAAAATCATAATTTAGGTGCTGTAGTCGCCTTAAATTATGTGTTTTCTTTTCCAGTGCCACGTCTCTCAACGAGACTCCCGATCTTGTACAAGTTAGAATCGGAAGCGATTTTTATGATCAAGAAGGAGAACTTCACAATTCTATTCGCTATTTCACCCATCCCGACTACGATGCTAAAACTCTAAATAACAATCTGGCTATAATACAAATGAAGAAACCCTTTCGCGTGAAAAAGAGCAACAAAAAGATAAGAAGGATTGAGTATCATAGAAAAGATTTGAAAACGCCGGATGAATTACGCAAGATTGTGGTGCTGGGCTGGGGAGATCCGGTACATTTTTATATTTATTACTTTTAGTTAATACACTTCTCATCAAAAAAATCGAAACATCTCGCGAGTTTATGTTTCATAAGGATAATCAGAAACACATTATTTTACACGGTTTTATTTAGCTTGCCCTGTTTATACAAGGTGATAAAAAACCTCCTAGCTATATTCAAAATCCTAACCCAGTATCACGCAAAGAACACATTTATGATTTTTTTTTCAATGGGTATAGTTCATTTTTTGCCTAAACGTGGACATTACTCCCCGCCCACACCAGGCACGCGAGGGGTGCGGGTAGCGCTTGGGTGCACCCCCCGAGCGGTGTCTACGTTTAGGAAAAATAAATTCCGACAAAAAAATAATAATAAAAAAGTGTTCTGTAACTGATACTGACCAGAACTTGAATATAGCTAGGAGGTTTTTTATCACCCTGTTTATTTGGGCCAAATCTAGTAATTGAAATGTGACCCCTTCCTGTTGACGAATTGATCTGAAATTTAGTACGCACTTTTGGTTCTAAAGACAATACAATTTAATTAATTCACTATTATTGTAAATCTAAGATGGCCGCCGCTACAAAATGGCGGATTACATATTTTATCAGTACTTCCTCAATATGGGTATCAAATAAAAGAGTTTGATTAGTAGAATAGAGATCTCTATCAAAATAAAATGAAAATCCAATATGGCCGCCACCAAAACGGCAGGTTAATTTTTTTTCACAACCCCTTCAATATGGGATCAAATAAAAGGGCTTAAGTAATAGAATACTGTAATATGCTTCGACAAATCAGTTTTTAGTTTTTAAAATTAAAAACTAAAAACTTGTAAATAAAAAATTTGTAATTTTTTTTAAGTTAAGCAGTTTTCTTGAAAATAAAGTGTACTAAAAGCTAAAAAATAATTTGGTAGATCCTAGGTACCAGTCATCACACCACTCTCCTCATCAATCTAGGGCATTGATCTGACAAAAAAATAAAATCGTTGGGCGTGTGAAATTTCTATCATGTCAACTTATTTCATATTTTTCGCGCGCCCAACTATTATATTTTTATGTCTGATCAATGCCCTAGATTGATGAGGAGAGTGGTGTGATGACTGGTACCTAGATACCAGAAGCCTAGGTACCTAGGATCTACCGAATTATTTTTTAGCTTTTAGTACACTTTATCTATACTAATATTATAAAGAGGAAAGATTTGTATTTTTGTATGTATGTAACGAATAAACTTAAAAACTACTGGAGCGATTTTAAAAACTCTTTCACCATTAGGATGCTACATTATCCCTGAGTAACATAGGCTACATAATTTTTCCGAATTCCCACTTGAATAAAGTCCTAAGCGGGATGCTAGTTTTCAATAAAACCGTTTAACTTAAAAAAAATACTAATTTTTTTTAGAATAATATTTAATTTAATTTAATAGTGGGTAGTATGAGGTATTTAATTCCTGAAGTTGATGTTTGACTTAAGTTCAAATGACGTATTTAATTCCTAAGTTCAAATTAAAATAATCATTACGATGTTTTGTTTCATGAGTCATTAACTCTGTAGCTCTATTTGAAGGAAATAGAAAAAAACAACTTTATTTCTCAAACAGCTTATACATTAATTCTTAATCTAAGGAAAACTCACCAATAAGTAAATTAAAGTTTTACTTGTGTTGGGAGGTTCCAGTTAATGAAGTACATAACAAAATAGTGTAAATGTGATGACTCGGAGAAACAATTGATATAGGTAAACAATTTAAATTAATATAATAGAACTTAATTTACCTACCTTTTTAAACAATTTTCTTGGTTAAAAAAAGTGTAGAAACAGTATATATAATAACTGGTCCCTCCTGTTACTTTTGTCACTGCTTCCCTACGGTTATTCATCGATCGGATGAGAGTGACGATCAAATGTTGTGGGAAGTTAAAAAAGCCTGACTCAAAGTGTGTCATAGGAACACTTACTATTTTGTGTTAGGGAGTGCAACGTATATTGCAGACATAATGATACATAATAGCCGCTAATTTGTGCTCTGAGACATTCCGAAATGAGGCTATAGCATGTCCAGCCCGGGTCCATGAGTTATTTTTGTCTGTCACCTTTATAAAACACCATGGAATTCAAATGATTGAGTATTGAATGAACGTTTTGATACGTTTGTAAAACATAAACCTATTCAGATATATCGGGTTCCATGTGCTCCTATTAGTGTTGCAACCAATAGTAGAAAGTATCGATAGTCTATCGGTACTATCTTAACCTTAAAAAACAGTAAGAATATCGATAGGGCTTTCAATAATGTCGATGTCTAGCTGTCTTGAAATCGCGCTCGACGCAACAACACACTGTGGTACTGACTGAAAATCAGCGCTTTAGTCTAGTGCTACAGCACATGCTGAGTCAGCGCCATTTTGACTGCTTTAGATAAGTTTTATGTTGTTCTACTTGTTTGTATTGTTTGGAAGCAGTTAAATAAAGTTATATCTATCTATCTATCTATCTATATTTTCGATGGTCAATAGTTTGTGACACTATTGATGACAGACACAACTTTCGATAGTATAGATACTACCGATAGTTTTGTCTGTCATAAATATTATCACAAACTATTGAGTATCGATACTATCGATATTCTTACTATTTTTCAAGGTCAACTATCGATAGCCAAACTATGCAACACTAACTCCTATACCAGGCAAAGTTACTGAAAAGTAATCTCTTCAATATTTTTTTTTCAGAATGACCAAAAAGCTAATGAGCTATCATTTTCATTTTTGGATACTTACAACCACGCTGACTGTCAAAATATTTACACTGAGTAAGTTTTTCTTTGATAGCCCAGTTGATAATGAGCCAAACTTGTAACCGAAAGGTTGCGGGTTCAAATGCATTGAATTCGTTTTCTCGGATTTATGTATGGATTTTTTTAATTATCACTTGCGCAGCGGTGAGGAAAATTATCGTGGTCGTCATGGAAAATAAGTTTTCGAAAGATGCGCGGTCTACCAAACCATATTGGGCCAAGAATGATGGAATATGACCTTAATCCCCTTCGTGTTTCCAAGGGTGGCACTTGCCCCTCGGTGGGGACGTTCTTCTTTTATTACACCTTTTTGTCTGACCTCAGTCTATGACCTGGCCTTTCTAAACTGGGCCCCGATTCTGTAAATTAAGTTGTGTGTTGATGGAATGGTCGCCATTTTATCCGTTCAGGTGGCGAAATTGAGAACTATCCAAATTTCATACATTTAATGACGGCTGCTTTGACTGGTGGCGCCACCGCCAACTGAATTTTCAGTTTCTAGGCAGTTTGCAACTTTACGTTCGCACTATAAAAATGGCGGCGCTGGCGGGATAGATCCAACGACGTTCCGCTAGACTGGACAGCTGTCTATCTTGTCCCAACGCAATTCAATAGGTGGCACTAGTAAAGCGCCGTCATTATTATATTTACAAAAAAATATGTTTGTAGTAAACAGGGCTTTAGGTATCTCTCTTGCAACCTCTCGGGTGGTAAATCAGTCCATGAAACTGAACAACTTCCCCAAGGAACAAAGGTCAAAATACGAAAAAAAAATTTTGAGTTCCCATACAAACTTCATCAGCATATATAGCGCATTTTGTATGGGAGATCAAATTTTTTTATCGTATTTTGACCTATGTTCCTTGGGGAAGTTGTTCTGTTACATGGCCTGACTATGACTAACCAACCGAGAGTTTGAAAGAGAGATACCCATAAAGCCCTGTAGAGATTCGGGTTCTATTTCGTTTGCTATTTTCAGTAAATTTGTGACTGAGAAGAATTTTTGTGCTGGATTCATAACAAGAGGGGCAGGAGCGTGTATGGTTAGTAATTTTTATGTTGGGGGCGTTAAATTAAACACTGCAAAGCTGGGTCTGGCAAAAAAGAGTAGAAATTAAAAAATGGCAACACTGTAGTGTCATCCCGTTTTTCTTAGATTGATTTGATAGGGACGACGCTACAGTGTTGCCACTTTTTAATTTCTACTCTTTTTTGCCAGACTGTATTAAATATGTTAAAATAAGTTTGATGCGACATACTTAAACGGTTGAGCAAATTTACACAAAATGTAGCGCTTGTGCGCACAATCAACACCTTCCGATGACTCTAAAACGAATAGCCCCTGGCCCGGATTGCTGTCATCTTCTTTTTTTTAGCGTTCGCGAATATTTTAAATTCAATTTTAAACTGTTAAATCAATATATAACAGCAGTCCGACCAGCCAGTAGCGATTGTGAATCTCATCTTGGTGAAGACTACATATCACAGTACCAATATTTCTTCTGTTTCTTTTCCTTTCTCAGGATAAATCCTTGCAATTTAACTGACTTGATCACTTTCTTTGAGATATGAAGGTGAAAATTCATTTTTAACCCACGACACAAAAAGAGGGGTGTTACAAGTTGGACGTGTATATCTGTATGTCCGTTTATCTATCTATAGCATCGTATCTCCTTAACAAATGGACCGATTTTGATGCGTTTTTTTTGTTTGAAAGCTGACGTAGTTGAGATGATTCTTAGCTTTATTAGATCAAAGTTGAATCGGATGTTTAAAAGTGATAAGCAATCGAATATCGGAGCAAAAACATTTTTTTTGATTTTAGAGTTACAAGTACGTATTTTTTTAATGTATGTTCACCGATTTCTCCGCCAATTATGGACCGATTTTCAAATTTTTTTTTTTGTTCGAAAGAATATACTCCAGACGTGATCCCATATAAATTTTATCGAAAATGATTCAGCGCTTTTAAAAAAATCAACAAAAACAAAAAATACTACAAACCAGAAAATCATCTAAATAAATGAGTCACATTTTCGTTTGTGGTTAACTGCTAATTGTAATCTGCAAAAAATACCAGTTATCAACTTTGTGCCAACTGTTGTTGGGATTGAAGTCGGTGACTCGTATGTTTTTTTAACGTGGAAAATTATTAAAGTCGGCATTTTTTTTTACTGGAAGAAAAGAAGAAAAGAATAACTATAAAACAATAGAACACCATTACTATGATCATGAACTATGGAGTATATTAGCCATACATACATATACATAAGTTCAGGCCTGTAATCTCTATCGGTGAAGTCAGAGCATCACTGGTTATACCACTTGATGCCACGTTCGACATAAATGCAGAGTGTTATTAGATGAAACATTATAATGGTGAGAGGTTGTCAACCTTTCTCCCAAAATACAAAAAAACCCTCGCGTCCCTCTTACTGACTCTTACAGTACGCCTAGGAAGAGTTGGCAGCTGGTACATTTTAAGTTTTTCTTTCACTTCCAGTCCAGCGTGGAGTGTGGTATATTAGCCATAGAAAGCTCATACAAATATTCTGATTTTCAGAAAGACATTGGTGGTCCAGCTGTAGTAAGCAATGTTCTTGTTGGTGTAGTAAGCTTTGGTGCACCCATATGTGGAACTGTAGACGCCCCAACTGTGTTTACTGACATCGGTTTCTATATTAACTGGATTGACAGCACAATCAATAGGGTAAATAACTAAACAGGGTTTACGGGACAGCTAAGCAAAAGAATCATCATTGTAAATAATTTTCCAGTGGAATTTTCTTCAGAATATTTTGGCTTTAAAATTAAACCACTTATTAAAATACACACCATTTTGCAAAAACAATCATAACGGCGTAAAATACGAAAACCAGCAATGTTAATCGCATTCTAATAGAGGCGCGCACACTTGGATTTCACTGGACATCGCATAGCAACAAAGTAGGTAAATTACGGAAACTCCCTACCGGACGTTTCCGAGAAAATAATACTTATATCCGACCATGATTGTGGGTAGATTTAACCATTTAAGTATTTGCTAAGCTGTCCCTATCTGTATGTATTACTAATTATAATATTTTTAATCAAAATACTTCAACGTATGAATGGAAACTGATTTCTGATTTGAAAAGAAACCCAGACATTTTTTGTGCTAGAATTTCAAACCTCTTTTGTAAGTAATGAAAGATTTACGAGTACTTTCATAAATATATATTTCAGCCCGGTAATATTTTATATTTACAGAAAAGCTCCGGCCAAAAAATAAAATTGATCTTACCTACCACGTCACCATCACCAACCAACTTAAATATTTTTCATCTATCGGATCACAAACTTGAAGATAGTTTAAGATTAAGCAGCAATTCAAACAAAGAATACGTTCCAATTATAACCCCAGCTAAAAAACTAGGTTTATCGGATGATTTATTAAATATTGAAATTGATTTTGATGATGAAGACAAATTTGCAGTTACGAATAAAGAAGAATCTTTGAGACAATCTATCAAAGAAGGACTGGATAAAAAACAAAATTTTCAAAACTATCAACAAGAGGCCAACTCTTACAATCAAAAACCAGAAGGATATGTAAAACTGGATAAAAAACAAATATTTCAAAATTTTAAACAAGAGGCGAACTCTTACAATCAAAAACCAGAAGGATATGTAAAAGTACGCTTCCCCGAAATACAAATAAGAGACACAGCCCCTAAAGCAGCTAATAGCGACGAAGATATAATTTTCCAACCAAAGACTTACCAACCTAAGACTAGTATTAAAATTGATGCAGCTCCTTTAACACTGACAACCAAACTAAACCAATACAACACATCAACCACATCCTTACCACCAACTGATTCCTCAGTGCTGCAGTTATTATTCTATTTGTTTAACAACCTTTTCCAAAGCGGTAATATTGCTGACATTATTAACAAGTTAAACTTCAAAACTAAACCTATAATCAATTATAACATCGAACCACAAAGGAATAAAGAAAATACAGATGCAAGTGTAGTTCTTCAATATCTACGCAATGTGCAAACTAAATCTACCGAAAATATAGTAATGAATTCCAAAAAATGGGATGAATATGCTACGGTTACGACTCCAAGTTCACAAGTTGAAACTGAAGACCAAGCTGTACCGCCTTCCTCAGCTAAAGAAGGAGAAAAGGACAAAATAAATAATTTGTTAAAAATTTTTGTAGAAAAATTCAGCGTTACTCCTCAAGATATAAATCGTTTTAACGAAAAGGAGGAGGAATTACTTTTCTCTAAAAAAACGACACCTCAAATGGAATTTTCTCGAACATTTTCTTCTCCTAATTTATTGACCTATTTACTTGATGAATCCAATAATCACAAAGCAGGAGAACAATTTTTGAAAAAGAATTTCAAAAAAGACCCAAGTCATTTTGTTAATAAAAAAAAGAATAGCGATGAATTTGTACTACTGTTGCTGCAGGATACATCCAAACCAAAAGATTTTAATGTAATGTCGCGAGTTCAAAAAAATTTAAGACTTGGTAAAAGAAGCACAAGGATAAGTGAAATAGTAACCAGGCAAAATAAATTAAAAAGACTAAAAGGTCGTCTAAACATTCCACCCGTACGTAAGAAAAAGCATTTAATCCAATTACGAGCAAATAGTTTCGAGTTAGTTAAATCAAACGAGAGTAAATCAACGCATAGTCATAAAAATTATTTAAAATTAAATAAGTCTGATATATACTATAATGAACTTTTAGAGAAAATTAACGGAATTAAACTAAGGTCACAAATGGCATTTAATGATTCATTAACTCCACCAGAATACAGTGATAATGACGCTGTAATTGTGTTATTCAATGAATCAGTATTTACAAATGAGAAAAATTTCTCGAAACCTCCAGAACACCAAAAAAATAAACCTTTTTCATTACGAAACGTAATAAACATTACTTTTACTGTTGACAACGATAGCAAAAAACTTGCAAGTGGTAGGAATGAGGAAGAATCTAGTTCGAGTGAAGAAGAAGATAGTGCTAATGAAAATGCGCGACGAAATATTGTTCAATACCTGAATTTATGAAAAAAGAACTAAAATAGTTGCCGATAAGATATTGTTTCTTTTTTACCGTAACTTTATTACTGTTTTTATATGATGTAACTTTTACTTTGTACCTTGTTCTATTATGTCAGTGTGCAATAAAGTACCTACATTATATTGTATTGTATAGTTAAAAATGAGACAAAGAGAAAACGACGTTTAACCTTCACTGAGCTTAATGATATTTTACATAAACACGCAGAATTAACCAAAATATGCTTGAATAGCAATATAGTTGTGATGACGAAGACGTATAATAAGTAGGAACTGACACATTTACAGAAAGTGCCTAACGAGTAGGTATTAATTAGGCACTTTAATTTGTAACTATAATACCAATAAGAACTGACACCTATGTAATTGAAAAAAAATTGTTATCATTGTCAGAATTTGCAAACATTTAAAATTATTACAAACGCACAAAGTAGCGTGAACACATACCAGAAAGAAATAAAAATTCAAAAGAGCCGGGCAATATAAAGTTATTGAAAAACAACAGTTTATTACTTGATTGACTGTTACTGATAAATTGAATAGCAAACTTAGCTGTGACAGTTTTCCTTTTAATTTCCTTGAACAAAGTAACTTTTTAATCCTTTCTAATATTATAAACGCGAAAGTGTGTATGTATGGATGGATGACTAGATTTTTGTTACTTTTTCATTCTCAAACATGTTGTTTATTCTCAGCAGCTCGAGTACGATGGTGATAGCGCGCGTAATGCGCCGCGCGCGGTACTATATCAAAATGTCAACATTGACCACGCCAGAGGGCGAGCAAGCCTTTGCGCGGGACCCTCGCGCAATCAAAGTGAAGTTTCAGCGTCAGCCGAGTAGCACGCCGCGCGAATTTGTCGCCATCGTGCCTGAGCCGCTGATGTTTAAGTTTAATATCATAAGTTGTCAGATTGAAAACTTAATACCTGTCAAGTTGGCAACTCTTTTTTCATAGCCTATTTTTATCCACCACCGATGTTAGATTATACCTCTATAGCTTTTTGATTTAGAAAATATTTCGATCATTGGCGGGGACTTGGCGTGGGCGGTTGCTTTGTAAATTGAATTTGCGTTTTCTGCGTGAAAAAGTTGTTTAATGTATAATAGTGATAGTGTATTACGCAGTAAACTGACTAAATTTCGTGTAGTGATAAAAAATCAAGTAATAACAGTGTTTCTGCTCCGTTTAGTACCGATAAAGATCCTCGCGGTTCTGCTTCTCGCCGCCAATTTTCGTAAAACAAACGCTATCTGGTTTTACGCAGAACATGAGGAGCTTAGGGCGTAGGTTAAGTTAGCGGAAGAAGAATTTTCACTGAAGACATGGCTGTATGGACATGGTTTCCTTTGCCTTTCCCGAAAGGGAAATTAAAAAAAAATTGAAAATATTTCATTAGTTACAGTAAGCATAGCATGTGTAGTCATTGTGCCAATGATCTTTCAACCCGTGTAGCCACGAATTACACGAAGTAAAGTTATGTTACATGATTGTTTCTCTCAACAACCTCACCTCACCGGCCGCGGCCGGCCCAGCAAAAACCGAATAGATGGGCCTTTTCATAATTCGAAAACAGTACGGCAAAATTGCATTACCATTGCCTCCTATGTACTAATGATACTAGAAGCTGGGAACATAGGAGGCAATGATAATACAAATTCTGCCGTGCCGTTTGAATTATTAAAAGCTCCGATCGGTCCTGATCCACCAAAAACTCAACAACTACTAAACCGATTTCAAAAATTCTTGAACTAATAGAATGCTTAATTATTTCTCAGTAAAATACACAATTTTACCGAATTTCCACGGGAACGAAGGTGGAAAGCTATATTAAATATAAAAATAGAATTAATGCTCAAGGCTATCACTAAACAAATAGTTATGAAGGCTACCATATAATGTTATTCCTAACAAACATTATTTTAATCTACTTAAAAGTCCTTGAAAAGAATTTAAGTAATTAATAGCTTAAAAAGCTCATCAGTTTTAATCGTAATTGGATAATATATATTTTTTTTTAATTTGTAAGTCATTTTAAATTCTAACGTAGAATATCACGTACATGACATTGATTAGAAAAAAATATACCTTCTTCGCTTGCTGAGCGAAACGAAGTGGATCTTGGCTTTATTACGTTAACCATTCAGAAATTATCAAAATAATTAACACTGTTTTAACCTGAATAATAAAATTTCATGCTCAATCAAGACCAATCGACATCTGATTTAAAAGTAGCAACAGGTATTCTCGGCTAGTTATCAAAATGAAGACAGCTCCAAGAAATGAAATTCTACTCAATAATGTTTTGGATAAAGAATTCCAAAGTATGTTCTTACCACTTGAGCTTCTGCAAGTCAGCGTTTTGCAACACAAATATTTGATTCGTGACAACTTCATCACATCGAAAAATCTTTTCAACAATATTCTATCTTTATGTCTCATGTTAATCATCATTTTCATTTTGGTGTTCAAAAATGTCTTTGTTATTAAATTTTCATATGCACTGAACCAACCAATTATAGTTCTGTTGCATATTTTAGATATCATCTTTTACAGTTTATCCTTTTGTTTTATTTTCATCGCAAATGTACGACAAAGCATGTCATCTGTTTCTTTAATATTAAAATTTCAAGACATTTACAAGTTTTCGAAGTCTATGGGTAATATCAAATTATTTACTTTTTGGAATTGGTTAACCGTACTGTTTGAAATAACATTTCTTATTTCAATTTGCACATTTGCAGTTCAGTTTAGTATTTTTATAATAACATTTATAATTTATTATTATCTTTATGTTAATAATGTGTTGGTTATTCGATATATTACATATTTGAGAATAAGGGTGTTGTTATGCCTAAAACTGATGAGACAGGAGTTGAGGAAGGAAGCTCCGAATCCGCGAGCCCAGTGTGAGAAGATATACAAATGTTACATGGATTTTTTGGAAGCCTTCCAAATGTACAAACAACAATTTCAATTCCCTGTAAGTATTTTTTTTGTTTACCAGCCGATATACGTCCCCGCCGAGTGGCACGGCCTCCCTTCGAAAAACGAAGGGATTTAGGCCACAGTCCACCACGCTTGCTGGCCCAATGCAGGTTGGTGGGACCGTATTTAGAAAATCTTTATTTTGACAGTACCTACAACTCTAATATGGAGTAACTTTAAATTAGTGATCCCATGAACGGACCGTCGGTGAAAAAAATATAAATATAAATTCGCCTTATACTAAGGCAATCAGCTGACCGCTCAACTGGTATGAAGAGATGGTTTTTTTTATATTTCGACATATGCCGCATGGGAAAAGGTGGTCAGATTTATGGACAGAACCGCCCCCTAAAATTTCATAACCCTTTTTATAGTCACCCATGGGCCTTTTTATAATTCGAAAACGGCACGGCAAAATTATATTACCATTGCCTCCTATGTAATAGTAATACTAGAAGCTAAGAACATAGGAGGCAATGGTAATTCAAATTTCGAATTGCCGTACCCTGCCGTGCGAGTTATAAAAAGGCCCAATGACTATAGTCATGCCAGCTGTCATATCATACGCAATAATAATTGCCAAAAAAAATATGACCATAAATATAAGAGAAAAAATCACAGATTTCGTGCCTCGCACGACTATTGAGCACATTGGAAATGAATTTACGGGATAAGGAAATGTGAAAATGTCGTTCTGACTTTTTGACTTTTTTGAAAAGGCTACAGGGCAAACCCTTAACCCGATCGTCTTTATTTTAAGGTCAAATTGTAGCTGACTAATTTGTCCAGAAGAGTTTTTCTCAAATTTTTGATATCATTCTTCTTTTTCAAAATATCGAGCGTCAAAATCAAAAATTCGGAAAAAATAGTTTTTTTTTTTCACTATTTCAGCCATAACTTTTTTTTATTTAATTCTTTTTGCACCTTACAGCTTTTGAGCTTTTTTTAATATTCTATCTTCACAACTCTCCGAGATATAAGGGGATCGCACTTTTTCGTGAAAAATGAGAGAACGACGTGGAGAGAACGAAAAGACTTTTCCAATGTCAAAAGTTTTCATTTAATTTACGTTGACAAAGGACAAACATCCAGACTGAAACGCAAGAGAAATGAACACTTTTCTAAATATTAATATAGGGTCAATTTTCCTTGTGTTGATTCGGAAGTCTATTCTCTCATGAGAGAGATGTCTCAGATAGCTCAGCTGGTAATTAATAGTTCTATTTTTATTATGAGATGGGTTAACTCTTGACCAAGGTCATAGATGAGGTCGACGATGGAGCGAGTTAACCCAGAAAATGAAATTAAGGCACTGGTACTCTCTCGCACCGACGGAACACAGCAAGCTGTTTGACGTCGGACTTCGGTAGAAGGGTGGTCGCGAACCAAATAGCCCTTTACAGAGCCTACCACACCACATGAGACCATAGGACGCTTCAGATTTAAAACAAATTGAGGTGTCGTTGCCTAAGATGGATTAATAGGAGGTAGGTCTCATTTGTGTTTCCTTAGTCGCCTGTTACGACACCCACGGAAAGAGATGGGGTAGTGTTATTCTGAATCGATCACCACACGGCTAAAATAAATGTTAATACTATTGTATTATTTCAGATCCTCCTGTTTATCCTAGACATATTTTATCATCAGCTCGTAGTGGTGCAAGTAGTTATAGAAATAACACATGACAAGAGTGCCTTCGTAAGTAATCTACCTTTTTTTAATTATAAATCTAATAATTTTCCACGTTAAAAACGTATGAGTCACCGACTTCAATCCCAACAACAGTAGATAACTAGTATTTTTTGCAGACTACAATGCCTATTAGCAGATAACCACAAACTAAAATGTCACTCATTTATTTAGATGATGTTCTGGTTTGTAGTATTTTTTTTTGTTGTTTTTTTTAAGAGCGCTGAATAATTTTTGATAAAATTAATATGGGACCACGTCTGGAGTACACTCTTTCGAGCAAAAAAAGAATTTTGAAAATCGGTCCATAATTGGCGGAGAAATCGGTGAACATACATAAAAAAATACATACAGCCGAACATAGAACCTCCTCCTTTTTTGAAGTCGGTTAATTTTTTTATTGTATCACCCCCGATATTAATCGCTTTATTGGAATAAAAACAACTCAGGAAATTGAATCCGGGCTTTTTTATATTCCGAAAACGGCACGGCAAAATTGTATTACTTACCATAAGGTATGGTAATACTAGAAGCTGAGAACATAGGAGGCATGGCAATTGAAATGGTAAATTGCTGTGCCGTGCCATTAAAATTATAAAAAGGTCCAAAGAAAGTATGAAAGAAACATAAAACTGAGAAAAATAACAGCAATTTTATAGGTGGGGTTCCAATATTTGCTTTTTGTGTCCTATGATTTCAAACCAACAATGCAGTTAAAAAACTAGCTCACCATTTACGTACAGTAGAAAATCATGAATGATATCTGGAATAATAAGTTTGTAAAACTTACATATCTGCAGAACAGATTATTTAATGCAATACAATGTAAAAATGTATGCAGAACTAGTAATATTGTATTGTCTGGTGCTCTGCCTACCCCGTTAGGGATTATAGGCGTGAGCGTACGTATGTGTATGTATGTAAGATTATAAACTCTCGGTACTTTGTGAACTGCCCCATTTTTTCACATTGACTGTCATTTTTATAATATTAATGCAACCGTTAGGCTGTTACTAAACTAACCGAACCTAAAAAAGCTTAACCTATCCTAAATTATCCTAATTTCATGCAGGCGGCCCTTAAAATTTCGTAAATTTATAATTTTACTAGGCAAAATTAATATATATATACATATATACTCGTATATATTATGAGTGGATTATTTTATAGGACATTTACGATGCCATCTTAAATAAGTCAAGATTACATTTATACATTAAAGGATTTAAATATCGCAGGAAATTATAATTTCACTAGTGACAATGTAATGTTACGGTTTATAAAATATATAATATAACATAATATTATAAAGAGGAAAGGTTTGTTTGTTTGCATTGAATAGGCTCCAAAACTACTGGACCGGTTTTAAAAATTCTTTCACAGTTAGAATCCTACATTTTCCCTGATGAACATAGGCTACATATTTTTTCCGAATTCCCAAGGGAACGAAGTCTCGGGCGGAAAGCTTGTTAATAATAAACGTTTATTTTAGTCGTTTCAGACGTGGTCCTGGGCGTTTTACGCAATTTTCACGATAATGACCAAAACTCTATTACAATTTGTGTTCATATGCTATGAATGCGAACAATTTTACATTGCAATGGAAAAGGCACAGCAGCATAACTTGAAACTATCTAATTATAGTTCAGGTAAGCTATAGAACGGTGTTTATCTATAGATTATCCATTTTAACTGTGACATTCTGACAAAAGGTTAGCCAGCAGCTCTAGCACGATAACGACAAACTCGCGCTCGGCTCACGTTGAAACTTCACTTTGATTGCGCGAGGGTACCGCGCAAAGACTTGCTCGCGCTATGGCGTTGTCAATGTTGACATTTTGACATAGGACCGCGGTGTTGTCACGGCGCTGTCACTACCGTACTCGGCCTGCTGGTTCGCCACACACTTGACTATACCTACACGATAAGAAGATCCAGTTTAGTTATAGCTTAGATTGTCCTCCCAAGTAGCAAATGAACGAAACGAACAACTTGAAAATTTTAATAACTATAAAAAATAAAATAAAATTGTATTTTTATTTATTTATTTAGTTATTTCTGAATTATTCAAAGTTTCAGAGCAATTATAAATAAGTTTCTTTAGTACTAGTTTTAACTAAAATTTGTAGTAAATGTTTAAGCCAAACATGTGTATCCGAATCGTCTTGGGCTACGTGTTCGAGATATGTCAGAATTGTCTTTTCTTCCGTGTGCTTTAACGATGAAAAAATATACTAAGTCCATGCTGTAAGGAGAATACACCATGTAAAGTACTAAAAATTTCGTGTTTTCCTTCGATAATCCAACCAGCCAGCCATTAAGGAAAAACGTGTGACCTGTGAGAAGAACAGTAAAGGCCATTTGATACTAACTCGTTATAATTAGGAAATTCTAGTTTTCACAAAGGCAGTTAGTTCTAACCAACATTTAACTTAAAATCAAAAGCTGATGAGTGACCAAAGTGGCAATTAGTGATGAAAGAGACTCAGTCTTTTAAGGCTTTTATAAAAACTCGCCTTATTTTTGACGCCTCACGCCTCTTTTAGTCCCCAATCTTTAGTCATAAGACTAGTCTTTTTAGTCGAAGTCTTTTAACGTAAACAACTGAGCTGTTACCTAAACATCTTAAAGGATTTACAAGACTGGCGACTCATTGTCGACAGTCGTAAGGCATGTGTTGATAGAATCTAAATATCTAATTTTGTCCCCTTGTAAAATTTTATTAAAATGTATTTTATGGGCGTAAATTATTCCTTTTGGTTGATAGGTTACAAAAGATAAGTATATTGCATATCACACAAACTGTGGTGCGAGCCCTTTTACATAAAAGAACTCGAGTCGTTTAAGTCTTTTAAAATCATCTGGAGTCGGTTAAGTCTTTCAGTCTTTTGAAAACAACTCCAGTCGTTTCAGTTTTTAGTCTTTTAATAAAGCGACTAAGTCTTATAAATAAAAACTAGAACCTTCAGTCTTAATTTTAGAGTCCAGATGGAGGTATCAAGTCCTGTAAGATTACAGGACTCGACGCCTCCATCGGGAGGCGAGTCTTTTTAATAAGCCTTAAAATACTAAGTCTCTTTCATCTCTAATGACAATTTATCACAAGCGTTTCCGTGCTTCAGAAGGCTCGTTAGGCTGTGGGTCCTGGCTTTTGTTGAATGACTACAGTCCTTAAAACCAAGTCAGAGGCCATTTGGCAGTTTGAAAACTCTAACACCAGTTTTAGGCAAGTTTGCCACACACTTGACTATACATACACGATAAGAAGAAGAAGTTATATCTTTTACAGGAGATCACAGGAAATTGTATAAAAATATCCGTCGCACCTACCACGTGAGGTTCTCAAAGGTGACCGGCGGTCGACTATTTGATGTGGATGCCACTCTACCCTTCAAGTTCATCAGTGCGTTGGCCAACTACACTATAGTCTTACTACAGTTTGCTTTCGCTAGGTCTTCAAATTAAGTCTTTAAAAGATTATTATAATGTTTGCATTGTAACTTCCGTGAAGGAGTGGGAGTGAAAGGAAAACTTAGAATGTGCCAGCTATCTACTCTTCCCAGACATACATACACTAAAATTCAGTAAGTGGGATGCCAGGGTTTAGCTGTATAATGGGAGAAAGGCTGACCACCTCTCACCTATAGATAGATAGATAAGAAATGTATTTCCATCACAGTACACACTTACAGACAACAAACAAGGAAATAAGGAACAAATAAACAATAAATAGCAAAGAAAGTAGATAAGATAAGCACAGAGACATAGAGCGTAATAACATAAAGAAATAGAACACACATAATAATAACAATAATTAAAACAAAAAAAAACAAAGCAAAAAAAAAACAAAGCAAAGTAAGTGTGTGCTGCAGGAAACTAGGTTGCAGCTCAGCTCTATACAACTTGTTCCATTTAAAAACCCTCAGAATTTGTTTCAAGCGTGGCATCGAATAGTTCGCTAGAACCACTGATGCTCTGCCTACCCCGTTAGGGATTATGGGCGTAAGCATATATGTTTGTATGTATGTAACTTACTCACGCCTGTAATCCTATTCAGGGTAGGTAGAACGTCTTGTAGTTCTAGAACCACGTGACGCCACATTTGACATCCATTCTGAGGGTTATCAGACATGAGTGGAGTGGTGATATGTTGTCAGCCTTTCGCCCAAGATACAGCAAAACCCTCGCGTCCCACTTACTGGCTTACAGTGTGGCTAAGAAGAGTTGACAGCTGGTTCATTCTAAGTGGTTCTTTCGCTCCCAGGGTATAGCCTAACCTTTTTGAAAAAAGTCAAAAAGTGAGAACGAGATTTTTTGTGTGAGATCGATAGTCATGTGAGGCACGAAATCTGTGAATTTTTTCTTCATATTTCGACCTATGTTCCTTAAGCAGTATTACCCCTTAAAGTGTCCCTAACTAAAGGTACTCCATATAAATTGATAATATTAAAGAAAACTGAGAAATTACTTTAGGTGTTGACATTTTTCTTCATTTTCTAGCTCTTCATGTTTGTTAGTTAGAGTATGACAAAGAACATGCAAGTATAATATAGGTTAGTAGGTGAACCATTGTTGTAATTCCATTAAAGCAAATTAAATTGGTGTTATTAATAACTAATGTAGTTTGTTTTATAGTAACGATCAGCTCTAATCAATATATTCTACTTCGAATGAGTGGGATGAGTATGTAGTTCTCCGTACAAAGCACAGATGGCGCTAACCAACACGCGCGATGTAATGTGCTTAGTAAGGGACTGAGAAATTTTGCCGCTTGATTTAAAGGCACGACAGCTCAGTTGGTTAGAGCACCAGGATATCTAATCCTGGGGTCGTGGGTTCAAATCCCATTCGCGCCAAACATTTTTCTTTTTCTAAAAAAAATAAAGCGAGGAGGTAGTAAAAAAGAAAAAAGATCTTAAGTAAACTCTTTATTACTTCTTTATAGCAGTTGTATACCAACCAGCGGCTAGCGGGAATCGAGTACCAAATGAATGAAGGGCCACAAAGGGAATTTTTGTCCTCGACGCTCTTTTACAGGGCTTTAGGTATCTCTCTTTCAACCTCTCGGGTGGTTAATCAGTCCATGAAACTGAACAACTTTCCCAAGAAACATAGGTCAAAATACGAAAAAAAAAATTTTGTACCCATACAAACTTCATCAGCATATAGCGCATTTTGTATGGGAGATTAAAATTCTTTTTTTCGTCATGGACTGATTAACCACCCGAGAGGTTAAAAGAGAGATACCTAAAGCCCTGTATATTACAAAATTGTGGAAAGCGAGTTTATTGGCGGAAGATCAGCGCTGTGATCGGCGTCAATGGATACGGACCTCTGTGATATAGTATCAGGAACACCAAGAACTAGGTCGGTATGTTTTGTTTTTTTTTTTTAATTTTAGTAGACAAAAGGATATTTGTCTTTGATATTGCCAAAAATATCTCAACATTTAAGAGGTGACTTTCGAAAAACTAAAAATAATTCTGAAAAAAGCGAAACGTACGAACCTTGTTTATACGCTTACAAATTGATAGAGACCAATAACGCACGATTTCAATAAGATTTCTGGGTAGGAATTCACTAGTAGGAAGCTGCAATCGCACAAATTTGAGGCGTGTGGTCGACATCAAGACAGCATGAAAAACGCCTCCAAACTGAGACGACAGACGATGACGCTCCGAATTATAGGTATTTGACTTTAGAATAAATGCACTGTACTGTATACGATTAACTATATTTATACAGAAACTTATTCACGAAAAGATGCCCTAACTTTTCTTGAGAATAGATCTGGAGAAAGAAAACTGCAGCAAAACAATTGCGTAGTTGGCCAACGCGCTGATGAACTTAAAGGGTAGAGTGGCATCCACATCAAACATACCACATGCGCTGAATTTTGAGAATCTGGCGTTGTAGATACGTCTGAGGTTTTTACACAACCTTCTGAGGTCATCTGTAAGCATAGGGTTTTCCAATTAGACCTTGAAATAACATTGCACTAGAAAGAGAAAATCCGTTTAAAGATATGAACAAAATTTTTTAATACACATTTTTGTTTTTGTATAAGTACGCTGTTGCATCCAGAACTCAAGCATTCATGACGACTGTGTCTTGACTTTTGACCGCTATTTTGAGGTTGTAATTGGTCACTTTTCCCTGCCTGCCACCTCTGCTTCCTTGATCGATCTGCCTAACTATCTATTCTTACATCTAGGCCGCCCTTGCATACTTTTGGTTGTAAGTTTGCACCGGCTGGCGGCGGGAGCCGGAGACTCGGAGCACGATGAAGAAATAAGTAATAAATATTAAGCTGGATTACGTTTATTGGAATACACACTTAAACTTTATATGTTAATTTATTACAAAAGCATACAAACAGTATACTATGAGCGGGCGTGCGCCTGCGATGGAAATTAAATTGGGTCTGTCATCCCAGCGAATGACAGCTAGAAGTGTCTTATTTCGAATTTAGATTTAGAACGCCAAAACTGAAGAGTAAAAATGTCGCAAAAAAAGAATGGAGAAAGAGAATGAAGACGAGGCGCATGCCGCCTCGTTTCAAGTTTCTATTGTATGTTTTGTGTTACCTTTTTAAGTTCACTCAAGAGCACGTCAAGCTTGACACTTTGGACTTTGGATCGGCCCTGGTTTGTATGGCGCGCAGTATAAATCAGAGCTCAGCTTAAACTGGTAGTGTAAAGCGTGACCTGCTCTTGACTGTACCTATGCAATAAAGTATTTATCTATCAATGCACTCTCAGACCCAAGTCAGTTAAGCTTACCTGAACTATGATCAAATAGTTTCAAACTATTTTTCTGGGTCTGCTCCATTGCAATATAAAACTTCTCGCATTCGTAAGCAATGTAAATTAGTTGCAGTATAATTTTGGACGTCAACATCATGACTGAGAAGAATGCATAAGTCCAAACCTATAACGATAAATCAGTAAAGTGTTGTTATATCAGGGCATTAATTCAATTTATCAACGGCTTTTCAACGGCGCGGTTAAGTGACAATAGTGACCTCTTTATACGTTCAGGTGGTAAAATTCAAAACTAATCTAAACTTCATAGTTGTTTCGCCCTCGTCATAATTTTCTTAGAATAAATGAGTATGTTGTTCTTCATTCAAGACATAGATGGCGCTAACCTACACGCACGACGAATGTGCTTAGTAAGGGAACGAGATATTCCCCGTTGGACTTGAAGGTACGATAGCTCAGTAGTATAGCACCAGGAGATTTAATCTAGGTATTTATACAATTCTCTATAAATATATCTCGACGCAGGTAAACGTATTAAAAAAAATACTAAAAGCTTTTTATCTTTAGCTCATCATTGGTTATTGTCAAAAATAAAGTATCCGTTCAATCATAAACCTAGGTGAAGAATCATGATGTTCTAAAGCCACAAAAACGAAGTACCTACGCATTTCTGTTTAGATTTTCTAAAACAAAAAATAAAATTAAGAACTTACGTAATTGTATCTTTCTGCGTGTTTGCTTAGGTCTATTACCATTTCAACTATTATAAGGTGATGATAAAATATGTTTAATGTAAAATTTAGTATCTGAAATTAAAGATGAATCAGTCGGTGGTCTAACGACTAGTGGATCTGACTCGTAAGCAAGAGGTACCGAGATCGATCCGCCATGTAACAATGACTCATTTTCTGAGTTATGTACATTAGCTGCACACTAACCGATGCTCTTACGGTGAGGGAAAACATCATGAGGAATCCTGCACATTCAGGAAACTGAATGTGTAACCATGATCCAATCCGATCAGGTTCCCCTGTAAGCAGAGTCACGGAAGTCAGATGGCAGTTGCTCCACTGTAATGACCTGACCTGCCAAACCCTGGATCATATTTAAGCGTACCCCGGATGAGAAACGGGACTAAGCACTAGGAAGAAGAAGAAAGATTAATCCGTAGTTTAAACCGAATTGAATTCTAGAAGTAAAGTCGATAAATGTATTGCAAAATATATTAAGTATTGAGCTCTTCAATGCCCAACCCAGATCTTTGGACCTAGAAAGTTGACATTTGGTCCAAAGGTTCGTTCTATAAGGTAGGCAAAGTTAACGAAGCCCCGGGCATTTTTTATGTGTTAATTTAACAACTACAAAAAATTAAAGTGCCTAGCATGTTAAATCAGATCAATATTAGAATTTTTTTTATGTTCTTTAGATGATAACGCTGGTCGTGCAGTCCTCCAAATAACTTTATGGAAGATAAAAATAGTACCAAGATACATAGTGCAACAATGATATTAATAAATTAATAATAAATAATAAATATATAAATAAAAATATCTTCTATACATATTATAAAGAGAAAAGATTTGATTGTTTGTTTGAATTGAATAGGCTCCGAAACTACCGGACCGATTTGAAAAATTCTTTCACCATTAGAATCCTACATTATCCCCGATGGACATAGGCTACATAATTTTCCCGAATTCCCACGGGAACGAAATCCCGAGTGGAATGCTAGTAATAAATAAATCCAATGCGATGACAGAGTTTAACTGGCTAAAATTTTGCTTGGCATCTTGTAAGTGCGAGGGTATTTCATTTGTATTCGCTTAGGTAAACGCACAAAGAAAATGTAAGAAAATGACCTTAGATACTTACAGGGAACTGGAAGAGTTGTTTACAGATTTGAAACGCCTCTAAAAAATCCACGTAGCAATCATAAATCTTCTTACACTGTAATCGTCGATTTAAAACTTCTTTTTGCCATTCTTGCCGCATTAATTCAGCGCACATTAGTACCCTCTGTCTTAAATACGTGATATAACGAACAGCTAACAGATTGTTTACAGCAAAATAATAGTAAATAAAAAAAGCTATATCAAAAATATTATAATTGTAAAAATAAACAGTAGTTATTGCTAAATGTAATATTATTTCAAATAATACAAAATACCAATTCCAAAAAGTAAACGATGTGGTGTCTTCAATAATTTTGGAAAAATTGTAAATGTCTTGGAATTTTAAAATGAGAGCGACAGATAAATTGCTATATCTAACATTTTCTATGAAAATTAAGAATAACGATACAATAAAAAAAATGACATCGATACCTTGTGACCAAACTAGAATTGGCAGATCGTTATCAATCGAGTTTAAAATTACGTTGATCCTACTGTAACATAAAAATGTAATTATCGACAAAATCAAACTTAACGTTACAATGTAATTAAAAACTTGTTTAGGTGTAATAAAGTTATCACGTATTAAATACTTGTTTAGCAAAACGCTTGCTTGTAGTAGCTCAAGTGGATAAAACATACTTTGGAAATCTTTATCCAATGCATTGTTTAGTAGAATTTCGTTTTTTGCTGCTTTCTTCATTTTGGACGTACCTAATCAGCAAGAGGTAATTATCAAGTTATGTTTGTGGATTTTTTGTCACGACCTTTACAATGTTGAAGGTTATAATACTTATTGTTATCTTTATAACTTATATTTCTTTTTAATTCCATTAAAAACCGGAGCAGCACGCGTGTTCCTCTCCGACGCTATACAAAATGGCCGATTCCCGGGAGTTGGCTGTCAAAATCATCACGTTCCGTTACGCGTGGAGTTAGCTGGTTTTCGAATAGCGCTTTTTTGAAAAAATACGGTTAGTAATGGAGTTGTTGTACTGTCAAAACAAACGTCAGTGATACAGGCAGAAGACTGCATCAAAAGCGCATTTTCCATAAAAAGTGGAGTTGGCTGGTTTGCGGATTGAGGTATCGTTATAATAATTATAACTATAACTGTTTTTATTTCAATGTTACGTAGATAATATACTACGCTAGAATCCAAAGTGAAACAACAGTATACACATGAAATACTCTACTCGAGTGGTTTGGCTCATCAATTATTCAAACAATGTCCGCGTGTCTTTAATATAATGAAAAGGAATGGGGTAGCTATGGCTATGACTTATTGTCTTTATTAAGAACCACAGCCTTGTGATGCTCGTACTTTGCGTATTGTATTTTTTAATAATACAGACTAACTGACTACAGAATACAGACTTTTTTTATTTTATTATATAAAAAACTTTATACTGGGTGAAAAAAACCTCCTAGCTATATTCAAAATCCTGAACCAGCATCACTCAAAGAACACATTTATGAAAAAAAATATTTTTCAATGGGAATAGTTAATTTTTTGCCTAAACGTAGACATGACTCCTACACCAGGCACGCGAGGGGTACAGGAAGCGCTCAAGGGGTGCCCCCGAGTAGCGTCTACGTTTAGGTAAAAAAAAATTCCCACCGAAAAAAGAAAAAAAAAGTGTTCTGTAAGTGATACTGGTTCAGGATTTTCAATAAAGCTAGAAGGTTCTTTTTCAACCTCTATAACTTTATTAACTTTTTTTTGTGTTGTAGTGTTTTATGACAAATAAATGTCTTGAATCATGAGTCATAAATTAACTCCGCTTATTAGATAATTTTTCGGTTTATGGAGAACGGGAAGAGCTAATGAGAAGAAATAGAGATTAAAAACATGGTTCTAGGGACTTCAATTCCTTTGGTTTAATACATTTCACTTTCCCGTTAATTCAAATGTTTTCAAAAAATAACATTGTAGAAGTCGGAGCCTGGAGTAAAAGGAAAACACGAAGCTGGTCGGAAGAATCCTAAAGAGGAAAGTTGGCTGCCTTATACAGGGTGATAAAAAACCTAGCTATATTCAAAATCCTGAACCAGTATCACTTACAGAACACTTCTGTTTTTTTATTTTTTTTTCGGTAGGATTTTTTTTCCTAAACGTAGACACTACTCGGGTGCACCCCCCGAGCGCTACCCATACCCCTCGCGTGCCTGGTGTAGGAGTAATGTCTACGTTTAGGAAAAAAATGAACTATTCCCATTAAAAAAATATTTAAAAAAAGATTATTTTTTTTCATAAATGTGTTCTTGGTGTGATACTGGTTCAGGATTTTGAATATAGCTAGGAGGTTTTTTATCATTTTGTATACTGATGTATGAGCTTTAATAGAACGAGATACATAGTATGGCACCTGATATTTTAGTCTTGTATTTGCCCTAAAACATGGGTTTGTATTACAATACATCTCTCTGTGTCTCATCGGCTTTGACCCTATTATTTGATATTTAGGGTACGTGTGTCATAGTTAAAGCATAGGTTTCATACTACTTACTAGGCAGAGCACACACTACAACATTCTAAAAACCGAAGTTTTTACCGCAACATTTTTTTAAAATCTCGATTTTGGCTTTTACTATATTAAAATATTGATATCGTATTCATAATATTATTAAATACATTAAAGTTAAATTATTCGTTTGTGTACAACAGGGTCCCGATTCTGTAACTTCAGTTTTGTGTCGATGGAATGGAGGCCATATTATCTGTTCAGGTGGCGAAATTGGGAACTATTTAATTTTCATATCCTTGCTGACAGCCACCCCGACCAGCAGCGCTACTGCCAACCGAACGCAAAGTCGCAAACTACCTAGCAACTGAAAACTCAGTTGACGGTGGCGCCACTGATCAAAGCTGCTGTCATTAGGTGTATGAAATTTGGATAGTTCTCAATTTCGCCACTTGAACGGATAAAATGGCGACCATTCCATCGACACACAACTGAAGTTACAGAATCGGGGCCCTGGTATCGACAATAAATGGTGATGCTGACAAAAATACGACATAATTATGTTTTTATGATTGTTAATTTATTTACTTCCAACTTACATGACAGAAGCCTTTCCTTGCAGTGAAACCAAACTGACGTTGGCCATTTTAAATTTCATTAGTCAGACCATGTGCACAAGCTCAGAAGACAATGTAACCAGAAGCTTCAGGAAGCTTGTGAAGCACACTTCTCCATAGACACAAACACATAATTTCACGCAAACTTACACTTATACGTCGCAATCAATCAGATACAACTTGCATACCCACGAAAAGAACACGAGTTAAAAACTTGTTTGTTAAGTGTTGCACAACACTTCCGCACATCGCTTTCTTTCGTTTTAAAATTCGATCAGTTCGATAATTATCTCTCTTAGGAGATAGACAATACATGTTCAATTCAGTGCCAGCTCACCACTGACCCTACATCTACCCCAAGTATTTTAACAGAATACAGTAACAATGCTAATAACGCATCCCTCTGTATACAAAATCAAAATATTTGCAGTATAATAAAAACATTGACAATCTTACGATGTATGCTACCTATATTGGTATGCAAATTGATGTGTTTGTATTTAGTGAGTGCTGGACAAACAATAACTTCACTCCACCTACAATAACTAACTACAATATGTTCTACACAAAAATAAGTCACAACCAAATTGATGGGATAGTTATTTATATAAAAAAGGAATTTGAGGTTACTGCCTTTGAACCCACGAACATGCAACACTATAATTGCCTAGTGATTAACATCGATAATAATACAACTCTGATTGGTATTTATCGCCCACCTAGCTTTAAAGATCCGACAGAATTTATCTACTCATTAGAGAACTTATTACGTAGTATTGGAACGAAGAATATTATACTAACAGGAGACATAAATATCGATACCTTGAATACAACAGGAAGAAACACGTTCAATATCTGGAAATTCTTGCTGCTAGTGGTCTGATTCATGGTGTTACTCGTCCAACCAGACCAGCATCAGGAACTTATCTAGATCATTTTGCAGTTAAAAGTTCCTATTTTTGGCAAACCGTTGTTTATGCACCCCCGAAAATAACTGATCACAGTACAGTTCTCCTCTAAGGTGACTACAGCACCTAAATTACGAATTTATGATGCGTGGATAAGCATGACGCACTGCATTAAATCGAAGAAAAAAATACTACGGTAATATTCAGGACATAAACTAGATAAGTAGTTTGCTGAAAACATAATTCAGTACTTTTGGTTCGATAGAAAAAGCTCACAAAGTCACCTCTAAATACCCAATATTGTGTATTTTTTAAGCTGTAAAAACGATAGTAAAATGCACACAGGAACTTGAATTCGCTATCACATTGTTCGTGATTGAACACTCTCGATAAGTAGCTCGATGATGTTCGTGATTGAACACTCTCGAACGCATTTTTCGATTTAAGCTGTTACCTTTCCATAAATCTCATTTTTCTAACTTTCGAACATGTTTTTACGCACGCACGCTTTCATAGTCCGTAAACTTCGTGTATCGACACTGTTCGCACTGCCAGCCCAGGCCTGTTGAGAGACGCGAGATGGCACTATTCCTATGTGTGCTGCCTTTATCGGGTGCTGTAGTCGCCTTAAGCAACTAAAACCGGAATAAGACAAAAAAATCCTATCAATGTTACACGACCTAAACTTAATTATATTGATATTGCACAATATCTACAAAAATTGAATTGGGAAGATTACTATGGCAGCAATGATGTGCATTTAATGGCTAATTTACTGGTAATCAAACTAAAATATTGTATTTTTAATTATTCTATCACCAAAAAAATTGCTAAGAGGAAAAGGCCTCTTAAGCCCTGGATTACCGTGGGGATTTGAAAATGTTTATGTAAAAGAGACAAATTACACAATAAACTAAAAAAGCTTTTAGTGAGGACCTAAAAACAAAATATATTAACTTATGCAAAATAATTGTTAAAGATTTAAACATGCAGTACTATAAAAAGCAATTGTCGTTGAATATCGGTAATATGAAAGGCACGTGGACAGTTATTAAGAAGGTATGTGATATGAAACGGTCTAGAGATGTACCCATGGATCTATTAAAGATTGAAAACACATCAATTTTAATACTGTCGGGAGAAATCTTGCTGATCTCACCTTACTTAAGCTTGGCACGAGTGAAGATGAGCTAGTGGCGAATATTAAATCTAATAAAAAACCATGAGCATCGATGCTACTCTACCCAACCGATCTATATGAGGTGGGGAAAATAATAGCCGGTCTTAAAAATAGCTGTGCAACTGGCTGGGATAACATTTATAAGCACACTCAATGAAATAGCTGAAAAAATTGACCTATATAAGGATAGCGTTATATATTTTATGTTATTTGCAATAAATAATGCATCTTATTGCTAATAATATTAGAAGTCTACACTATTGTATTAGGTTAAGCCTGTATGATAGTTGTAAGTATTTTAAATAAATAAATAAATCTCAACTGAATTTATCAAAACATTAAGACACTTGTAGATTGAACTAATTGCCAATTGTGTAATTTAAGCTTGGAGAAGGGTGTTTTTCCATCCATTTTTAAACAGAATATAGTTTCACCCATTCACAAAAGTGGTGATAAAAAACAACCAGCGAACTACAGACCAATATCTTTGCTCACTACGTTATCGAAGATCTAAGAAAAAATAGTCATCAAATGACTCTATCACTACCTCGAAAGTAAAAATATGTTAACGTCTAACCAGTACGGATTCAGAGTAAACAGGTCAACTGAAGATGCCGTTCTAAAGCTAATTCAATAGTCACCAATCAACTTGACCTTAGAGAATAGAGACCTTGACCTTAGTATGGGAGTATTTTTGGATATGCAGAAGGCTTTCGACACTGTCTCGGTCCCAGCTCTGCTCAATCGTCTTGAAAATATAGGAGTTAGAGGAATAATTATAGCTCTAAATTGGTTCGAGGATTATTTAAAGCACAGAAGTCAAAAGGTTCGGGTAAATGGTCAAGTAAGTGACGAAATCACCTGCACTTTTGGAGTACCCTAAGGTATGCTTTTTTTGTGTATATCAATAATCTGTGTGGGATCGGGCTTGCTGGGAGGGACATGCTTATGTTTGCGGACGATACTACACTTATATTTCATGGGTCATCCTGAGAGAAAGTCTGTAAAAGGACTGAGCTGGGATTGAGTAGAGTCAAAGCTTGGCTTGAGGACAATTTGTTGTCCCTTAATACTGGAAGAAGTAAATAATGTATGTTACAGCATAACCAAAGTTAAATTACCGCCCGATGACATAAAAGTTACAATTCACACATATCCGTGCAATAAAAAGGGAATTGACGTGGAAACACAATGTAATTGTGGTACGTTGGAGAGTGTAACAACGTACAAATACCTAGATATTATTATAGATGAACATCTCACATAGGGCCAGCACATTAAGCTACTTTCTGGCCGTGTTAGAAAACTAATGTAAGTACATATTTAAAAATCTGACAGCCGTTGCTGATTTTAAATTACTTATGCAGACATATAAAGCTCTTTGTGAGTGAATTTTAAGTTATTGCATCACTGCATGGGGAGGAGCTGCGAAAAACATTTTTTTCAACACATTTGCTCATAAATTGTGTCTTATGTAAGATTCATAATGATATGTATTACCCAGCCCGTGAGTAATAAAAATAAAGCACAAGTACGTAATGTTTTTTTTTTTTAAATTTCAGCAAAGAGATCAGATCTTATTTCATATTTAAAATTAAGTGTAATTATTAAACTATTTGTAAATAAAAATATAATTCCACTAAATCATTTAAATTTTACAGAAAATTATCATTTATTTACGCTAAAACGTGAAAATATATAGTTAAGTATTTTTTTATCATTTGGCTGTATGGCATACTTGTCAATGTGAATCTCATTTTGCGAGCGATAAAAGAAAAAAATAATCGCGCCTCTTTTCAGATGTTTTCACTTGGTTTTTACAAACGGCATTTGTATTTCTTATTGTTATCATTGTCAGAAATACAACATAAAAAATGTCTTCTTCAAGTGCAGAACAGGAAACCTACGTACCCACGTAGGTGTACCCCCACACCGCCAGAAATACTTTTCGAGGCGCAACATGCAAGTGATAGCTTGTCAATATCAAAGGAAAGTTTTTATTTCTTTCTTTCCTTGCAAATGTGTTGAAAAACGTCGTATGACACGCGTGCGCATTGGATATTACATTCTCGGCTCCATTGAGCCCTCGCCTTCTAATGTAATATCCAATTTAGCACACTTGTAGCATAATGTACTATTATACAATTAGAGAGAGACCAACGTGCAGTTTTTAAAGTTATAATGTCACTGACTATCCGCCGACCCACTGCACTGGTATGGTATAATGTTCTGACTGTGCGCAAACTTTATATTACTCGTTGTGTAGGAAGGTACCATATATATGCCGATGCCGCCGCCGGCGCCGGATGTGTGTGCGCTCTCTTGGCGTGCTTACCTAACTCAATTCTTTTTTTTAAATGTTTATTTATATACATATGTTTGCATTGGTATCAGTATATATATATATATATATTATGGTTGTGATATGTATGTATCTTCTAGTCTATAAAATAAATAGTTTTAATGAATATTTAGTCATGTATAATTTAACGTATTCTTATTGTTACCTTATAAGCACTTAATTTATTAAACCTATTTCATCAGTTCCGACCCATTTGAAATTTGTAATTTCAGAGGATAACTTTAATTGGTTTACCATATTTTAACGTCAAACTGTAATTTAGTTAAGAATAAACCAAATAAAAAAAAATATATATATCCAAATATATCCTTATTTGTTATCCAAATAAAAAAAATATATATATATACAGCACATACTTTGATGGACCAAAAAAAACGAATTATTATATATCCCTCACGCTGCTTTATTTACATTACTAAAAACCTCGATATTAAATCCTTCTACTCTACCAGAATGAAAAGTGAGGTGCTGAGGTTAATTTTTGCGGCACATATCAACGAAATTGATGTACTCCTAAACCCTATTTGCTGAAGGTAAATCAGTGGATATCCTGTTTAGTGATTATTTGAAATACCGATCCCAAGATATAAGTCGTAGAACTAAACAGGTGATCTTTCAACTCATTATTAAAATTTTACTGTTTGGTGAATAACATATGACTTACATGAAATATACACATCTTAAAACGCACACATACGCGCACACACACACGATATAGCAACCCAATCTTTGGTAAGTTTATAATTTGTTTAATTTTAATTTTTACTTTTATTTTTCTCTTTCAAAATCCTTTTTACTCTTGCTACACCTACTGTTTAACTATAACTGGAGTTACCTGAATTATCTGTAGGGGAAGGCCTGGTGACCTATTAAATAAAGTTTGGTGTGGTATTAAATAAAGTGGTGGTGTGGATTAAATAAAGTTTTTTTTTTCTATGTTATTTTAGTATTTCTTGTAAAACACTCTTGTGAAGCAACGGGCTTCTCACATATGATCAATGATGACGAAGAATATCGATACAGTGTCCATAAAAAGGCGGTTTTTTATTCATTATTCGTTTGATTCTTCTGGATTTTGTTTAACTCCTTGAGTTGTATTCGAAATTGTATTACTGTGCTCTGAATGTTTTTCGCGCTTTTGCTTTTAGTAATTTTTTGCTTAGGCTTTGTCGTTTTCTTAGGTATGGTCTTTTTGGTTGGAGTATTAGTTTTTTCCGATTTTTTAATAAAAGTTGTTAACATACTAGTTTTGCTAAGTTTTTTCAATGCTGTCTTCGAATCAAAATCTAGGCCCTTCAGTGTTTTTTTAGAATCTTTGTTTTTGTTTTTGTCTCCAAGTTGTACATTGAATTGCACTATAGTTGACTTCTGTATATTTCGTTTAGTTGTTTTTACTAAGGGCAACCTCGTTTGCAAAAATGGAATACTTGAATTCTCAATGTCTTTACTCACTAGATTCCTGTTTGTTGAGATATTGAAAAGAGTCCCAATTAAAATATTTGTGCTACTCTTTGTTGAAGGTGTTACTGTCGTAGTTTTAATTTTTGCGTCTTGCAACTTATGTTTTGTTTCATTTTGCTTATTTTTACTGTTGAGTTGAGTTTGGAAAGACAAAATAGATACATTATTTGCACTAAATTCTTTATATTTCTCAGTAACTGTTTTGAAAAGGTGAATATTCGTATTATTTTTGGCAGCAAAATTGGTGACCATTTTTCTAGGACTTTTAATAAAATTCTTATTAGTTTCAGTTAACGGTAAAGCAGATTTTAATTCAAACAATCTAATAATTTTTTTCGTTTTCTTTTCTTCATTTTTAGCGTGACGTTTTATCTTAATTTTGGAGTTTGAGTTACTTCTAATCCTGGAATATTTTTGTATCGTTTTCGTTGTTTTCCGTTCATTGTTTGATGATTTATTAACAACATAGGCCGCATTTGTAAGATAATTTTGAATAAAAGAAGCAAAATCCAGATCGAATTCAAAAGATTTTTTTTCGTTAGACTTAGGATTGCTTTTTTTTAGGGGATCTTTTGCGTATTGTTTGGGTTTTTTAAAATCTTTTCTATCGGGTTTAAAAGATATTTCTAAATTACTTATATCTTTTTCAAAACTGTTTATAGGTGTGTCTGGGGTTTGCGCTTCAATTTCAAAGTATCCAGTTATAATATTGGAAATGTTTAAGTCTTCATCATGTTCGTCTGAATCCAAATTGTCTCTTTCGTTACCCTTTCTAAGTTTTTTTGATTTAGGTACATATTCTTCGTAAATTTCACCAACTATGTCGCGTTTTTCTAGAGATTCATTACCTTGTTTTTTGGGCTCTATTTCTATATATTCACTCGACGTTGCAGATTTCAGCAGGTCTTTTATATAAGATTCATTCAGTTTATCCAGATTACTAACTTTATCTTTGTTGCTTTCAAGATCTTCTTTTGGAACTATTATTTGAACTTCGTTAGATTTTATTAATTCTTCTGATATTTGTGTGTTCTCTTGGTCAGCTTTTCCAACATTTGCGTCATCCTCTTGCAATTTAAGTAGTTTTTCTGATGTCGTTTTATCTTTTTTGTAGAATTTACTTGTTGTTTCTAGTCTCTGTTTGTCATTGGTGTAGATTATTTTTGGATCATTTGAATATTTAATGATTTCTTCGTCAGATTCAACTATCATTTTTGAGCCCTGAACTTGTGATTCATAAATTTTATCGAGTTTATTTAATCTTAATTTCTTTTCGTTGGTTTTTGCGTCTACTACTGATTTTTGTGTGACTTGCTTACTGAATTCATGTGAAGTATCTGCTTTTTCAACGTCTTTTCCGTATGATTTAATAGGTGTTTTGTATATATCATGAGTATAATCGGAATCGGACTTTAATTCGTGTTTTTCTTTTCCTGAAAGGTGTATAACATTTTCTAAAGATTTGCTCAACATTTCTACACTGATGACCTCTGATTTGTAAATGTTATCAGGTCTTTTGGTATGAGATTTGTCTTTTATATCCATTCTAATATGTGATTTTGTTTTTGATTTCTCTATATTGTTAGGTTTATTAAATATATTGGATTTTTGTATATCTTTTTTGTAAGATTTTTCATGTGGTGTGGTGTTGATATATTTTTCAAAAGATGATATATCTAAACCAAATGGTTCTTCTTTGTTATACTCAAAACGTTCTTCAGAATATATTTTCTCATTTCTGTTTGCGTAAGTAGGTCCTGCTTTAGTAACATAGGCTTTCGTTACTTTCAAAATGTTTATAAACTCTTCAACATCATTCTTACTGTTAAATATAGATCTAATAAATTGTTTAAATAATTTTATTTGTTTTTTGTTTATCTTACTACGTGGTATTTTATGTTCAATAAAATGGTCAATTATATTGAAATCACCAGAATATGGTTCTTCAGTAGTCTTTGCTGTCTTGTAAACAGGACTATAACCACTTAAGTCCTTAGTAGTCTGTGTTTGTTTTGAATGAACTCCATCTTCCGCGAAATAAATTGTGTGCTTAGGCGTTTCCTTATAACTTACTTCATCTTGACTCGATTCTATCGAATCTGGTATCATTTTGTATTTTACTCCTTCATGAATGATATATTTGGGATGATACTTTTTTGTTGTTGATTTTAGTAGTTTGCTTTGTCTACCTTGACGAATTGCACACTCTTCGGGTGCTTCCGTTATTGGGGTGAAACAGAATTTTGTGGTAGTCGGTTTGGTGCGTATTCCAGTTATACTCGTATTCGTAGTAATTGCATCAGAAAAAGGTGGGATAGTAGTACCATCTACGTTAAAATTGTCTTCAACTTTCGTTGTTGGATGAATAAGGTCTATGTAAAAATTATCTTCTTCGACTTTCTTCGTTGTCATCTTGCTCACGTGTGATACGTTCTGTAATTTAAAAAAATGTAAGAGTTGTTAACTATTCAGGATGAAAAGGACAGCTTAGCAAATACTTAAATAGTAGAATCTACCCATAACTAATATCTTTTTTAAAACAAAGTCGGGTTTGTTCGAACTCGAGATTGGCTGGACCGATTTTCATGGTTTTTGATTTTTGGTATTTTTCTTCGTCTCTGATTGCAGAATAACTATTAAAAACATTGGAAAATTTGTGAGAAAATTCCCACGAGAACAAAGTCCCGGGCGAAAAGCTAAATAGTTATAATTTATTTTTGTTAGAAATGTTGAGATTTCGTTGTTTAATTCTTTTGTCGCTATACTCCAGGAACTTTAGTATTTGACTTCGGAAAAAAATCACCCAAGCTAAAAATGTGTGTATATTTACCTTTTAGCTTTCTGAATAACCTTTGAAAAGTCCCACGAATCCAGGGGTGGACTTAACTTTAGACATCTAAAGAACGGTGAGAAAAATGATACTTTTTCGGTTTTTTGCTAATATCTTCGTGTTGATCTTACTACTATGAGGTGTATACTAATAAAAGAAAGAAGGAAAAATTCTCTACAAAAAGTTAATTAAAATTCATCGATAAAATCTATCATTTCCACGGAAAAAGGTGCTAAACATCAGATTGAGTTTGAACACGTCACGTTACAGAATCACGCCCCTGATTACTTATTTTTGACCTTAATAAAATAAATAAATAAAATAAAATAATTTTATTTTCAATATACTTAATTGCTAAAAGTACACAGTGGTTGGTACCTCCTTTTAAGCTAATAAGCCTGTGTTAGGTGGTACCGCTCTTCCAAACATAAATTAAATACTTGCTTTTATTAAATTATATAGCTTTTGAAGTTTAACGCTCTGTTTTCTATTTGTTAGATAACTGCTGAAGAGATCGAGTGTGGTACCCCTAATCCCAATCATCTCCAGCCTCCGTACAAGAATAGGAACAGAGACGGTATCGAACGCTTTTTTCATATCAAGAAAGACCGACACGCATTTATCATTCTTTATCAATTTGTGATAAATATATAAAATGCAAAAGTTTGTAAATATGTATGCATGGATGGACGGTTGTTTGTTACTCTTTCACGCTGAAACGGCTTAATAAAATTTGGTGTGGATGTAGCTGACACCGTGGATTAACACATAGGTAGGCTACATAATTCTGGGCAAAAAGCTACTTTGTGATAAATCTAACAGTACTTGAGTTTACTACTTATCAATTCTATAAAAAGTTTTTAAGTTAGTAAAAATGTTCTGAAACAACCTTTTTACTGTTTTCTGCTGTTTTGTTGTTTGTTGGGGTGATCATGAAATGCACTAAAATATCCATAGAAAATGTTTACCGGAGTTTAATGCCTGATTACGTAAAATCTATTTGTGTTATTAATAAACTTTTTACGTTGTTTTTGTAGAGAATTTTCCATTTTTTATTTCATAAATTAACCTCATCGCTATGAGGTTAACTTATCGATAGAAATGACGATATAGGCAAAAAAACAGAAAAAAGGGAATTTTTCACCGTTTTTGGCTGTCAAAAGTTATGCCTAACCCAGGAGTCGTGGGACTTTTCAGAGATTATAATTTGGGGAGCTAAAAGGTACGTGTACACTTTTTAGCTCCCTTGCTAAAAGGTGCGTCGTGCACCTTTAGCTCAGCTTGGTTGGAATTTTTCCGGAATGTTGCCCATTTTTCGTCTAAAGTTCCTGGAGTACTACGCAATATACTGCGCAGTGCAATGGACCTTTTTATAATTCGAACGGCACGGCACAATTTGTGTTACTATCGCTCCCTATGTTACCAGCTTCTCGTATCACTGGTGCATTCGAAGCAATGGTAATATAATTTTTCCGTGCAACTGTCTAGTTATAAAAAGGGAAATTAGTTGACATGGAAGTGCTGTACGCGGGACTGGCTGCGCCCTCGCTTCGTTAACATAATGTGAGATGCGATGCTGCAAGGTCCCGGGCATATTTTAGCGTGAAATAATATTATAACTGAGCAGTTTATTCCCATGGTTGCTTGTCTGATAGATAATCTGAAATTCTGCAATAGTTTTTTGAAAATTTCTTGTTTATTTAAGGTTTCTTATTTCTTACCTGCATCATAATATATTCAATCCAGTCGTAATAAAATCCAACTTTGGTGAAAACAGTGGGAGTGTCAGGAGTCCCACAAACTGGGGAACCGAAGCTCACGACCCCTACGAGGTACCCATTTAGTACACCTGGACCCCCTGCGTCACGCTATGAAAGAAATGATCAATTGTTACTCAAGCTATAATTATTCATGATGATGATGATACATAAATAACATCCATTCATAAATTGTAACTAGGTATGATGAGTGACTTTCAATTGTTGTCATCAGCCCATATACGTCACCACCGAGGGGCACAGGCCTCCCTTCGAAACACGAAGGGGTTTTAGGCCATAGTCCACCACGCTGGCCCAATGCGGGTTGGTGGACCGCTCGTCTTTCGAAAATGAATTTTCTTGGACAGGCGGGTTTCATCACGAAGTATTCCTTCACCGTTAAGCAAGTGATAATTAGAAATCCGCACAAACATCCGAAAAGACGAATTCAGGCCAGTGTTCACCAAAAACTTAACCAACGATTAGCAGCTAACCAGAGATTTGACAACGTCAGTTTCATACATTATTTTGACATTTTGTCTGATTAGCTTCTAACCGCGGTTTAACCGTTGGTTATATTTTTGGTGAACACGGGCCTTAAGATATAAGCCCGCACTTGGAATTGAACCCGCGACCTTCCGATCACAAGTCTGACCCATTACCAACTGGGCTATCACTGCTTTTAATTATTTAGCGAAAATTAAGAATCAGCCCATGAAACTGAACAGCTTTCCCGAAGGAACATAGGTTTTTGCGATCAAGCGGTGAGTGGCCTGGGCGTAATCAATGGCGCTACACAGGGTAATTTTTTTATCACAATCCAAATTGTTCTTACGGTGTCAGTAACGTTGATAGAACGTAAATAAGGAGGACACATTTTTTTTTCAAAATTTACAGATTTTGATACCCTTTTTTAACGTCTTAGAGGATGAATTTTGTAAAACGAAGAAACACGGGTGTCATAAATTGTGTTGAAGAGTACTATTACAAAGTTTCAAGTCAATTGGACAATGTTATTTTTTTTCCATACAAAAATTTTGATTTATTTTCATGCTTCAGAAGATCTAGCTTGAAGTATTTATATGAAACATAAAAACAAAAAAATACGGGTCTGTTAAATTTTCATAAAGTTTACGTACAGAGGCCAGCGCATCAGGTTACTCCATTTTCATTGCAAAACCGCTCTTATCACAACAGCACAGAGTGCACGCATGTGGTAACCTGAGTTGCGGCCGTCCGTACAAAAAATTTGGATAGTGATAAAAAATTACCATGTATAGCGGTTGAATATCAATTGAGGCCACTCTATCTGTTCAGGTGGCGAAATTGAGAACTATTTAATTTTTATATACTTGTTGACAGCCACCCTGACCAGCAGCGCCATCACCAACTGAACGTAAAGTTGCAAGCTACCTTGCAACATAACTTTCAGTTAGGGGTGGCGCCACCGGTCAAAGCAGCCGTCATCAGATATATGAAATTTTCGCCAACTGAACAAATAAAATGGCAACCATTGTCATTCGACCATTGTCATCAAGATGCCGTTGATTAGTGACATAGCCGTCCTATTCTTCCCCCTACCTTGCCCCGCATACCTATGTACAGCAGCGGTAATGATCACACTACATAAACCTTTTTCTTAGTTTTCCTCCCTAACCTCCCTTCGAAACACGAAGAGATTTAAGGTCATAGTCGTGTACTGTTTTTATAAGACTGTCGGTCTACCACAACACTCGATTCCGAGCTACAGTACAAAGCACTGCTGGGGTATTCAAGCGTCATGTCAATACTGGCTTACATTTTCAGCGGTTGCAATATTACAGCACAATGCTGAGTTTGGGTCCTGTTGCTTAGGTCAATCTTGTTCATAATTTTACTGTTAATTTAGTCATACTGCCGTACTCAGAGACGTCAATTAAAGTTAAGTACTGTTAAACTCTGATGTTGTCTCTTTCACTCTTGTTGATATATAAAGGATAGCATGACATTTAATTACTTCTTTACTTTAATTGACGTCTCTGAGTACGGCAGATAGCCACATAGATTTAATTAGATTTAATTAAAGCAAGTCCAGATTTAATTAAAGCAATAAAAAATATTTCATTTCATTTCCAATGCGGGCCGGTGGACTTATTTAAAAAAAGTAATTTTCTTAGACGTACGGGTTTCATCACGATGTTTTTCTTCATCACTGAGCTAGTGATAAATTAATGGAAAATCCTCACATAAATCCGAAAAAACGAATTTAGAGGTACAGGCTCGCACCAGGGTTTGAATCCGCTGCCTTTCGCTTTCAAGTCTTGCTTATTACCAATTGGGTTTAATCTTATTACTAAATTTAAAAAAAAAACCTTACATTGCATGCACCACCATTGCCTTTTGAAGCAAACCCAGCGCAGAAATTAGTTTTTCTTACGTATTGACTGAAACGAAATAATACGGCGTAAATAAATAAATGAACATTGGTTTTAATGTTAGTAGTAACAGAGCGTCGGCGGTTTAACGGCTAACAGGTCGGAATCGTAAGCGAGAGGTACCAAGTTCGATCCTTAGTGCTGCTATGTACCAATGACTCATTTTCTAGTGGCACACTAACCGATGTCCTTACGGTGAGGGAAAATATTGTAAGCAAACGTGCACATTCAGGAGAATAAATGTGTTACCATGATTCAAACCGGCCGTATGAAAGAAAGAAAAACAAATTTATTATAACGGACATCACAACACATATAAGAGGCAAGATTAAAGAGTAAAACACGATCACGATACACTACACGAAGACAATAACAAATACAATAGCAAACTAGCTTTAGATCGCTATGTGTTGTAGGGTCCGAGACAAAGGGTCCTCAACTCAGCTATATGTTGCGACTCGGGAATCAGGATATGAGACCGCGAGCCACAATGCTGGTTTTCAGTGAGTCCCATAACCAAGTGACGAACGAACGTCCGTGGACGAGACAGAATTTTTTAGGAATAAATAAATATTGGTAATGAAAAATGGAAAATACAATGTTACTAATGAATATAATACATTATTAAACATATGTATCAATATGGTGAGATAGTGGGTTGAGGTTTGTGTAAAATGTGTGTGCATGATGCCAACAGGAGATCGCCTTGGAAGTGTATGAACGTATTTTTAAGTAGGTTTAGTAAAAACTTACTTTTAAGTGAAGTTTTGTTGATTTTATAATAAATCCCTGATATTCAAGGTTTCTCCCAAACGAAACATAACACAGGAACCTAATTTAGAACTTACTTGCTGTATATTTCTTGACAGTCTTTAAGCCCATATACTGGCAAAAAAAACTTCCGAAGGTGCCCGTCTATTGGAATATGACCCATGTTATTACCCTGAAACAATTTTTTTTGAAATCTTCGAGTATAAATTTCTCTGTCACTTAGGTTAGCTGGAAGAGAACTCATTTTGAGTTAAGCTCGCCTTGTGTATCCTGTTCTCTGTAAAATGTTTGTTTTAATTTTTGTGTACAATAAAGTATAAAAAAAAAAAAAAAAGAACCTCCTAGCTTTACTGAAAATCCTGAACCAGTATCACTTACAGAACACTTTTTTTTTAGTTTTTTTTTATGTGTGGGATTTTTTCCCCCAAACGTAGACACTTATCGGGTGCACCCCCCGAGCGTTTCGCGTACCCCTCGCGTGCCTGGTATAGGAGTAATGTGTACGTTTAGGCAAAAAATGAACTATTCCCATTGAAAAAAATAATAATAATAATATTTTTCATAAATGTGTTCTTTGACTGATACTGGTTCAGGATTTTGAATATAGCTAGGAGGTTTTTTTTTCACCCAGTATAAAACATCAGGTCCTGACTCACTGATTCATCAACGCCCAGCCCAAACCCGTGGACCTAGAAAACTAAAATTTGACCCAAAGGTCCTTTTTATAACGAGGGCAAGGAGTAAGAAAGGATTTTATGAAATTCTTACGGGAAAAAACTCCCGGGCAGTTTTTAGTTTAACATCTAAATTCACACCTTTAATTTTATATTAAATGACAATTGCAACGTAAAATTATTAATTTACTTCTTTCGTGTCGGCAGTTGTACATGACATAATAGTTTTTTTTTTTAATTTCCTCCGTTGTTATTGGGAATTTCGGGAAACCTTCCTTAAAGGGCGCCAGCGTTACCTAAGGGACGCTCATGTAAATTTTCAGATTATTCTTGGAGAAATGGTGTCCATGTCGCAGTCGGATTGTATAATCCGCCGTATTACATTACGGCCAGCCGTTATCAAAAACAGGGCCGTTATGTATTACAGCGGATCGACGATTAGCCGGATTGTCATAGCGATACGTTCTACACTTTGGCGGCTCACGTTCAGCCGCATTGCACTTATTGCACACTGTAGGGTGACCATGTCATGACAAAATAAAACAGGGTTTAATTGAAAATAAATTTTAATGAGACAAAAAGGAAAGGTACATAATTATGTACTTAGAAATAGCTTTGTACTTTGTGTTGCGTAGGTGCAAAAGTATAATTCTAAAAACCATAGAATTAAAAAATTTGTAAGTATTTATTAATAAGAAACTAAGTAACAGACTTAATATAATATTTGGCTTAAGTTTTTCTGAGTATACTAATATATATGTAGAACACAGCATTCAAAATCACAAAGTATAGTCACTCAGCTACCTTATTAAAAATAAAGGACCTATTTAAAATAATTACAAATTACTTTTCTAAAAACCTTAGGACAAAATAAAAAAGGCACTTTGAAAGGCAACAGACAACTTTTTTTCATGAAATAAATAAGGTTTTCCTTTTTTTGTTATAAACTTACATTTACACTCATATTTGTCACGTTTTTCTCGTTAAAACCACTATTAACTTCACATTTTAATAACACTTTTCCTGTATTCGACGCCATTGTTGTTGTTATGACAGACAGCGCCGCGCGTGTTTATCATGGGAACTAAAAACTGTCAAAGAGGCGGTTAACGACCCGCTGTTTGACATTACGGCTAGCCGCATTGAAGAACGTATAGCGTCAAACACATTCCGGCGCAATTTCATTCAGCCTTATTCAATCCGGCTAATTGTTGATCCGCCGTAATACATAACGGCCCTGTTTTTGATTGTAATACGGCGGATTATACAATCCGACTGCGACATCCATAATCATAACGTTGCCAATTTCAAAGTAATAAATAGAGAACGGTGAGGTCACCAATATCAAGTAAAGAAACCCTTTAAAAGGTTTTAATTTGTCAGCCTTATCCGTTGATCAGCGGGGTGTAGCGATAGCAGGGCTGAGCATTAAGATAACCGCCCAAAAAGATTCATTCATAGCTTTCAGAAGCCAAAATATATTGCAAAATATCAAACTATATTTACCGAGTAAGCTCCCCATCCAAGTATTAAAACCTCAACATTCTGAGGCACATTGTGTTCACTCGTATCCAATTCAATCCTCTTGACCTTTGTGATTTTGCGATCGTGTAAATTCATATGTCTGACTGTTCGAATGATTGCAATGTTATTTTCTAATGTTTTTGGGGAATACTGTGGATGGAAATAGATCTCCAATACTTCAATTACTTCGCCTCCTATTTCGAAAAATTGCGACCCAACTCTTACTCGCAGAAATAAGGGGTTTTCACGGTAGTAACGGTTGTTCCAAGCGCTGAAAATAAAAACAAGATAATTTATTTTACTATTTTTTGCTTTAATCTACACTTCTACACTAATAATGTAAAGAGGAAAGATTTGTATTTTTGGTTGTTTGGATGTTTGTGAGGAATAAACTCAAAAGCAACTGTAACATTGGCTACATAATTTTCCCAAACATGTTACTCATAGGACACAAAGTCCCGGGAAGAAAGCTGTCGACATAGACGCAAAATGTGATATCATTTTGTTATATCGATTTCGTTCTGCCTGTTTCATACTGACGCTAGAACGAGAAGAAATGAGATACATGCGACAAAATTATATCCTACATCCATGTTTGCTTCAAAATAATATCGACCAAAAAATTCCATCTAACTATCGAACCTGTTCACAAGAATTGGTTTGAGAAACGCAACCAGACATACGAAAGCATTTTGCCCAATCTGACACGGAGCTGCTTCGCTCGCTCGGACAATGAGTTAGACGGTGGTATTTAACTTATTTTTTCTATGTCTATGGTTAGACGTCAATGTTAAGATTTTAGATCTGGTGAACATTCTCGTTTGCTACTTATGATGTCCATAAGTAATAATTTGTCTTCCTTGGTCTTGTACTAAGCACAATGTCAAATAGTAGGGAGCTACATAATTTGACCTTTTTACATGGAACAAGTGATAGACCAGTTGGTAATGAGCCAGGCTTGTAATCCGAAGGTCGCGGGTTCAAATCCTGGTGCGGGCCTGTACAACTAAACTCGTCTTTTCTGATTTATGTACGGATTTCTAATTAACACTAAAACATCGTGATGAAACCCGCCCGTCCAAGAAAATTCATTTTAGAAAGACGAGCGGTCCAACAACCCGCATTGGGAAATGGCCTAAATGGGCTGGTAAAAAAAACATTGAAAACGTAAAGGAGACTAAGGTGAGTAATGACAGCAGAGAGTTGTGACATAGTCGATTTTTCCAAACCTATAGCTGCTAGCGATCTCACAATAACAGCTCACAATACAACAAGAACTCAAGTCTCGAATTAAAAAACGCGCGCTGTAGTGAGCTGGCTAGCAGTTATAGGTCTCCTTTCTCATAGCTCAACTCGGCCTCCTTACCTAATACCTAGGAGTTCAAACCTTTATTTGAATGTCAAGTATGAGTTAAACAGCAAGAGACGTAATATTTAAAGCACAAACAAATCTGTAAATTATCAGCCAATACAGTATTCAAAAAAAATATTTTTTGACGCGCCAGAGGTAAAGTTATTCTTCACTTCTCAAGACCGCAAGAAATACTTACAGCTGAAGACAAGATGCTGCAGTGAGGAGTAGGTCACTTTTGATCACGGAAGCACCACAGTGGAACTTTTTGAAGATCTCGATGCTTGCCAGAAACGGAAAATTCTTCTCCTGAGCATAGTCTCCCGCATAAATACGTCGGGTTTGGTTCTCTGCTTTTTTTGGTTCTGCATAAATAAAATTTGATTTAGCAACTATAAGTTTTGCGTTTTAGCAACCGGCTCCCTGCGATATAAGCTCTATGATTAGTGCAGGGTCTGTTGTAGTGCATGTTTGTAATATATGTAATGAAATAAATGAATTGAAATTAAATTTTCACATTACAGTTTTAATCGTATTTTAATTAACTACATATCCGATGTTTTGAAAATGTTGCAACCCAACAAGATGAATGAACTTATAAAGAAACAAAAATGGCACAATTATATGCTTTTTCAGTAATAAAAAACAATGTTAAACGCTACCCAAATAAACTAAAACGGTTTTTATACCAATATTTAAAGCAGCACTTACTCCATATGTCAGATATTTCCAAAAGTTTGTCAAAATGTTTCTTCTCTTCCTTATTTTTAGCCTCGGTAGCATTTTCTTCCTTTGGTAGGGTTATAATAATTGTTTCAACTCTACTTTCTAATATCTTCAGCAAATCTATATTTATACCCGAATAATATTTAGGGCTTGCATAAAATTCTTTCATGTATTGTAGATTGTGTATTTCATCTTCAAAATTATTTAATGACGTCAAGGTGTTTGTTAGTTCAGAAAATTTCTCGTCGTTGATAACTCTGTTTAATGTGTCAATAAAATCGGTAGTAACATTTTGTAAAGTTCTCTTATCAACACGCGTTAGCTTTGCTATTTCTTTGAGTGTGTCGTAATCTTGCAGCGTTTGAGATATAAAGGAGTTGTGTACAGTTGTATATTGTTTTATCTTTGACTTTCCTGTGGATCCCTTCAGTTGGAGCAAAGAGAATAAATTATTTACCGTCGCTCGGATTGCAACTTCAGTCTTCCAGATATCGTTTTCTTCTACTGATGGCAGCTGCACGAGACTTTCGCAGGAACCAAAAAAATTCAAGATTACCAAAACTAAAAATTTATTAATGCTAATCATGTGAAACCAAATACTACTTTTAAAAATAACTCGAAACAACTTTTTAGCTTTAATATTTTGACTTTTTAAAATATATTTAATTCTGTTCGAAGCTGTTATTGCAATAAAAGAAGCTGTTTTTATAACTCTTGTTTTATTTTTCCTCAATATAAATGATTGCAAAACATATAAGTTGCGTAACAAAAAATGGAAAGATAAAAGTTTTCGATCAAATCTTGCGTAATTTTGAGGTTCTTTCGAAACTAGCCTTTAAGTCCATTTCATTGATATTTATATAAACTGATTGAAAAATTGCAGTTGCAACATATTGCGAAACGAAATCAGCATGATTTATTTCAATTGTTAAGACTCAATACATCAGAACTTATTTGGTCATCAAAACCACGCATATATCTAGTTGAAAAATATATAATGGAAAACAAACTTGTTTTTTCGTAGATGTCTAATGATCATCTGATAAAAAGATACACACTCACACACATATATACGCTCACGCCCATAATCCCTAACGGGGTAGGCAGAGCATCAGTGGTTCTAGAACCACTAGATGCCACGTTTGACACAGATTGTGAGGGTTATCAGATGGAACAAGTTGCATAATGGTGAGAGGTGGTCAGCCTTCTGCCCATTTAACAGCAAAACCCTCGCATTCCTCTTACAAAATAAAAAATTAAATAATTTATTTATTTAACCAAGAATTTCATTGTAAAAAACTACAGAACTAGAAAAATAGACAAAAGTTTTATATTTGTTTTAGTTCTAAAAAAAAGAAATGCTATAAAAATTCACAGATCTAGTGTCTTCTACGACCTTCGTAACATTTTTTTAATAACAATAATACCCCGTTGGGGATTATAGGCGTGAGCGTATGGGCGTCCCACAGGGTTCAATTTTAGGACCATTCTTGTTTCTCTTGTACATTAATGACTTGCCTTTTCTTGTTATAGAGACCCATGGGATCGTATTATTTGCAGATGACACATCACTTTTATTTATAGTGAAAAGATATGACACTAATTATGACGACGTGAATACTGCGATCTCAAAGGTAGTTGAATGGTTCACTGTAAATAACCTACTCTTGAACGAGAAAAAAACCAAATGTGTTAAATTTACTTTGCCCAATGTTAAACAGGTTAATACCAATGAGAAACTTTAAATAGAAGCCTGTATAAATACGGGGTGACTTCTTTGCTAGCCAAACTTTAGGGGTTAGTTCTCTCCCATGAAACTAAACAACTTTCCCTAAGGACTTTCCTAAGGAAAGTAGGTTCCTATGAACCAACATGAAAGTTCCAAAAAATATTTTCGACGTCCCATACAATGGCAATATCAGCTCGTCGCTCAAGTTGTATGGAAAGGCGACATTTTTTGAAGTGAAAACTTCTATAACGGCGTTGAGCACTTTTAGTATGGGGAAAAAATTTTATACTCGCGATGAACTCGCGTCAGATGTCACCTGACCGTGATCGTCAGATTTGATCGAAAATGCGTAGGATAGGGTTGCCACTATTTTTGAAGTGAAAACTTCTTTAGCAGCGTTGTGCACTTTGAAGTATGGTGGAAACCTGGACGGATGGCAGCCCTATGATAAAATTATCTCCGTGACAGATGTCAACGATGTCTACGATTATTCGCACATAGTGCGCAAATACCGATAGACTATTTTACTGAATAGAAAGTAGACAGTTTGGTCGAGTGGAAAAGTTGCCAGATTGTAAGCAGCAAATCGAGGTTTCGAATCCTGAGAGAATCTTTTTGTGTATTTTGTTTTATTTCCATATTAATGCACAAAGTTAATGTTCAAGTTTTCACTTCTGCCGGCACTCCCGAAGTGCAACCCGTTGTTTATTTTTTTCATACTTCGACCTATGTTTCTTGGAGAAAATTATTGAGTTTCGTCAGCTGATTCATTATCCTAAATTTATTTAACTAATTTACAGTCAAAAAGAGGCCCGTGCCCCTCGCGGTGGGGAAGTAAAAAAAAATAAAGTCACAAAATATGTAGAGTCAACACAAAAGCTATAACGCTCGTTTGGTCGTCACTCATCCTAGATATTGGTAAAATGTCCCTAACTACGCCAACAAGAATGAATGAATGGAATGTAAAAATATGTATATTAAAATTTGTTTAGAACCCTGACATTTATCAATTATCTATACTAATATTATAAAGAGGAAAGATTTGTACCTATTTTTGTATGTTGGTATGTTTGTAATGATCTATACTAATATTATAAAGAGGAAAGATTTGTACCTATTTTTGTATGTTTGTATGTTTGTAATGAATAGGCTCAAAAAGTACTGGGCCGATTTAAAAAATTATTTCACCATTAGGATGCTACATTATCCCTAAGTAACAAAGGCTACATAATTTTTCCGAATTCTCACGGGAACGAAGTCCCGAGCGGGATGCTAGTAACTTATAAACGGCTAAACAATTTTGATCAAATATAGCTAAGAACCATCTCAATAACGACGGCTTTCAAACGAAAAAACCGCATCGTAATCAGCCCATTCGTTTCGTAACTATGACGCCACAGACAGACACACAGATACACAGACCAATAGATACACACTTCATGTTTATAACACCCCTTGTCGGGGATTTCAAAGAGTTTATTTTTATTATTTTTTATTTATCAAACAAACGAAAAAAGCTACTATATAGAAGAATAAATGATTTAATCAAATTGTGTTGTAGCCAATTCCATTGCTGCGTCTAATGTATAAAGGTTTTTTAAACTGTTTTTCATACTTTTTCGATAGTTTTTTTCTTTTGGATTTATTTTATATGACGTAGTCACTTGAATATTTCGTTTTCTATATTCATCAATCCTGGGAGCTGCATTTCTCATAATTTTTTTTTTAAGTTGGCTACCCAAATTTTTTAAGTCATTGAATGCAGTTCCTAAGAGAACACTAAGTTGATTAAAGTATTTTCTCGATTTAAATTTTTTTTCTGGATTTTCTACAGCTTTTTCGTTAGACATACTAGAAATTTCAGATGTTTTCACTTCTATGTCGGGCGATTCAGCACTTTTCTTAGAATGTCGTAAATTTTTTTCTTGAGATCCACTTTTTTTTTCGGAACTCACAACGTCCTTCTTGTGAAAATATGTAACAGGTTCTAAATGAGCTACTTCTTTTCTCAAAAATGGACTAGTCATTTTGGATTTACCCTCAGTTGTTTTCATAAATCCAGTAGGTATTCCAGTATTTACTTTTTTTTCATTTTTGTTGAGTGATTTTGCCATGACTAATATTGGATTATTAATATTCAATTTCCCTAAAGTAGTTCTGTCTGTTTCAGCACGAAACCAAAATTTTGTTACGTTCGTTATATAATTAGCAGGTATATTTCCATTTTTTACATCTTTTCCATAAGAATCATCAGAAAATATTATATTTTTGACTTTTTCTTGCTCAAATTTAGCTGAAAGTTTTGAACTGCTTATATCTTTATCAGAAAACTCAGCTGTTTTTTCAGAACTAATCTCTTTGTTTTTGTCGTATCTAACATGTGCTTTTGAATTAACGTTTCTTTTGAAATGTTTTAAATTAGCATTTAAATTTTTGATGTTTCTTTCGTTAGACGTTTCAAATGTTTTTGATTTTTTTTCTATAATTTTATAAACTTTGCCGTCAAGTTTCCAATTCGTATCTTCTTCGGTTGATTCAGCATTTGATTCTGAAGTGGTGGAATCTTTGTCGTAAGCATCATCAGTTGATTGATATACATTTGTATCATTTTCATAGGTACTAGGGGAATTATTTAAATCAATAACCTCTTTTTTCGAAAGTTTGTTAAGGCTTGCTTTGTTTAAAAATGCGTAGCGTGGTTGATTTAATTCTGACTGATCATAATCTGTTATTGTAGCCTTCGGTAAACGTTGTATAGGTATTCTGCTTCCCTCTGCGAGTGAATTTTGTGCTATTTTCAATGAATCAATAGATAGTTTTTTTTGTGAAACAACTGGTGCTATTTTGTTTTTCACATTGATCGGTATTATCTGCTGGTACACATAATTTAAATTACTATGATCTGATTTAGATGGTTTAGGAGTCTGTCTTACAATTTGATTCGTTCTACCTCTTATATTTTCTCGTATATTCTTTCCGTCTGTACAAATCGGGCTCATGAAATAAGTTGATGTTTTAGGAGACCGTGTAGCTGCGAATTTCATTACACCAAGTTCGCGTACTGGCGTGAAGTATTTTTTTTTTCTTATTTGGGATTTTTTTACGGAATTTTGTTTAAGTTTATTCGTTCTTTCCATTTGTTTTATAGTATCTAGTTGTGACATCCTTTTTAAGTGATCCGAAATTATGCTTATTTTATTAAGTGTTTCTGCAGCTACCTGTTCTTGTGAACCATTTATTGCAGCGAGGTCGTTATCTAGTTCTTCTTTTAGCTCTTTATCAATGGTTACTTCTATAAATTCTGTTGTAGGAGAATAACTAGAAGTAGTAAGATTCACTGTTGCATCATATGATAACGTCGTTGTTTTTACCTTTCCACGAACCACATCCTGGAAAAGAAAATCAATTTAATCGTGTTAATCATAATTTATAGCAGGTACAAATTGTCGTTTCTTAATACATTTGCACATGACAATTTACAAATAAATACATAAGTCACCGTAATATTTTCGAACCCGTTATATTGTAATCTCACTTGGTAAGATTATAAATTCTTGGTACTTTGTGAACCACCTGAATTTATTTCACATTGACGGACTTTTTTGCAACCTAAACTAACTGAACCTAAAAAAAAACCTAACCTAACCCAACATAACCTAAATTATCCGAATTGACCTTAAAGTTTCGCAATATTGTAGTGAAATTGTAATATTACGGTTTTTACAATTTTCCGTTGACATACACAAATCAAACTGTCTTTCATCAGACATAGTATAAATCACATCACATGTAAAATAACGTTTTAGTGATTATGGGCTCAGTAAAGCTGATTTTCAGCTCATGCTTTTACATATAAATAAAGAAAATGAGTTTTATCAAAACAAAACTAAATCCCGTATTCAATTTTAATTTTATAAAGTTGTATGAGAATCGATTAGACATGGTTAGACATAGTTTATCTTTGTCTGTACATTCACCGAACTAGGACAAACATGTAAATAAATATCCATATTTTATGAACTGGACTGACAACTGTGAGGAAAGAAATATTCACCAACATCCGATGATTCTGATTGGCTCTGACAATCTAGGCTTGATTGTGACCCGACGAGCTATTTCAGGATCCGAACATGGACCGATAGTATCATTGACTCGACTTGGACCCATAATACACGGATAATTTTCACTTAAGTATGTCACCGACTGACAAAAACGTTTTAAACATTTAATCTTGTGACGACTTAGTTTGTACTCTCTCTGACAGACCTCACCCTGACCTGACTAACTATACCTGATGTGAAGCCGACACAAAAAAGACAAGAATATTCACCAACTTTGTCGTCACAATGGGTCGCTGACCCATTGGCTGCGGGTGACCTAGTAATCATTTTTGATGACCAGACGCCCCGGAATCTTTGGGTGCGTTCTGATGTGGCAGCGAAATATTATGTAGGACATATGAACGTCATGATGGACTGGCTGACGTTAAGACTGGACATGGACTTTACCGACGCGACGACCAGTGACGAAGCTATGCAAGTTGGATGTCCGCTCCGAACCTTGAGTATTGGTTTCCAATACTGTAGGGGAGGATGTTGTGGACTCCTTCGTACATAGTCATAGTTTTTGACCCGACTTGACAGACGACAAAACAAAGGACAGGGACGGGACTTGATAGGAAGACAGACGCAAATATTTTTATATTTTGGATTTAAATTGTAAAATAAACGTTTTGTCACGAAAATCGACGCCTATCCTTTCTTAGGACAACACATTTGGGTGAATATGCGAAGCTTGCACCTGCATAATTTTTGACACAAATATTTTATGTCCGTCTTCATCTTTTGCCCAAGTTAATCCTGATACTAGTTTTTTTTATTTCATAAAAATTTGACTGAGTCATTTCTTTGATATTATTTTTGGATCCAGTGACTTTAGCATTTATAATAATTCCATAAATCTGATGTAGTCTGTAAATGATTCTATTTTAAAGCAGTTTTGATGGTAGAATGCATAGAAGCTCCCTCAAATTGGCTGTGACCGGTTTCAAAAAACGATGAGTAATAGTCATTGGATATATGGCATTAAGTTTTTTTAACATGGTAAATAGTGCAAATATAAATCTTTTTTTTACCTCTCTAGCTCGCTCGAAAATAGAGCTTTTATTTGTCAAAATCAGAAAGCAAAATCGTTGTTTGCTCACTGTATTTTTTGAGCGAAAGAAAAAGTGATTTGAATTTGGAACACTAACTTTGAAATGATTTGGCGCACCGATTTGTTCTGAAACTAATTTAGGCCTATCAAATCAGGAAATTTTATATTATTTATTGAAATAAAAATTACAAAAATGTTTTAAATATTGATCGCTTAAAGAAATAAAAGGTTACTTTATATAAATACTAATAAACAATGTAGTTTTTAAAAAAAATATTTTGAATTTTGTAAAAATGTAACGAAGTACAATTTCTGAACGCAAACTATTATCCTGGCCACTTTTTATATTGCTTTTGTTTTTTTTTATATATTCTTAATCTTTTCTCGCTTTAAAGGTGAAAAGTTATGTGTTTAACACGAGAGCAAGTTTTTTTGATCTCGTGCCTTTAAATAACTCGCTAGGCTCAGTAGTCTGCTTTAGAGTCACTCGCTACGCTCATGATTCAACTGTAGACTGCTTCGCAAGCTCGTGATTTAGATATTGCACTCGGGTAGCAAAAACAAACTTTGCTCTCTTGTTGAACAAATAACTATTTATTCTGGCCACCGCAACCGTCTGAATAAAAAGATATTTCTTTAGTTCCTTTCTAGTGTTCAGCTTGGATAAATTGCATTAAGCAACTTCATGTTTCAGTCGAGCCTCTTTTTGCAATTTGATAATACGACACATCGCAGTAGCCATGGGAACGTGTTGTGTCATAAACTATAAAGTTATACATGGATATTTTCGTTTATAATGAAATATTCCAACAGGTGACTGGGGAATATTCAATACCTTTTCAAGATCAAATATTGCAACAGTCGTGTTTGTTTTTTCAAAAGATTTCTTTTCCTCTCGTTTTATTTCTCGTACTCTTTCCTTTTTTTTCAAGTGTTTCTGATAATGTTCATTCGATTCTGCTTTTCGGGAAACGTCAGCTTGATCAAACAATTTGCAAGTAGAGCATTGGTCTTTTTTTGTTTTAAAAAAAGACAAATTAAAAGCATTAAAAACTGTTACAAACTGTCGCTTGCTTGCCATTTCATAGGTAAAATTTTGGGTTTTGAACCAATCTTTATATAGCCGGTACATCTTTGATATATTAAATAATTCTGGTAAATATTTTCTCCTGGTGTCCTTTCTTAAGCAGTGAGACTCGATGTGTTGAACAACAGTTGCTTCTGTTGGAATACTCATATGTCGTGGTCTATTATCAATATCATTCTTGCCTCTGTTGTCCATTAGGTTATCATTACTTTGAACTTTTTCAAGTGCTGTGTAAATAGTTTGCAAAAAAATCTGTAAAATAATAACAAAAAATACTCGACAGACTTGAATTTTCGTATTGATCCGAAAAAAAAATTACAGTTTGGGTTCAATTATTTTAGCCGTTCTACAAGTACTTTAGCAGTTTTTGAAATTGAGTTTTGTTACGGTAAAGGATATTAGTGAATTGTCTTGCTATAGGTTTTACCGTTTCTGCGTCCTTGGGGGTCCAGCAGAGTGCAAGTAGGGGTCGGAGTGGTGGACACCAGGCGAGTAAGATGGTACACGGTAGTATCATCTTTCCTCGCCCGGTTAATGCGGTCCTCTCAAGCAACGTTGTAGAGAGCCAAGGTTCTAACCTAACGCCGAGCAATACCGTATAGACAGAGCCGCTTTATTTATTAAGTATTTTACAATTTACTATTATTCTATTTTTGCCTATTTACTATTACATATATAAACATTTACTATGTATTTACGAGTATATATGTCTATAGCTAACAATAAAAAAAGGATCTATAAGAGATTTACCCTAACCTTAAAAAAAACAAACTAATATCTTAAATATTTACACTATTCTATTGCTTATAACTATTTCTGGCCATTTTGTACACTATCCAAACATACATCTAATGACAGCTGCTTTGACTAGTGGCATCACCGCCTACTGAATTTTCAGTTGTTAGGTAATTTGCAACTTTACGTTCGGTTGGCGGTGGCGCTGCTGGTCGGGGTGGTTGTCAGCAAGTATATGAAAATTAAATAGTTCTCAATTTCGTCGCATGAACAGATAAAATGGCTTCCATTCCATCGACACACAACTTAAATTAAAGAATCGGGGCCTTGAATAGTTTCCTTGTTATAGGAAAGCGGTGATAGCCTATTTGGTAATGAGCCAGACTTGTAACTGAAAGGTCGCGGGTTCACATCCTGGTTTTCGGATTTATGTTCGGATATTTCATTGATTATCACTTGCTCAGCGGTGAAGGAAAACATCTTGATGAAACCCACACGTCTCCAAAAATTCGTCTTCGAAAGACGAGCGGTCCACCAACCCGCATTGGACCAGCGTGGTGGACTATCGCCTAAATCCCCTTGGTATTTCGAAGGGAGGCTCGTGCCCCTCGGTGGGGACGGATGTGGGCTGGTAAGAAGTATTTTATTTATTTTTCCAATTATTACCTCGTTCATAATTTCTTCAATCCAATCGTAATAGTAGCCAACCTTACTGAAGACAGTAGGAGTGTCTGGAGCCCCACATCTTGGAGATCCAAAGCTTATGACCCCCACAAGGTACCCATTTAGTATCCCTGGACCTCCAGCGTCACGCTGTCAAAGAAACAAGTGTTTGACGAACTTGACTAACCCTTGTGTCAGAGTTTTAAAACCGCACAATGGCCTCTGACTTGGTTTTAACGACTGTAGTCAATCAACAACAGCCGGGACTGACAGCTTTAGTGCCCTGCAAAGCACGGAAACGCTCGTGATAAATTGCCGCTTTGGTCACCCATCAGGTCCCTTGCCTCTGTGTACGTTGCTTTACCTTACTGATAGGTTGAGATCAGCATAAGGTAATCTTACCCAAAAAAGTAATAATCACACAATGTAATGATAACTTTCAAAAAAAATTGTGTTTGAATATTACATCATCACTACATATGCTCACGCCTGTAATCCCATACGGGGTAGGCAGAGCATCAGTCGTTCAGAACCACTTGATGACACGTTTGACATAAATTCTGAGGGTTATTAGATGAAACATGATGTAAAGTGGTGAGAGGTTGTCAGCCTTTCGCCCGCAACACAGCAAAACCCTCGCGTCACTATTACTGACTTTAATAGTGTGCCTAGGAAGAGTTGGCAGCTGGTACTTTCTGGGTACGTATTTGAATGTCAAAAATAAAAACGTCTAACATTATAATGTTAAAATTTGGAAAGTCTAAAATATGAAAATCTAATGATTAGAAAGCCAAAAGTTCAAAATGTCTAAAACAAAAACGTTAGTATTTAAAATGTTCAACATTTTAAGTTTCGCTGATTTAATGTTTAACTTTTTGATTTTTGTTATTTTAAACTATCAAACATTAAAATTTCAGATATTTTGACCTTGGATATTTCAATTTCAGCTATTTTTATTTTTGACATTCAAATACGTACCCATTAATTTATCTGATAATGATAGCAAAATATCACATTTACTCGTATCTATGTAATATAACAACTATACCACGGCCTTTATCAACTGAGGCGTGGGACCATAAATGTCAGTAGAGATAGGATTTTAAGGGGCCCGTAAGTGCAAGCGAGATAGGCTCCATAAAGACCGCAAGTGCAAGCGAGACAGACATACGAATATGATGTATGGCCGACGCCTCAGTTCACACTGGCCCTAGTATAGGTTCTTTATTTGCCTTTTTTTTACAACGTGTCTCGCTCCTCTCTCAAATACTTTATGTTAAACTGGAAGAGGTCCTTTTAGGAATAAGTCCACTTTTGATATTACATTACATTTTTTTTATTTTTTTTATTATGAGATGGGTTATCTCTTGACCTCAATCTTGACCAAGGTCATAGATGAGGTCGACGATGGAGCGAGTTAACCCAGAAAATGACATTAAGACACTGGTACTCCCACGCACCGACGGAACACAGCAAGCTGTTTGGCGTCAGACTTGGGTAGGAGGGTGGTCGCGAACCAGACGGCCCTTTACAGAGCCTACCACACCGCATGAGACCATAGGACACGACCATAAATTAATTATTGTAATGTGCTTTGAGCAATTAAAAAAAAATACATACATACGCACCTTATTGAGATCTGATTATACAAAATATTTCGTCTCATATTTTTCTTTTTTTTTTAATATGAAATTGCCAGTCGTGACTCACTAACTCATCAACGCCCAGCCCAAACACTTGGCCCTGGAAAGCTAAAATTGGGCACAAAAGTTCCTTTTATAATATAGGCAAGGAATACGGAATGATTTACCGAAATTCCCATGGGAAGAATAATATAATTAAAACCTTACGTTGCATGCGTTGCCGGTGCCTGAGGCAAGAAAACCAGCGCAGAAGTTACTTCTCTGTGTCACGAATTTTCTAAAATCAAACAGAAAATTTACATTATTACCCATGAAAGACACTAGTTCCAATTATTTATTCAATATTTTATGCGATTACATCATCATCAATATCATATCAGTATAAACTGTGATAGCCCAGTTGGTAATGAGCCAGACTTGTAATCCGAAGGTTGCGAGTTCAAATCCTGGTGCGGGCCTGTACCACTAAATTCGTCTTTTCGGATTTATGTACGGATTTCTAATTATCACTTGCTCAACGGTGAAGGAAAACATCGTGATGAAACCCCAAGAAAAACATCGTGATGAAACCCCAAGAAAATCCATTTTCGAAAGACGAGCGGTCCACCAACACGCATTGGGCCAGCGTGGTGGACTATGGCCCAAATCCCCTTCGTGTATCGAAGGGAGGCCCGTGCCCCTCGGTGGGGACGTATATGGGCTGGTAAGATGACGCCTGAAGATTATATTTTAATCGAAATTGGTTGCATAAAAGTATTAAATAAATAAGTGGAACTAATGTAAGAATCATGTCTTTCATTGGTCTTCTTCTTCTTATCGTGTAGGTATAGTCAAGTATGTAGCGAGCTTGACTAACCCTGGTGTCAGAGTTTTCAAACCGCACAATGGCCTACGATTTGGTTGTAACGACTGTAGTCAATCGACAATAGCCGGGACCGACAGCTTAACATGCCCTTGATGGAACTTCATATTATTACCAATGAATTAGCACAGTAATAATTCATTGGTAATAATATGAAGTTCCATCAAGAAGCAACAACACAAAGTACAGTTTACAGAAAATTTACAATATACTGAAAACTACTTGAATTTTAGTATTTTTTAATTTTTATTTTTATTTTTTCAGAGACAAACAGCTATAAACATAAAATTATAACAATAACCATTAACGCCTTAACAAGCCTTTAGTCTCAAATTCACATATAATGTATATCACACATTGTAATTAAAATTAATAATGACTATTAACTAACTCTGCGGTGATAGCCCAGTTGGTAATGAGCTAGACTTGTAATCGGAAAGTAGCGGGTTCAAATCCTGGTGCGGGCCTGTTCCACTAAATTCTTCTTTTCGGACTTATGTACGGATTTCTAATTATCACTTGCTTAACGGTGAAGGAAAACATCGTGATGAAACCCGCCCGTTCAAGAAAATTTATTTTCGAAAGACGAGCAGCCCACCAACCCGCATCAGACCAGCGTTAGATCCCCTTAGTGTTTCGAAGGGAGGACCGCCCGTGCCCCTCGGTAGGGACGTATATAGGCTGTTAAAAAAAACTGACTCTGTGGCGATATAGTAAACTGTAAAATTATTATACTGCACATTTATGATATTTTAAGTGACATCTAGACATTTATCTTTTTTTGCACAAACTCAATATCATGCCAGAGATGACAGTCATTTTTATTAGGGTTCCGTACCCAAAGGGTTAAAACGGGACCCTGTTACTAAGACTTCGCTGTCTGTCTGTCTGTCCATCCGTCACCAGGCTGTATCATGAACCGCGATAGTTAGAGAGTTGAAATTTTCACAGATTATGTATTTGTTGCCGCTATAACAACAAATACTAAAAAGTAGAATAAATTAAATATTTAAGGGGGCTTCCATACAACAAACGTGATTTTTTGCCGTTTTTATCGAGATAATTAACCTAAAAACAACATTATAAAGCTATTAGCCCAAATAAAAGATGAATTATAGTGAAAACTAGCCAAGTCAAATCTTAAGCTTAATTTCATCGTAAGTGATATCTAATTAATACATGTAAATTATTCTACATTCAATTTAAAATGTCATATTTTTTATTAACAGACATTGTTGTAGTTTATAAGATAAAACAAGAAATAGAGCTGCATACTTGCTTATTTATAATGGTTATTTTGTTCTCTTAAATATTTTTGGGATTTTCTGTGGAACTTGGCGCTCATTTAGATCTCAATACTTAATAATAATAATAATATTACTTATTGAACTTGGCTGTCATTTTTCACATTTATGTTTTCGGTGGTTATCTCTTAATACTATATACCTAACTATTGTATTATTTTCTAGAAAATATGTTCTTTTCTGTATTTATAATAAATACTAGTTTACTTACTTGCCATACACTTTTTGACATTCTGGTATAGTATACATTGGCAAGATATAATCTCGTAGATGCGCATCAATTGGATTATTACCCAAATTACCAGGCTGAAACAAGAGCAACACAATTTAGGAATTACAATATGAATCCTCAATGTGAGTTTTTAAACGTTTATTATTATATTATCTAACCTACGGAAAATCATCAATCATGTGTCAAGCCAATCTAAATATATAAAAGGAGAAACTGACTGACTGACTGACATATCAACGCACAGCCTAAACGGCTAAACGTAAGCACTTGAAATTTGGAAGGGTCGTAGCTTAGGTACCGTAGAGGTGCACTAAGAAAGGAATTCCCGAAATTCCCACGGGAACGGAAATTAGCGGGAAAATCCTTTTGTATGAAAAATCTAAACCGCTTAAGTTAGATGCTTGAAATTTGGCATGAAGGTACCTTAGTAAACTTAAAGCTTAGTAGCTACAGGATATTGCAAAATTCCAACGGGAACAGGAGTTAGCGGGAAAAAACTTTTGTATGTGTACTCTGTACAAAAAAAAATTAACACGCAAACGAAGTTGCGGGCATCAGCTAGTAGTATACATACATATAAGGTAGAACCTTTTTAGTCACCCATTTCATTCTCCAAATTGCGCGACACGTTATTTTTGGTTTCGGTACTTTAAAGAATGGGAATGGGAAAACTTTATTTTTCTTCGCATATATGATAAAAGAAACATTTGAGTAAAATTTTAGCTCCCTAAGTCAAAGGGCTTCGGCTGGACGTTGATGAATCAGACCCTTAACCCATTTTGACTTCTTAGGTGATGATTTTCAAAAAATAACATGTGTTCATTTATTTGTTATTTGTTCACGAAATTTCGAGTCAAAATGACAAAAATATGTTTTCTCTATAAGTATAAACTTTGAACCCCCTTAGGCGTTCAATTTTAGAAAACACTGAAACACGAAACTCATTTTTTGCCGTACTTAATTTATACGAAATTTCATGCAATATGTCAAAGGAATAAAAAGTTTCATACAAACTTTTATCCCCTATTTCACCCCCTTGGAGGTTGAATTTTGAAAAATCCTTCCTTAGTGGATGCTTTCGTCGTATGAAGAATACGTGTGCGAAATTTAAATTTTCTAGCCTTAAGGGTTTGGCCTGTGCGTTGATACATCAGTCAATCACCTTTGCCTTTTATACAAACACCGTGCTCCTGAGGATATAAATTAACTTAGGCAGACACCTTTATAGCTATAACTGATGAAATCTTACAAAGGAAGTAGTACTCAAAAATGCTTCATTTCAAAGTTACTTGTGAAATTATTTAATTGGGTTGTGGAGTGAGAAAGGGTCTTTATTCGAGCTACATAGTTGCCGCTTCTGTAAAACTGCATTTAAAAGCGAGAGTAAAATCTGTAAAGAGCCTTACACATCATATAATTAATGTCAAATTATTCAGTTTATATCAAGGCTAAAAATTTATAAGAAATAGTAATTCAGGAATGTGATCATAATGAAAAATGTTTATCTTGATAGTCTGAACAGCATGTTGAAATTAATGTATATCCTCAGGAACACGGTGTATAGATAGATAACTATAACGGGAAAAATTAAATTGAATTTGTCAGCATAAGAATAAATATTAAAATTAATTAAATAATTAATTAATAAATATATATGTATTGAATATAAGTATTTAAAAGTATGTCTTATTTTATTATATGTATATTTAAGAGGAATGTTCAGACTCTTTTCCGCTACATTGCTCTATAATAAATTTCAAAATATTAAAATTATTCAGGTTTTATTATACAAGGTGTAACAGTGGTAGAAGGGACAAAAACTTAGCAAAAACTGAAACCCTGAACTCAGACTATCATTCCGAACGATTTTCGTCAGGAAAGTTTTCGAATTGTTTTCATTTTAAAAATATTTTCTGCTTTAAAATTAAATTAGTTGTTCTATTACACTCTATTCAAAAAAAAAAAACAGAGCTAAAATACATAAAAAACATGATAACAGCGTAAAACACAAAAAAACAGCAGTGTACATCGCAATCTGACAGCGGCGCGGCGTTGGAGGACCGCGAGCGGGGCGCGTTTTGCAATACATTTCGTAGCGTTAAAGGGCTGTGTAACTGGCCAATTACTGGGTATATCTGATTTAAGTATTCCATCGATACGAAAAGAAGAAGAAGCACCAAGAAAATTAAAAAAACGTGCCGTTTCCAGGAAAAAAATAATTATTCGTAGTAGTTATGGGTAGATTCCACCATTTAAGTATTTGCTTAGCTGTCCTTTACACCTTGTATTATGTTAAATATTATGAAACTAGCTTTCCGCCCTGGAAAGGACATAGCATTGTGCCTATGTCCTTTCCCAGGCTCTAATATATGTCTGTACCAAATTTCATCAAAATCGGTTCAGTAGTTTAGGCGTGAAAGACGGACAAACAGACAGACAGACAGAGTTACTTTCGCATTTATATAATATTATATAATTATATGATTAAAGTATTAAAGTAAGGATTAGTAAGGATAATATGTCAAGCGACGAAATTTCTCATTCCCTTACAAAGCACATTACGTCGTGCGTGTAGGTTAGCGCCATCTGTGTCTCGTACGGAGAACTACAGACTCATATCACTCGTTGCAAAGAAGATTATGAATATCCCTCACGCGGGTAAACGTTTTAAAAATACTAAATCCTAGTTAACTTACTGACTGAGCTCCCCAACCAATTATAAGCACTTCTGCATTCACAGGGAGACTATTTTCACTCGGATCTAACTCGATCCTCTTAACATGACGTTGTTTTTTATTAAAATTAATATGTCTGGTTGTTCGCAGTATAGCAATATTATGTTGCAGGGTCTTCGGGTCATAGTTTGGGTAGAAGTATATTTCCATCACCCCAAGAATTTCTCCACCCATCCGGACAAATTGGGACCCAATACGAACTTTTATAAACGTAGGATTCTCACGGAAAAGGCGATTATTCCAAGCTCTGTAAATAAATAATAAATTAATAGGTAATTATTAAAAAATTATATAGCTCGTAGCCTAGTAACGCATGCTGATCTAAAACAGTGAGGTTAAGCAACGTACATACAACAGCACATCAGGTTAAACAGTTGCGTGACCGTTGTCACTATTACGAGCGCAGTAAAGACAAGCTCATGGTCAATATGTATAACCTGATAAACTGTCGTATGTACACAGGAGCAGGAAACCTGATGGGTGACCAAAGTGAAAATTTAACACGTGCGTTTCTGTGCTTCGGTCCCGGCTATTGTCAATAGACTACAGTCGTTAAACTAAGTCAGAAGCCGTTATGCGGTTTGAAAATTCTGACACGATAAGTAAAATTGTCAATACTCTTGCGTTATATCTACACGATAAGAAGAAGATTAAAAAAAAAGTATTTCATAAGTTAACCAGCACAGCAAAAATAGGTACGAACATCATATTTTGTGGATGCAAAATAACAACTAACAAACAATAAAATAAAATTAAACAGGAATCAAACTAACATGCTCTTGGAATACAATGGGTTTTAAGTCATGTCAAAGTAATTCTCGTGATTTAAGACCTGATTTAGTTTCTTAATATTTATTTGTAAATAATTTTTTGTTTATAAACATTTCATGACTAGGTTCTATCTACCTTTTTCGCTACAGTAAAATGGCTTGCATTTAGCTTATATTTTGCTTATCTTTACAACTCACGACTTTTGACCTAAGCCAACTTTTAGTAACACAAGTAAAATCGAGTTAAGTTGTAAATTTAAAGTTTTCCTGTTTTTTTCTAACACCTTCACTGCGTTGTGAGGCAATATTGGGTCATAGTGAACTTTCGTACGGTGCGGAGAGCAAAATAGCGTTTATTCCCCTGGTGCGTAAGCCATAACTGTGTGTATTTATCGTATGAAAGAGATGAATATACCATTGTGATTGCCACTTTATTATGAACTATTTAGCATTTTCAAAAAATTGTGAGTCAAATTTGCCTCACCCGCACCTTAAGAATAATATTTCATTCTAGTGCGCTGTGTGGTCCATATGACCTACCGCTCCCCGCACCTCACACCCGCACTGAACGATGCGCGGACGCCAGTGTTGTGCCACGCGTTCGATAGGGAAGACCAAAAAAATTTCAAAAAAATTTTTCGCACTTACTTTGTCGAGTATTGGATATGCCGAAACGAAGCAGAAAAAAATTGTTTTTGAGGGAGACAAAGGAAACACAAAGAAGCCAAAGTATCGAAAAATGTTTTTTGAAAATGGGTAACAAGACACTTCTTGTATTAAAAGTCAGGTTTACAACTCATGACCTAAGCCGACTTTTAGTAACACAAGTAAAATCGAGTTAAATTGTGAATTAAATTAAAATTTATTAGCTCGGGTTGTATGTATGTATGTATGTATGTATGTATGTATGTAACGGAATCTTTGAGCCTAATTTTCACTGGTTTCTAGACGTCTGATCAACTTGAATCTTTGCACACGTGTTAAGGGCCGATGACAATGCAATAACCCGATAAAAATTTTCCATTATCCTGATTAGGATCGTCAGTTTATTGCTAACCGAACTAAAAAATGGAAAATAAATAATAGTTTAAAAAACTTAAAAAAACACGCTTTTATTGCAAACCGAACTAAGAGTAGAAAATAATTTTTAATTACAATCAGGATAATTCAATTCAGAGTAAAAAGCGTGGGGTGCTTGATGTATTGAATGTTAAAATTATTCTATTGACAACAATCTATGATGAGAGAGTTATGAAAATATTGTAAAATGCACCCCACGCTTTTTACTCTGAATTGAATTATCCTGATTGTAATTAAAATTTATTTTCTACTTTTTAGTTCGGTTAGCAATAAAAGCGTGTTTTTTTAAACTATAATTATTTTTCTAAGGTGTATTTCCTTTTCTATTAGTCAGCGCAACTTTTATGGGTGATTGTAAAAGCCTGTAAGTGGGATGCGAGAGTTTTGGTGTATCGTGAGTGAAAGGCTGACCACCTATCACCACTATACTCGTGTTCTATCTAATAACTCTCAGAGTAGTTGTCAAATGTGGCGTCAAGTGGTTTTTGAACTACATGACGCTTTGTCTAAACCTAAAGGGATTATGTATATAAGGTCCTAATTTTTTAGTGACTTTCCTTCAAAGACGTTATTATATAGGTTAATAGTATTCCAAAAAACAACATAAAATTTTATTATCCTAAAATAAAATTTAGCAAAAAAAATAAAAAAATAATTTTCCATTTAAAGATAAAGGAATGGTTCTCTATCACTTGAAGCCGGCCACTCCCCGCTCGCCCGCTCTACTACTGCCATTATTATAAACTTTTGAATGGATGGGTTTATTCATCATAGTAACGAAAAAATATCATAACAAAATTTTTCAAGACCTTTTCAATTTAATATTATGCCTTTGTTTTTTGACTCAAATGATATATTTTGACCTACACAATAACGTGTTAAAAGGAAAGTCACTAATAAATTAGGACCTTATATAAACTCTTTATTGCAAACTCTTAAAGTCTAATACAAAAGATATTACATATATATGCAAAGGCGGACTTATCCCTGAAGGGATTTCTTCCAGTCTACCTTAGAGATGGCAAGAGAGAACCAGATGTGGTACGGGTTACAACGCAATAATGTTTGCATTACCTACCTACCAATTAATGAAACAAAATAACCTATTCTACAATATACAATAAATAATACATATAAATACCTATATATAAGGTCCTAATTTATTAGTCACTTTCCTTTTAACACGTTATTGTGTAGGTCAAAATATATCATTTGAGTCAAAAAACAAAAGCAAAATATTAAATTTAAAAGGTCTTGAAAAATTTTGTTATGATATTTTTTCATTACTATGTTGAATAAACCCATCCATTCAAACGTAAATAATAGTGGCAGTAGTAGAGCGGGCGAGCAGGGAGTGGACGGCTATAATCGAAAGAGAACCATTCCTTTATCTTTAAATGGAAAATTCATTTTTTATTTTTTTTACAAAATTTAATTTTCAGATAATTAATTTTTATGTTGTTTTTTGGAATACTATCAACCTATACAATAACGCCTTAGAAGGTAAGTGACTAATAAATTAGGACCTTATATATATATATATACAATAAATAAATATATGTTCAGACGTATTAACCTACGAGTTAAAAATCATTAGCTATCAAGAGCAGATGGAAAACCCCAGAGTTTTTTTAGCGATTTCTGTAATAAAGCCAGGGAAGGAGCAGCCCTAACATGTTCAGGATTAAAGGCATGAATGTATGGATGGATGTATCTTAACGAGTTAAACTGCATACTTACAACTGCAAACAAGAGGCTGCAGTGAGAACTAGATCACTTTGTATGATAGAGCCACCACACGCAAACATTTTGAAGATCTCGATGCTTGCCATAAAAGGGAAATACTGCTGATATGCTAAGTGTCCTTTGTAAATGCGACGAGTTCCATTTAACACATATTTTGGTTCTGATAGAAATGCAACAAACAATTTAAAAAATTATAAAGGTGTTGTGCTTAAAAATTATGTGTGTTTCTCTCTATCTTACTTAACAAAGCGCGAAGTTAACCAACGTTGAGAAGACTAACGTTCGTAGTCCAGTGACGCTTGCTGATCTTAACCGATCAGTGAGACTAAGCAATGCACACAGAGGCAGAGGAGGGCACGTAAAGTTGTCGATTAACTACAGTCGTTAAAACCAAGTCAGAGACCATTGTGCGGTTTGAAAACTCTGACACCAGGGTCAGCTAAGTTCGTCATACACTTGACTACTTACCTACACGATAAGAAGAAGAACCAACATTAAATTATGGTTAAATGGATGGGCAACCATTCTGCACTGACTCGTACCCGCTAATTTTTAATTCGTTACTGATCGAAAACTACGCTTTGCAAAACTCAAATTTATATGTACTATTCATCATCATTAGCCTGTGTCAGTCCACTGCTGGACGTAGGCCTCTCCTATGTCACGCCACGGGGCTCAGTCTTCAGCTGTTCTCTTCCAATCACTGCCCGCTTACGAATATAGTCACCCCACCTAGTAACAGGGCGCCCTACACTATGTTTGCCAATACATTTGCCATTGCAGTGAAAATATTATTAGACAAGCAGCCATGGGAATAAACTACTCAGCTCTAGAGTTATTTGAGATTTAGATAAAATAAGAAAATTTGTAATGCGATTAAAAAGAGCACCCTCGGAGTTTCTTGCCTATTCTCCTCTGGGGAAGACTGCACTTTTGCGAATAGGTGTTGTGTCAGTAAGGACAAAAGAAGGAATATGTATGTACATATTTAAATCCTTTAATATACGTTTTTATATATTTAATGTAATTTTGACTTATTGTAAGTAACATCCAGAGTGTTCTATGAAATAAATGGGCCTTTTTATAATTCGAACAGCACGGCACGGCATTTCAAAATTTGAATTACCATTGCGCCCTATGTTCTCAGCTTCTAGTATTACTATTACATAGGAGGCAATAGTAATACAATTTTGCCGTGCCGTTTTCGAATTATAAAAAAACCCAATCTTTTTATATCCAGTATCCAGCCGAAACGATTGTATTTCCACTAATAATATACTTACTCCAAACATTAGGTGCTACAGCGTCTGTTACAGTCTTCACCACCTTTATTGGATATTTCTTCACCCCTTGTTTCTTTTTCAGCATGAGATTGGTTTTCTTTATTTTTTCTAAAATCTCGTCATGTTTATTTTGTAAAAACTTGAGGATATCTGCATGCGATTTCAAATTTGCCTTCGTATCTGCACAAAATCCATTACTATGACACTCATATTTCATCTAATAATACACAAAATATACAGCAGGGGTGGCCAACCGGCCAACTGTTAGTCTAGTCGATCGTGGCAAGGCAAAAAAATAAAAAAAACATTTCACATTTAAGTTTTTTCTCTTGATATATATTTTAAAAAATACTACATGATTGTGTACTGAACTATGTAATTGGTAGATCGCACAGGGTTTCGTTAGTAAAAAGGAGATCTTGGGTATAATCAAGTTGGCCACCCCTGATATACAGGGTGTAAAGGACAGCTTAGCAAAAACTGAAACCCTAAATTCAGACCATCATTCTAAATGTTTTTTTATTATATTTTTTTATTATAAGATGGGTTAACTCTTGACCGCAATCTCGACCATAACGTCAAACATGAGGTCGACGATGGAGCGAGTTAACCCAGAAAATGCATATAAAGGCTACCAGTGCCCACGCACCGACGGAACACGGCAAGTTGTTTGGCGTCGGACTTCGGTAGGAGGGTGGTCGCGAACCAGACGGCCCTTTACAGAGCCTACCACACCGCATGAGACCATAGGACGACACCTTAGATGATTTTCCAGTGGAATTTTCCTCCGGAATTTTATTTTCTGCTTTAAAACTAAATTATTTATGCGAATACAATTAATTTTGCATAAAAAAACAACAATAACAGCGTAAAACACCAAAAACAGGAATGAACATCGCATTCCGAGAGCAGCGCGGCGCTGGGGGACCGCGCGCAGGGCGCGGTTATGTGGTACATTGCGTAGCGCCAAAATAGATAAATAACGAAAACTCCTTTAACTTGACATTTCCGGAAAAAAATAATTACTTGTAGCTGATCATTATGGTGGATTCCACCATTTAAGTATATGCTAAGCTGTCCCTTACGTATGTGTAACCGGAAAAATGTGAAAACCGTAATACTTATTTTAATACAATTTCACTGGTGAAATTATAATCTCCCGCGATATTACAATTTGCCAAGTAAAATTATAAATTTACGAAACTTTAAAGGCCATCTGCATGAAATTAGGATAGGTTGGTTTGCAATAATATTTCAAAAAAGTCCGTCAGTGTAAAAAAAATGAGGTAGTTCACAAAGTACCAAGAGTTTATAATCTCACTTAGTCAGATTACAATAATAATTACGGGTTTGACAATGTTACGATAACATATGCAAGAAGTGGCCTGCCTACCCCGTGAGGGATAAATATTTATGTATGAGGGTATGGCTTAAAAACCTGCAAAACATAAAGCTGTCCGAAAGACAAAGAGAAATAAAATTCAGCGTGTTAAAATTCAGTCATAAGTTGATGGAAAATAAATGCCTTACGATAAATAAGTACTTGATACGGTTTTAGATAGGTAACAGTCTATGCAATATTTATTTAAGGTTTTATAATAGAAATTGAACGACTTACCAACGGCAGTATTACTTGAAATACACAGTGAAAGCTGGATAATAATCTGAAGATACAAGTAAGCCGGGAAATGCATAACAAGAAATACTTTTTTCTATGTAAATACTAAGGTACCAAGCAATGAAGCAATATACAATTCAGAACTTATAACTATAGAAATAAAAGCAACGAATTGGATTGCTTAATTTTTTTTCAATAATGGCGACGGACTTTGTAGATTTCGCCAAAGAAAATTTGGAGAAGATTTATTTTTTCAAGATGATGGGGCTATAGATTATTTGACTCCGCTTTTAAATTAAATATCGTAATAAAATAAATTATGTAAAAATTTAATAATTGTTTTTTTTTAAATTTTAAAATTCAGTTTTCAGACAAATATGAATCATAGAACCAATTAAAGGTAAAAAATGTCAAGAATAATATTTTTAGATAAAATTTTGAAACTATGAAAGTATAGTTTACGTAGACCGATGGCAAAGAAAAATAAAATTGCTCTTGCGAAATTTCACGGTATAGTTGGTTGCCAAATAGATTCTCTGATAAATATAAATTATTTTTTTCATGCTGTATAAAATGAATAAATAAAAAGTAGGAAAGGTTTTCTTAATAATTACTTAGGTTGAATTGAAGTTAAAGTTCAAATGTCACATGCGAGTACTAAAAAAGTATTATTTGAATCCAGTTACGTAGAAGTATGAAAACAGCCAAAAGACTAAAAAGGAAACCAGAACCATGTACGACCATGTAATCATGTTACGTATGCACCCAGAAAGGTGGCTAGGTTAGCGACGACAAGGATCCCAATGCACGGTCCCCGACGCCGCGGTAAAAGTTTATAGAGTCCCTTACATAAGATTATAAAGCCTAGAAGAAGGGGAGGCCTGCCCAGCAGTGAGACACAAAACAGTCTACTTAAAAAATAGTTTCTAACAAGTTGCAAAGTACAATTCTTTTAAACTTGGAAAGTTAGATAGATAAACTTTATTGCTTCTAAAAATATGTATCATAGTACAATACTCGTATACAATTAAAAAAAGTTTACGAAATATGTGATGCAGAAACAAATAGGACATAAACTCAGCATAGGTACTTGACAATAAACTGATTTTCAGCTGTGCCTAGAGATTAGATAAGTATATACTATCTAATCTTCTCTATAACACACAGAGCCATCTATTCAAACTATGCTAAACAAGATTTCACTACAGAACCGCTATGAATATCTCACAATAAAATTCGACTTCTCATACTAAGGTTGCACAAAAGTTATATGGAAAGGCTAAATAAGATGGCCAATTTTGCCATAGTTCTGTGCCCCAACACGTTACAGCAATAACTTATGCAACATACGAAAGGGGACAGTATGTGTTTTAAACATGTATAACCTATTTAATTTATAAAGCAGAGGTTTAAAAGTAATTTGCAATTTTTACATCACCACAAAATCTGCAATCATTTACAAGTATTAATGCGTAATTTTTTTTTTTTTGTTAAATTTATCCCTTTCGGGAAAGGCAAAGGAAACTATGTCCATACAGCCATGTCTTCGGTGAAAAATCTTCTTTCTTCAACTTAACCTAAGCCCTAAGCTCCTCATGTTCTGCGTAAAACCGGATAGCGTCTGTTTTACGAAAACTGGCGGCGAGAAGCACAACCGCGAGGATCTTTGTCGGTACCAAACGGAGCAGAAACACTGTTATCACTTGAATTTTTCATCACTACACGAATTTTAGTCAATTTACTGCATAATACACTATCACTATTACACATTAATCAACTTTTTCACGCAGAAAATGAAAATTCAATTGACAAAGCAACCGCTCACGCCGAGTTGCCGCCAAAGACCTCTATTAATGCGTAAATGAGTTGACATTAATCCTGGAACTGGTTCCATTTCATGCAAGATACTCGAGGGCTCGCTAAACGGGAACGCAACGCTACTGTTTTACCTTGTCAATAGGTAACTGTATTATATTATATTCTTGTAAGTGGGGAACGCCCAACGACTGCATAAAAGTAAGTCAAAAGGTCAGACAGACAAAATGACTTAGAATCGTCATAAAGTATGACCATCTAAAGAGATGACATAAAAATATCCAACCTTCATGGACTAGGTAAACACTCGCACTACGGAAATTTTATGACAGTGCGAACACCATCCATGGTGAATGATAGAACAAAGTATAGTTGTCACTAGTTCTCACCATTTTCAAGTAGTTTCCCGTCGATAATGAATACAATATCCTTTTTTTTGTTCACTTTATTTCCGCTGCTTTAACAGTGATTCAACTAATCGTGCTAATAATCCGTGTAACAGCACATAGTCTGGGGCAAGAACAGGCTAAATCATTAACTTTCATATTTTGTCCCGTGGGTGTTGGGGAAAGTTGATCTATCAGTCTCGGGGTCTGATTCAATTAAAAGTCACCCAATCTATCGCAACTCTTTTGGCTGTTCTAAGACCGTTCTAAACTTGTGTTTGAAACCCCGTTTTTGTAAAAATTTTGTAAAATCCAGACTCTTCCCTTATCTACATATTATGGTTCCCTTAAATCTGTGCTAAATTGCAATTTTCCATTATACTTCTGATCAATATTGAAAAGTTACTGACCTAGACTTGCTACAGGGTGTTAAGGACAGCTTACCAAAAATTTAAATGGTGTGAAATCTACCTATAATTATCATCAGCTATAAGTAATTATTTTTTCCCGGAAACGTGATGTTAAGGAGTTTTCTTTATTTACGTACTTTGGCGCTACGCAACGTATCGCGAAACCGCGCCCCGCGCACCATCCCCCCGCGCCGCGCTGCTATCGGAGTGCGATGTACATTGCTGGTTTTTATGTTTTACGTTGTTATAATTGTTTTTTTATTGCAAAATGGAGTGTTTTCGATTAAATAATAAAAAATGTAAGCAGAAAATATTTAAAAAAACATGAAAAAAAATTAAAATCTCGGAAAAAATTCCACTTTAAAATCATTCAGAATGATTGTCTGAGTTCAGGGTTTCAGTTTTTGCTAAGCTGTCTTTTACACCCTGTATATAATAAAGAATAACTTTCAAGAAATGGTCTCAACCTTGATTTAGTTACCCGATATTAAATACCAATTGTGATTTATTTATAAAAAAATATATAAAAGAAAAAAGATAGGAATTTCATATTGTTTAATCGTATTCATAAGCATAATTAATTATTATTTACAAAACTATCATTACTTCAATACTTTAGCTTATAATAAGTTAATTTTAAAATTTAAGCGTACGTAGGTATATTATAATATTTACATATTAGAAAATTGTGACATTTTAAACATTATACTTATATCCCATGCCAAGAAAAAAGGGGTGTTATAAGTTTGACGTGTGTGTTTGTGTATCTTGTGTTTCTGTGTGTCATTGTAGCCGCTAAACGAAGGCTTACATAATCGAAATGGTTCTTAGCTAAATTTCATCAAAGTTGGTTCAGCCGTTTAAAAGTTATTAACTAGGAATATCAGACGTAAAGGAAATCATTCACGGCCCATACAAAAAATACCAAAATTTTTAAAGTGGCGGCCAAAAAAGGTAAAGTTATTATTTCGAAAGAACATATTATTCTAAACATTTTTTAGAATGATAGCTAATCAGTACGACCATTACTAGATTTTTTCTTGACACTTTTAAATCTGGATTTTAAATGTTCCGGCCATAGAAAATAGTGTTTCAATAGATTGTGATATAAAAATAAAAAATCACTTAATATGCATCCGAAAATAAAAAATCACATATTATGCATCCTGTACCTACATCCATTTTTGCGAACATTTTGGTTTTTATTGTGCATAAAATTAGTTTCTAAAGTTTGTCAAGACAGGCGTGACTTTTTTGTGTACAGATAGTTTTGGAGCCTGGAAGTGACAAAGGCTAGTTTCTCATGCGAATGAAGTCGCAGACAGAAAGCTAGTTGTTTATATATTTATCCATCATCAATTCGTTTCTTTGCATGATCAACGCAGCTTAGAATCTTGAAATCTCTTCCAAACATCTCCCCATCCCCCAAGGTTTGAGGAAGAGGTTGGTTGAGGGTTTCAGGCAGGAAGAGTGATGTAACCCCTCCCATGATGCTGAGGATGCCCAAAATGATGAGAGGGAGAGCTCTGGAGTAAACTGCCTGTTGAAGAAAATGAATATAAACACAGATCACGAACAGGGAACTGTCTAAATAATAATAATAATAGTACAATATCCATATCTAGAGATCGAAGCGCACGTAGCCTAGTGGCTCTTACTGATCTGAAGCAATCAGTGAGGTTAAGCAACGTTCATCACGAGCGTTTCTGTGCTTCGGAGTGGTCCCGACTGTCAATTGACTTCAGTCGCTAAAACCAAGTCAAAGGCCTTTTAGTGGTTTGAAAACTCTGACACCAGGGTAAGCCAAGTTCATTACACACTTGTACACCTACACGATAAAAAGAAGAATAATATCTTGATTTAATTTTTGTCATCAGCACCCACAAAAACCTATTAAACGACACCTGGCCATGTCGGTATATTCAAAAAATTGCACTTCTCCGCCATTTTTTATTTCAAATTGGATGTAGTTTTTGTAATAAATACCCCCAAAAACCTATTACTAATTAACATTTCCTATATCAAAACGCTAAGAGAAAATAATTGTTAAATTGTAAGAATCAACCGACTTCAACTGCAAATATTCCTATCAGCATAACTACTAACAAAAATATCGTCTAAATATGCGTGTACTGTTTTTTTTTAATGAAATTGTAGATTTTTTGCCCTGATTTTTTCAAAATCCATGTCCGTAAAACTTTTATGAGACCATTTCAGGAGAAAAAATAATTTTGGAAATCGACCGACATTTCGCGGAGATTTCGCATCATAAACATACAAAAAACATAACTCATTTTTTTGAAATCAAAAAAATTTCTTTAAAATCTAAAACTTTTTAACAAAAGTGACTTACCAGATGAACAATGTAAGGGCAGACCAGTAGACCAAGGCCGCAAATAAAAGAAGCCACACCCATAGCCTGAGCTCTTAGCACGGTAGGTAACAGTTCTCCAATGAAAACGTAGAAAACAGCGAACGATGCCGCGGCGCAAAGCCTACCGAGCATGGCTAGTGATACTGTTACCCATGGCGAATCTGAAAAAAGAAAAAAGATTAGGCATGATGATTTTTTTCAAAGTCATTATGGAAGGCAAGGTGGAAGGAAGGATAGGAAGAGGACGACCGAGAAGATGATTCAGCTTCAAGTTGAAATAAAAAATAGGAGTGTTACTGCAGTTATAGGAAACTAAAAGATAGCTCAGAACCGAATGGGCCTTTTTATAATACGAAAACGGCACGGCAAAATTATATTACCATTGCCTCCTATGTACTAGTGATACTAGAAGCTGGGAACATAGAAGGCAATGGTAATACAAATTCTGTCCTGCCGTGCCATGCCGTTCGAATTATAAAAAGGCGCAAAGGAATGGAAATTGCTACAAGACTGCGGCTTTTAAGATTAAGAAGATAAGTTATAACATTTAGAATCAGGTTCATTAATTTCATGCAAAATTAATAAATCTGATTCTAGTTTCTGTAATTATACTTAAACCATTTCCAATTGTATCCCTGTACCAAGTACCTATGAAAATCAGTAAAAGTCTTGCAGATGAAATAATCTGTTGAAACCCGAATATCTTTAAAGTTTGAATGAATATGTTTCTTCTGGGTGAGTTTGCCACATCCTAGACCGCATCTTTTCCCTTGAGCTAGATTGTGGTCAAGAGCAAACCCATTACAAATTAAAAAAACTTTTAGGTGATGGTAAAGGTTATAATTTTTTAGAAGCAATTACAATCATATCTCGCAAATCTAATAGGTGAAAAAAATTACCTTCTGGAACGAGTATGCAACTAAGACAAGCAAGTCCTCCGACGCAGGTGAAGATGCACAGCACCCAGCGACGGCCAAACCGCTCCATGCAGCGCCAGGCGATGAAATATGAAGGCAGTTCTACGGCTCCCCCTGAATTCGATGAAAAATTTCGTAAATAAATTATAATTCAGATGGAAAATAAAGCAAATGTAAAGACAATTATTTCTGCAGTCTTGAGATTCACTTATGCAAGAAAGGGACTTTTAAATTTTTTATTGAGTTAAAACATTGTATTATGTCTGTAAGTTCAACAATCGTGAACTAACACGAATACACGTTATTTTACGAATAAAATGTCCAAGTAGGGTATTCTAAATGTTATGTTTTTAGTTGTTTCAATAGGAAAGTATTTCAATTACTGCATTTTTACTCACCTATGAAAAAAGCTAAATAATCGTTAACTCCCAAATTAGGTGTGTTGTAGCTCAGGCCATTATAAACAACACCAAGTGCTACCCAATCAAATGTCAGAATAAAAAACTTTCTCCTTATATTAGGGTATCTGAATACATCAAGAGGAGACGCCTTACAATCACCTTCTGAATTCTGATCATCCATCTTTCTATTCTCCATTACATCTTCTCCATCTTCTTTGATAAATATTCTAGTCATTAACTGTACAGATTTCCTTCTCAATGAATTAGCATAGGGATCTGTCTGAGTTGATTTTTGTGCTGATTCGGAATTGAATTGAGATTCTTCACTAACGTCCTCTTCGTTGTTGCTTTTATTTTTCAGCCGCGATTTTTTATTCATTATATCCGCAACTTCTAAAGCTAGTATTCTTTCTATATTATCGTTTTTATCTTCTACTTCTGGTATCTTTCCTAAATCAGGTTTGAAGGTTAGCATGTTGCTAATTCTTCTATCCATAAACTCTTCTGTAAAACCAGATATGTGGCCGTTTACGTTTAACATCCTTATTTCTGCCTCTGGACCGTCTTCTTCTTCTTTTAATTTCTTCTAGAAATAAATATGTAAGATTTGATTTATTGCCCATGCTAAATGAAAAGTGATAATATTGAAAAGCCTAAAGGTAGTATTGAAAAGTTTTTTTAAACTAAAAACCCGTCATAGCATTAGATCGCATTAGAATAAAAAATCTGTAAAAAGGCTTATAGCACCAGATTACACTGTTGTTCTATCTTACTAAGATAGAGCAACAATGTTATCTTACTCAATATATGTACCTATTTTTTTCTTTAATGTGATGCATTGGGGTTAACAGTATGCGGGTAAGTAGTTCATTACAGTTAAATACTCATCAATATTTGTGGTGCAAAGTCAATATAAATCCAAGGGTAAATCAAACATTACACTCATGACATGATTTTTGAAGGCTTGATACTTTACTATTTACATTTTAAATAAGTAGGAAAGGGTCTTTCTAAGGTGGTATAATTAATATATTTTATATTTTAACTAACCTCAGAATTAACAACAAACTTACATGCAACTCTAATAGAAATCCTCGTGGCAAATCGATTCCATTCTTCTTGGCTATATTCCTCAGGACTTTTTCAGCCTCAGCTATACGTCCTCGCCCAACTAACCATCTTGGAGATTCTGGTATTAGCCAGAAATATCTGGAAACAACAGCATTGTGAACTGATGAGTGTACGTAAGAAAAGGAAATCTCTGCTTGCGTCTGCAATTCCGAGCTCATAATATATCCCGAGTCTCATGAATAGGTTTCTTTTGGATCAGCTTGCTACTCGTACATCCTCATCTACATCTTGCCCTTAAGCTACATTGCAGTCGAGGTCAAACTCATTCGTTTTTAAAAAGTTTATTCTCTTTGGTGTTATTTGTCAAAAGGTGATTCCTCATCCCAGTAACTTGTTACTAGTCTTTCTTATTTTTATTGGTGACTAATAACTTTTGTCTAGTTGTCTCTATCTTGGACTATATCCCGCCGGATTTCACATATTTAGGATGATCAAGTTCAAGTGAACGACAACGCTCTGTCGTTCGTTTTATATTCTATTGTCTACAGAAACAAAGTTCCAATATTAAAATACTATTAACGATAGTTTTGACATTATCTTTATTTTTTATTCTCATCATTTCAAAAAAAAAATTTTACGGTCACTAACGACATCTGTTTATCAAAATCATTATTAAAAATTCAGACCGCGCTCGCGCGCTGCCCCAACCTCAACAGTTATGTAGCATGTAGCACCACACTCACGTCAGATAGCAGTACAATTCTGAAAGCATGGATAGTTCTTTTATTTAATTAAATCACACTGCAAGGAAGAGCTCGCTATTTCATTCACTACGACGCTTCTGGACACCAGTGAATCAAGGAACAGGACGTCAACAAATACTACGAAAGAATTCGTCTATTTCTTTAGATTGACATATTTTAACTAGCTTCATCGTCAACTTAAAGTTTACCCATAAAAGTAAATAGTATAAATCAACTTACGCATACAAGAAGATGAAAGGTAGACTGGTAGCCAGGGACAAGTAGAACCAGTCACGTATAGCAAACGCCAGTAACGCAAGCAGACACATGCCTGTAGCAAACAGCATGCCCACTACGATTCCTGGAATGTATTTTTTGGATATTGCATTAATTTGATAACGCGTCCGTCGGTAGCTAGCGGGATGGAATTGTAAACAAGAGGTGCCAAATTCGATCCGCAGTGCCACAACATGTAGCAATAACTCTTTCTGAGTGAAATATTAACATTGACGGAAAAGGTCATAAGGAAATCAGATACATTCAGACAAGTGAATGTGTAACCATAATACAATCAGGTCAAGTTCTCATGTCAGCCGTGTTACGCGGGCAGATATCAGTACCTCTACTGTAATGGCTTGACCTGCCAAATTTTGTGTCATAGTCAGTGTACCACGAATGAGAAAGGACCCTAGAACTGAAAAGAAGTATCATTTGGTAAGAATAATATTATTAACATTGTGAAGTGATGCATAAACGGTCAATCATCTATCAATTACTACTATATGGTTGCGAGAGACAGTGTTCCGTCTTCTTGTGTGTGTCTTCTATTTTGACAAAGACTAACTACAGAAGGTAAATTCTTCTATCTGTCTATCTATAGAGGGGACCCCCGCCAGGCGCAGGCGGGTGATCGGTCCACCTATTTGGGACTATTTCACCCAAATCCCAATACCAGTGCATGAGTTTTACCTCTACGCTGATAGGAAAAAATCCTTACCAGCATAAGTCCTCCTTGCTGGTGGCATGAGCTCCAAAGCCAGGATAAAAGGTAGCTGGTATAAGGCAGGGAAGAACAGGCCTCCAGCTACCCTTAACGCGGTGTAGCCCCAATACGAGTTGGAGAATGATGCTGCTATAGCCAGAGGAACTTCCAGGAAGATCATCAGGAGGATTGTTGGTCTTCTGCCGTATCTGAAACAGCATATTAGGACGTAACATCAAAAATAAAGATGTAATGATACTTAAATTATTATTATTATTATAAGATGGGTTAACTCTTGACCTCAATCTTGACCAAGGTCATAGATGAGATCGACGATGGAGCGAGATTATCATGGACATATCGATGATTTAGTATCTTTTGTTATTTTCCTTAATTGTTGTTTGTGTTGTGTTTAACTTTTTGACTTTTTTTTATTCTATGGAATAACTTTTAACTTTAGTCTTTGTGGAATGTATTTAAATCTATGGTGATTCTTCTCATAAAAGTGAAAATCCTTTCGCTACCGATCAGTTGATCGCTCAAGTTGTATAGAGAGGCAAAATAAAATAAAATATTTTTCACTTTTGCTTCTTGGGTCAAACACACCTCTTTTGTATGAAAAATCATGCAATATCCCTAGACAGTGTTGATGAGTGTATTTATTATCGTATGTTTTTTGAAAGTCTACAGCGTTAACATAGACAGTTTACAGATTTAACATTATGTCAGTTACTTGAGTGAAGAAAGCCATGATGATTAAGGATACAGGTGCTCCTTGATTTTAAACTCAGTGGCTCTTAAATGATGAAGCAAAAAGTTTAAATATACCTGTCAGACATCCATCCGAAGAACAGATTGCCGAAGATAGAGCCCACCCAGAAAAGGGCATTGCTGGTGCGAGGGAGCCAATCTTGATCGCAGACTAGAGAAAACTGAAATTAAGAAACATCTAGTTGATAAGGGTTCAACTCGCTCAAAGAAGTCTTATAAGTTTTCCAGGATTTAGGGCCTTTTTATTATTTGAAAACGGCACGGTAAAATTGTATTACCATTGCCTCCTATGTAATAGTAATACTAGAAGCTGAGAACACAGAGGGCAATAGTAATTAAATTTTTGAAGTGTCGTGCCGTGCCGTTCGAATTATAAAAAGGCCCTGGGCGGAACGGCACGGTATGTCAAAATTTGAATTATCATTGCCCCTTATGTTCCTAACTATAAAAATCCCTAGTATGTAGGAGGCAATGGTAGTACAATTTTGCCGTGCCGTTTTCGAATTATAAAAATGTTATGGTGAGTTTTTGTGCGTCATTTCACTATAGACTTAAGCTAATATAAATCTATGAGTTTGAATTTTAAGGATGTAATCTTCCAATCTAATCTTTCATGCTGAACTGAGAGGGAAAGAAAATATTAGAATGTGCCAACTGTCAACTCTCTCCAGGCATACTGTAGAAGTTCGTAAGTGGGAGGCGAGGATTTTGCTGTATCGTGGGCGAAAGGCTGACAACCTATCACCACTATACTCATGTTTCATCTCGTGACCATCAGAATATATGCCAAATGTGGCGTCAAATGGTTCTAGAACCACATTATGGCGCTCTGCCTACCCGACAGGGATTATAGGCGTAAGTGTATGGATGGATGGATTTTAAGGGTTATAATGATCTAACTCTGCTCAAAAATTGATGATAATTGATAGTTAGTTGAGTTAATGGGCCTTTTTATAATTCGAACGGCACGGCACGTCAGTTTGAAATTTGAATTACCATTGCCTCCTATGTTCTCAGCTTCTAGTATTACTATTATATAGGAGGCAACAGTAATACAATTTTGCCGTGCCGTTTTCGAATTATAAAAAGGCCCAAAAACAGATCTATCTATGGATATTTCACCTTTTTTTGACAGCTTTCATCAGGAAAACAAAATTAAAGAGAACAATACCATATAATAGATTTTTACAAAGTTTTCAAATCGATGTCAGTGAATTTCCACAGTGCAATGATTTGAATACAAAGGACATAACAAGCGATTTAAAAGGTGATGTTGTGAAAGTTTTTGGCAGCATTTTAATACTTTGTGTGCAAACTGTAAATCTGTTAGGTACTATTGATAAGCTGTACGGAATGCTTGAAGACATAATATATTTTCTTAACTTAGTGAGAAACTGAATTATTTTTAATAATATTATCAGCTTTTTCTAAGCACTCTGTCATAATTCGGGGTGTGTCAAATATAGTACAGGATTTGACAGATCGAGGAGTTGTTAATAGATCACTTTCTGGCCCCTTTAATCCTGCTAACAGGGGAACCCGAGAGTATTATAATGATTAGAAAGGTTATGGTTACACTGAGTCACCAGAATATGGAGATTTCCTGTCAACATTTTCTTTTATAGCGTGGACTCACTCTTTCCTAGCTTTCTTCTACGACTTGCTGAGCATCTTGTAGTAAAATTGTAATTGGTTTTACAATTAACTTATTACTTACATCAGTCACTAAGGTTCTAGTGTAATGTGCAGTGTCAAATCTCCAGCCGTGGCCACAAGATGAAGGATCCAGACTTCGTATCGCCATGATTGCTTCTTTCACTTTGGCTATCTGAAAAACAGTAAAATTTTAATCTTCTATAACATCATGTTTATATTATCAATAATTGTTTGTCCTAAAAACGTATGAATGACCGACTTAAATCCCAATTAATTAATTACGATTTAATGGGACAACCTCAGGTGTATAACTCTTTCGAAAAATAAAATAGTTCTGAATACAATCTACTTTGTTTTTTAAGTCAGTTAAAAAAGTAATTTCTATTATGAAATTGTTTATTTGGCGCATATTTTTTTTATCATAGATTTTGTCGTAATGTCATCGTAATTTGCCTCCAAATCTTCATAGCTTTTTCGAAATGCGAAATTTTATTTCACAAAGATTTTAATTTTCTTTTAGAAGAAATGCCTTTGTTTACTCTTTATGCATTATAAACACAAATGCGTCATTTATGGTCATAAACTTTTTATCTTTAACAGTAGCCACACCTATGGGACTTTACAAGGGTTGGGTGAGTGCCGTTTCTAGCTGACACTATAGTATTTCAATTAAGTGATGGTTTTAGCGTAATTAATAATAACTTTTTACTGTTTTGACCATTCAGGTACTGTCTTGACAGCAAAATATTAGTTTTACTTCAACGATTTTTCTGTTTAAGGCAAGCACCTAAATTAATGGAACCACAAGGCTCACTTTATGTTTAACTTGTATCAGAGGTCCGCAATATACAAAGACTTGCTTTAGATAATTATTAGTATAAATACAGAGTTTCAGCGATGTGCAATATAAAAGACGAAGAGATGCGCGCAGTAGGGATCCAAGGAATCTCGACAAGATAAGGGTTGTGCCGTCGTGTGATCGGTTAAGAATACCACTGCTAAGGAAACACAAATGAGACCTGCCTCCTATTAATCCACCCCAGGCAACAAAACCTTAATTTGTTCTGAATCTGAGGTAGCATCCTATAATCTCATGCGGTGTGGTAGGCTTTGTGAAGGGCCGTCTGGTTCACGACCACCCTCCTACCGAAGTCCGACGCCAAACAGCTTGCTGTCTGCCGTCGGTGCGTAGGAGTACCAGTGCCTTATAGGCATTTTTTGGGTTAACTCGCTCCATCTCTGACCTTGGTCAAGATTGAGGTCAAGTGTTAACCCATCTCATAATAATAAAAAATACTGAGTTTTAGAAAGAGATGAAGAGAAGCGCTCAGTACGGATTCGAGGAACCTGGACAAGGTAAGGGTGGTACCCCGCGGGGTGTCTGGATGTCTTACCTGTTCATTTCTTTCGTTTTCACCAGAGGCTGGAACCAGCTGTCGAATCTTCACCATTCTTAGAGCACCGCTCTCTCTTATCATCTCAGATCTGCAACAACACTTTTGTTACATTTCAATGTATAGTCACAAGTCAATCACAATTTATCTTAATTTACCATACACTGCTTTTGTACAAAGTAAGCTCTAGTAAAAATCACTTTATACAGAAGCAATGTATTACAAAATTCGCCATTTAGAATAGCCTCACTGAGTTACAAATACACAAGAAATGAAGTTAAACTTTGAAAGCAAAGAAAAAACTACGAAATGAAATCACTGAAATACAATGTAAATTTTTGTACTTCCAGCTGCAACGTAGCAAAATCTCCCACAAGATAGATCGATAAATCTACCTTGCACAAAAAGTCGTGGGAAACTGCTGCATAGCACATAACTTATTCAGAACTGTCCTTTCAGTACTTACGAGTTTGCCAATCAAGTACTTTTTCTGAACCAGCGGTTGTTATGCTCAGTTGCAGAAACGTTCAAAGAAAGTAAAACCTTCTTTAAATGTAATACCGTTTAAAATCTATCTGCTCAGCACTAGAATTATTTCAGATTTAGTTAAAATTAGAAAATAATAAAATTTGTGATGCGATTAAAAAGAACACCCTCGGAGTTTCTTGCCTATTCTTCTCTGGGAGAAACTGCACCTTTGCGAACAGGCGTAGAGTCAGTAGGGTCAAAAGAACGAATGTGTATGTATGTATTTAAATCCTTTAATGTGTTTTTGTATATTTTTAATGTAATTTTGACTTATTAAGTAGCAACCTTATAAAATAAAACTACTTTGAATTTGAATTCGAATTCTGCTGTCTGTACAAAAAAACATTTATGCAATGTTAAGTACCTCTCATCAACATAGTCACTAAGTGCAGTATGCAGCACTCTGGGATCCACAGTGTAAGCCCGACAGGATTCGTAGGCCCCATTGGACCTGGGGACAGTCAGGTTCCTCAGCAAATCTTCTGGAAGGTGCAGAACCTCGAGCTCTGGAGGTGGCGCACACCAATGCTCTGGTGAGGCGTTGGTGAAGACCTGAAATACGGCCAAGATTATTTTTTAAGCGATACATACATACACGCTCACGCCAATGCTGAGCACATACACCTCACATGCTGAGGTGAGTCCTGTTTGTCACTACATCACAACTCCATCCATTTTAATTTATATTTTTTTAATTTTTTTTTGTTTTTTATTTATTTTGTGTTGTTATTCCTCATGTAACGTTGTTGTTGTGTTGTAGTGTGTATGTCAAATAAACGTTTTGAATCTTGAATCTTGATTTCTATCGGGGTAGGCAGAGTATCAGTGGTTCTAGAACGTCTTGATGCCACGTTTGACATAAATTCTGAGGGTTATTAGATGAAACATGATGTAAGTGGTGAGAGGTTGTCAGCCTTTTGCCCACAATACAGCAAAACCCTCGCGTCCCACACTTACTGATTTTTACAGTATGTCTGGGAAGAGTTGGCAGCTAGCGTTTTAAAGCGATACTTCACATAAATTAACGAAACTTTGAGGATGACTCTCTCCCTGAATCTGTACAATTTGCCGTGAGAAACTTATTTGAAATTCTCCAAAAACAATTTGACTTTCTATACCTATACAGGGCTTTAGGTATCCCTCTTTCTACCTCTCGGGTGGTTAATCAGTCCATGAAACTGAACAACTTTCCCAAAGAGCATAGGTCAAAATACGAAAAAAAAATTTTGATCTCCCATACAAAATGCGCTATATGCTGATAAAGTTTGTATGGGAACTCAAAATTTTTTTTCGTATTTTGACCTATGTTCCTTGGGAAAGTTGTTCAGTTTCATGGACTGATTAACCACCCGAGAAGTTGAAAGAGAGATACCTAAAGCCCTGTATTATCTGATCAAATAAGACGAATGGGAAATTTGACCTTTTTTTTATTTCCGACCTTCCTTGCGGAAAAAAAATAGTTTGGTCGGCTGATATTCTTTTTTCTCGCTTACTAATTGGTTGGAAACTCGGAAAACGTCAGGATTTTGCGGATATCGTCCACCTAATACTAAATTAAGTTTTTGGAAAAATGCCACCCACAAAATAGTGATTTTGCCAATGTCTGAGTATTTTAAACAAAATTAAAACATAAGATGGCGAAGCCGCTAAATATCAAGTAAGGAAATCCTTTACAAGTTGTAATACGCCAGAGTCTCTTTTTTTTATTACAAGATGGGTTAACTCTTGACCTCAATCTTGACCATAAGGTCAAAGATGAGATCGACGATGGAGCGAGTTAACCCAGAAAATGCCTATAAAGGCACTGGTACTCCCACGCACCGACGGAACACAGCAAGCTATTTGGCGTCGGACTTCGGTAGGAGGGTGGTCGCGAACCAGACGGCCCTTTACAGAGCCTACCACACCACATGAGACCATAGGACGACACCTCAGATTCAGAAAAAAATGAAGTGTCGTTGCCTGGGATGGATTACTAGGAGGCAGGTCTCATTTGTGTTTCCTTAGTCGCCTCTTACGACACCCACGGAAAGAGTTGGGGTGGTGTTATTCTCAACCGATCACCACACGATCAAAAAATCTCATCTCATCCGTTGATCAGCAAGCTGCACCGCTAGCAGGTGGCGATGACGATTTTCGAGCACTAATACCCACCCAAAAGTCATAAACTATGCACTTTACGAGTCAAAGTCAAAGTCAAATTTATTTATTTATTTATTTTGTCGGCCGGTTTGGTCGAGTGGTAGTGGCCCTGTCTCTCGATCGACGGGTTCTGGGTTCGAATCCCAGTCGGGGCAAATATTTGTGTAAAAAGCAGATGTTTGTTCTCGGGTCATGGGTGTTTGTGTCTGTCTTTATGTTCCGAGGGACCCACGACACAAGGGAAAACCTTAATGTGGGCCTTTGAGTGTATGGCGTTTTTTTTTTTTTTATTGCGATTCACAGGTACCTATTAGGTGACAATACAGGGTGTATAAGACAGCAAAACTTAGCGAAAACTGAAACCCTGGACTCAGACAATCATTCTGAATGATTTTCCAGTGGAATTTTTCTCCGGGAAATGTTCAATTTTTTCGTGTTTTTTAATATTTTCTGCCTCCATTTTTTTACTATTTAATCGAATACACTCCATTTTGCAATAAAAACAATCATTACAACGTAAAACCCGAAAACCAGCGATGTACATCGCACTCCAATAAAAGCGCGGCGGCGCGGGGAGATCGCGCGCGGGGCGCGGTTTCGCGATACGTTGCGTAGCGCAAAAGTAGGTAAATTAAAAAACTTCTTAACGTGACGTTTCCGGGAAAAAATATTACTTAAAGCTGATAATAGTTATGGGTAGATTCCATCATTTAAGTATTTGCTAAGCTGTCCTTTACGCCCTTAATATTCTAAGAGCTCCGTGATTTGCCATAAAGCTTGACATGCAATATTTTAAATACATTTAAAAAACACGAGATTATTAAAATATCAGTAGCAGCTCGAGCACGATGGCAACAAACTCGCGCGGCGCGCCACTCGGCTGACAGTGAAACTTCACTTTGATTACGCGAGGGCCCCGCGCAAAGGCTTGCTCGCCCTTTGGTGTTCACATAGGGACCGCGGCGCACTACGCACGCTATCATCATCGTACTCGAGTTGTACGAGTATGTATAGTTATAATGTCGGGGATAATATAATGTAAGAATGTCAATATTTAAATTAAAGTTAAAATTAAAATTAATTTGTTATATTTATGTTGCTATCAATATTCCTAAGCGATTAAATTATTTAATAAAAAATTGGGTATAATTGAACTATTACAATACACTAATTATTAATCAAAGTATTCCGCTAGGCAATAAAAGGTTTTGTCATCAAGGAAGAGTCATAAATTTAGTTTTAAATTCCGGAGCGGGCTTCGATTCTGTAACTTAAGGCGACTACAGCACCTAAATTACGATTTTATGATGCGTAGATAAGCATGACGCACTGCATTAGATCGAAGAAAAAAATACTACGGTAATATTCAGGACATAAACTAGATAAGTAGTTTGCTGAAAACATGATTCAGCACTTTTGGTTCGATAGAAAAAGCTCACAAAGTCACCTCGAAATACCAATATTGTGTATCTTTTAAGCTGTAAAAACGATAGTAAAATGCACACAGGAACTTGAATTTGCTATCAAAATGTTCGTGATTGAACATTCTCGATAATTAGTTAACGCATTTTTCGATTTAAGCTGTTAACTTTCCATAAATCTCATTTTTCTAACTTTCGAACATGTTTTTACGCACGCACGCTTTCATAGTCCGTAAACTTCGTGTATCGACACTGTTCGCACTGCCGGCCCAGGCCTATTGAGAGACGGAGATGGCACTATTCCTATGTGTGCTGCCTTTATCGGGTGCTGTAGTCGCCTTAAGTTGTGTGTCGATGGAATGGTCGCCATTTTATCCATTCAGGTGGCGAAATTGAGAACTATCCAAATTTCAAACCTCTAATGACGGCTGCTTTGACTGGTGGCACCACCACCAACTGAATTTTCAGTTGCTAGGTAGTTTGCAACATTACGTTTGGTTGGCGGTGGCACTGCTGGTCGGGGTGGTTGTCGGCAAGTATATGAAAATCAAATAGTTCTCATTTTCGCCATCTGAACAGATAAAATGGCCTCCATTCCATCGACATAGAACTGAAGTTACATAATGACATAGAACCCAGTGCGTCTTACATTTATATGGATTTGGAGCCACGCCGATAGCTTTTAGTATTAACGGACGCTTTAATTACAAATGTCAATCATAATGCGACGCAATTAGATCTGAAATTATCTGCAGCCTTGAACTGACGAGACTTTGAACCCGCTGCCAAATATTAGAATTGTAAACATTACGAAGAAAATGTTAAATTTTGGTTTTAGTGATCAAAGAGAATTTAGTTTCCTTTTATCTATTGCCCCCTATATCGCTTTACAGTTTAATATTGAGACAATTTGTTTTTTTCATTAACTTTTAAATAGGAGAAAGTTCTATGTTCGACTGTATGTATTTAACTGTGTTTATAATATAACTGTGTTTTATTATATATATGTATTTATATTAAATATATGTTTATATTTTGTTTAATATATATTGTTTAGGTTTATATATTGCGCCCGCTCTTGATTTCACTATGCGACTTTTCATACCCAAAGGTTACCTGGAAGAAATCGCTTGAAGCGATAAGGTCGCCTATATTGTAACTTTTGTAAAGTTACTTGTAATTGTCTCATCATTGTATTTCTTTTCAAATTGTGCAATAAAGTATATTGTATTGTATTTTTTTATGGATTTTCATCGACTTCTCCGCCAATTATGGACCGATTTTCAAAATTCTTATTTTGTTAGGGAGAGTATACTCCAGAGATGGTATCATTGTAACCAGGTCAGGATTTAATGATGGAATATCAGGGAAATCGAGGGAAACCCTCAAATTAAATAGGCACTCACATTGTTAGTCACCTACTTTCAATTATTTACACTAAAAATAAGCTATACGTACATCCGACTTTGCACCGACTTCAAACAGATCAGTAGGTACGTAACACACTAAATGCAACGTTATTATTTTTCGCTTTTTTAAGTCGGTTTTCTTTTTATTGTAATAGGGATGTTGACAGTGTTTGATTTATGCAAAAAAAAAATTCATTTTGATAAAACAAAATTTATTGAATAGAATTATAAAATTTAGGTTTAGTATTTGCTCGTCTGAAAATTATAGCCCTCCAGGTATCTCGAGTATGCTATTATAGCCTCTCAAACAGACCTCTTTTGTATAAAAAATCTTGCGATATCCCTAGACCGTGTTGATATTTATTTATACTTACACTTATTCAAGGTGTTTAAAAAAAGCCAAAAAAAAAAAGAAATTCCAAAATTTAATTTTATTAGTGAAATAGTCGCACTCTAGTAATCAGTTGCACAGTTTGACATCTACAAAATGGAAGTTTCATATAATTAATATGTCATACTTGTCATATTAGCTGTGCAATAAGCTAAATATTAATTAATTTTGAATTATTATTTTTTTTTGGTTTTTTGAAACACCTTGTATACGTAATACAACATATTATAACCAATTACAATCACATACAATAAATTTGAATGAACGAAATGTACCGAGTAAAGATAAAATTCCCAATTTACCATGAATGATTAAAATATCATCAATTATATTGAAACTATTGCGTGGGAAGTTAATTGTCAATATAAAAGCCGTTAACTACAAACAACACTATTACTTATAAGCGACTAGCTTTCCGCCCGCGGCTCCGCCCGCGTCCTAATTTTTAGGGTTCCGTACCTCAAAAGGAAAAAACGGAACCCTTATAGGATCACTTTGTTGTCCGTCTGTCCGTCCGTCCGTCCGTCTGTCAAGACCCTTTTTCTCAGGAACGCGTGGAGGTATGAAGCTGAAATTTATATCAAATACTCAAGTTTACTGTTCCTTAGAGCTGTGAAAAAATCAAACTTCTAAGCCAACGCAATCAAAAGATACAGCCATTTATGTCGCGAATTTCCGCAAATTTTCGACACTCGCAAGGGAATCAAAACCTACAGGGTACTTCCCGTGAACTCAGAATCTTGAAATTTGGTACGAAGCAACATCTTATAGCACAGATAAAGGAAAAATTGCGAAAACCGTAAATTTTTAGTTACATTATATCATTAAAAATTTTTTAATAATTTTAAACTTACTACCCCTTTCCTCATGAACACGTAGAGGTATTAAATTGAAATTCATATCAAATACCTTTATATAAGGTCTATAATACCTTTAAGCAGGTTTGTACGGAACCCTCGGTGCGCGAGTCCGACTCGCACTTGGCCGGTTTTTTTTTAAAATAAAAAGTATCCTATAAACCTCACGGAGCCCGAGACCTTTCCAACGAATGCAAAACCGTTGAAATCGGTTCGTGCGTTCTGGAGTTATAGCGTCAGGAAGGAAAACCCGACTTATTTTTATATAGTAGAAGATAGAAGATATTCCCTATCTTTAACAATTTAAAAAATTAAGTCTAATTAACGAAGACTTTCGCGGCTAGTCTCTCAACTAATTAATTTAAATGTGAAAATTAAAAAATAAATTGTGAAATTGAAAACATTCGACAAACTTTGAGTGATGAATCTACCCATAATTACGAACAACTTTTTCTATGAGACCCACTTTCCTACTAAAAAATAAAAAAATCAGTTGTTCCATACATTTTGGTTGAGTAGGTATTGAACTTCTGTACGAAACAACTGACTTTTGTTTTTAGTAGGAAAGTTGGTTCCATGATCTAATCCGGTCAGGTTCCCCTGTTAGCAGGGTCACGGAGGTCAGATAGCAGTCGCTCCACTGTAATGACTTAACCTGCCAAACCCTGGATCATGGTCAAGCGTACCCCGAATGAGAAACAAGACTAAGCGCTGGGAAGAAGAAGTAGGAAAGTTGGTCCCATAGAAAAAGTTGTTCGTAATCATGGGTTTTTATTTTAAATTATTAAGAGCATGTAAGGAAGAAAAAATAACTCACTACTACTTCTACAACTACACATTAACACTACACACACTCAACACAACACAACACACACACTACACAATAGTTTAATGTAAGGAAAATTTGTCCATAAAATCACTTAGTTCTACTTAGTAATCCGTGGCTAGCGATGTTGGTTTCACAATAACCTAAGCTATTTTACCTAGTTTTTAAGTAAACCTTTGTGAAACTGTTTGTTGGCCCTTAATAAATAAATAAAAAAAGAGCTGGGTTAACTCTTGAACCCAATCTTGGCCAAAGTCATAGATGAGGTCGACGATGGAGCGAGTTAACCCAGAATATACCAATTAAGGCATTGGTACTCCCACGCACCGACAGAACACAGTAAGCTGTGTAGCGTCGGACTTCGGTAAGAGGGTGGTCGCGAACCAGACGGCCTTTTACAGAGCCTACCACACCGCGTGAGACCATAGGACGCCAGCCCCCTTAGTTTCAAAACAAACTGAGGTGTCGTTGCCTAAGATGGATTACTAGGAGGCAGGTCTCATTTGTGTTTCCTTAGTCGTCTCTTACGACACCCACGGAAAGAGATGGGGTGGTATTATTCACAACCAATCACCACACTGCACAGAGATTCATGGGTAGATTCATCCCTCAAAGTTTGTCGAATGTTTTCAATTTCACCCTGTATAGCTTAGTCCTCAGTTATGTTGCGGCCTATACAAGGTGTTTCAAAAAAACCCAAAAAAAAATGATTATTCAAAATTAATTAAAATTTAGCTTATTGCGCAGCTCTATTACAACTATGACAAGTATGTCATATCAATTATATGAAACTTTCATTTTGAAAGATGTCAAACCGTGCAACTGATTACTAGATCATAGAATAAATAATAGTGCTAACGACTAGAGTTGCGACTATTTCACTTTTAAAATTAAATTTAATAATTTTCCACGTTAAAAACGTATGAGTCACCGACTTCAATCCCAACAACAGTTCGCACAAAGTAGATAACTAGTATTTTTTGCAGACTACAATGGCTATTAGCAGATAACCACAGACGAAAATGTCACTCATTTATTTAGATGGTTTTCTGGTTTGTAGTATTTTTAATTTTAAGTAGGAAAGTTGGTCCCATAGAAAAAGTTGTTCGTTTGTCGGATGTTTTTAATTTCACCTGTAGAATAAAATTTCTTGTTTTATTCAATTCAGACGTTCCGCCTAAGACTGAAGTACTCGTAGCCCATGGCATTTGCTGATCTAAACCGATTAGTGAGGTTAAGCAACGTATACAAGGTCAGGAAATCTGATGGGTGACCAAAGCGGCAATTTACCACGAGCGTTTCCGAGTTTCGGAGGATTTGCGAAACATGTGTCCATTTATTTGCTTCAAGGTAGGTATATCTTGACGAAATTTCAAGTTAAAATGTCCAAAAAATTGTTTTCTCCATACAAACATTGATCCAAAGGTTTAATTTCGAAAAATCATTTCTTAATGCCTTTTTTTTGTTACGCAATTACTCTACCAATTATTATTGGATTTTCATTACTATTTTTAAATGATAGGTAATATTTTAGAAGTATTAACAATTTTAAACTTTATCGAAATTGGTTTATTGGTTTCTGAAAAAATAAACAAAAACAAAAAACATTCAAATTGTACATAGATGATGTTTTGGTTTGTGCTTATCTGCTGATAGGCATTGTTTTAATTGAAGACGGATAATTCTAACGTTTTAAACGTAGACTAGTATTATTGTGTATTTTTTAAACATTTTACATACTGCTGAACTGGGAGTACAATAAAACAATTGAATGTGCCAGCTGTCTACTCCTTCTAGGCATACTATAAAAGTCAGATAGTGGGACGCGAGGGTTTTTCTGTATAATGGGCGAAAGGCTGACAACCTCTCACTACTATACATCATGTTTCATCTAATAACTCTCTGAATTTATGTTAAACGCGGTTTTAAAACCACTAATGCTCTGTCCACTCCGATTGGGATTTTAGGCGACCGCGTATGCTTGACGGCCGGTTTGGCCAAGTGGTAGTGACGCTGCCTCTTGATTGACGGGTCCTGGGTTCGATTCCCAGTTGGGGCAAATATTTTTATAAAAAGCAGATGTTTGTTCTCGGGTCATGGGTGTTTGTTTCTGTCTTTATTTGTGTTCCAAGGGATTCACGACACAAGGAAAAACCTTAGTGTGGGCCTTTGAGTGTGTAGCGTTTATTTATTTATTTTATGTATGCAGGTTGTACAGATAGCTGCAGAGATACCTGACCACCCCTATGAAATAAGGTTGAAGTTATTTCAAGAAATGTTTTAGGTATTTCAATGATATTTTGCAGATTATTAATTTAAAAATTTTGTGAACTAAACAATTACGCTTTATCACGATTTTAAAATTTTATATTTTGTCATAGACAACTTTATCTTTATCCAGTAGAGGTGGTCAGGTATCTCTGTAGCGGTCTGTACATACCTTAGATCATCACCTTTTCGTGTACCTTTTCAAGTTTTTATTTACATAACAAAGGAACAGGAATCATGAACTGCATATATTTTCAATGAAAACAGTATTATTGTGAGCAATTCTACTGTAAAAGGTTCGTGACGGTAAGGAGTACCTGAATAATTAAAGTACTTATTCAAATATGAGTAGGCACTTAGGTGAGGAACGTGTCAACGTAACTATACAAAAAATAAAACCGACTTCTAAAACAGCTGTACTAAAAATAGAAAAATAAAGAGGTGCCTACTGATTTGTTGAAGTCGGTGCGAAGACGGACGTATGTGTAGTCTAACAAACTTTTTCGGCTTCGCACCGACTTCTCAAAACGACTTTGAAGTTCCTTTTCTTTAATAAAAAGTTAACTTATTTTTCCAATTTTAGTGTAAGTAATAGAAAGTACATGAAAGACGTTGTGATTTCCCTGGGATGCTATAATAAGATCCTGGCTTGGTGACAATGGGACCACCTCTGGAGTAAACTCTTTCGAACCAAAAAAGAATTTTGAAAATCGGTTCACAAGTGGCGGAAAAATCTATGAACACAAAAAAAACATAGAACCTCCTCTTTTTTGGAAGTCGGTTAAAAAAGATAATAAATGAACTAGATTTTTTAAACTTCATTTGTGAAATAAATTACAAAAATCATCACGATTATGTCATTGTTAGCACATAACATAATAAACCAAGACCACCCAATTTCATCTTGGACCATGCGCTGTGTAGGGTTTTGTATTTGCAAAACTTCTTTTACCAAATATAATAAACGCTACACACTCAAAGGTCCACACTAAGGTTTTTCCCTTGTGTCGTGGGTCCCTTGGAACATGTTTATAGATAAACACAAACACCCATCACCCGAGAACAAGCATCTGCTTTTTACACAAATATTTGCCCCTACCCCGACTGGGATTCGAACCCAGGACCCGTCCATAGAGGGGCAACTCCGCTCCACATTGTCGAAAATTTTGATAACGTATTTTTTAGATACTGGATAAAGCTGCACCGCACTGATAATGGGTCTCTGACTTGACATTTAAGATCAGTGATTACCAACTTACTTATATTTGTGTATTTTAAATATTGTATATTTGTACTTTGTAGTCTGTATAATGTATGGGTTGTAATTGCCTGAAATAAATGTATTATTATTATTATTATTACTATTACACCAAACCGGCCGTCGATTAATTACTTGATCGACCATTACTCGGTGTCTTGAAAAGCAGACCTTCGTTATATAAACTAAGTACCTGCACCGCTAGCAGGTGGGGATGACAAAAGATGGTCCATTGTACTATAGTGCTGTGCCCCAACAAGTTACAGTAATAATTTATGCAACTTCGAAAGAGGAAAGCATGTATTTTAAACATGTATATACTGATGAGGTATATATATATATATATATACTATTATATACTATCTAATATAAAAAGCAGCGGTTTAAAAGTAATTTTCAATTTTTCACATCACCACAAAATCTGCAATCATTACAAGTTTTGATGCGTAAATGAGTCGACATAAATCCCGGAACTGGTCCCATTTCATGCAAGGTACTCGAGGGCTCGCTAAACGGGTTAATTTATAACAAGTATTAATGATGTAATAATCATTTATACATTAAATTTATAATTAATTATGTAGAAAAATGACATGTAACATTATTTTTAATTTTATCAATAAATAACTATGAACTATGAACCTACTCAATGGGGAATCGTAAGTTATTGTATTCTGTAGGTGGGTAATGCCGAACGAAATAACATAACAATGACTGTATGCGAGTAAGTCAAAATGACAGACAGACAAATTACGTAGAATTGGCATAAAATATGGCTAATAAATATCCCGATCTACCTTCATGGACCAGGCAAACACTCTCACCACGGACATTTTATATCAATACGAACTCCATGATGAATGAAAGAAAAAATATAGTTGTCACTAGTTCTCGAAATTTTTGGATAGTTTTCGGTTGATAATAAATACAAATGTATCTTTTTATTATTGACTTTGTTTCCGCTGCTTTAACAGTCATTTCCCTAAATTTTTAAATAATTATTCATTGCTAAAAGATTTTTAACACAAATATCATCTGTGTAACTGTCAGGGGCCTGGGGCACCGTTCGGCCAAATCATTTGGAGCACTAAGATGTTATGAACATAACACACTCCATCTACTATGTAAATCTACGATTGACATACGACTGACATTTGTCACTATCTATCACCTGTCATCTATATGTATATCACAAGAGAGAGATAAACTGACATCCGATGCATTAAAATATCGGTCATAGAGCTACAGAATAGAAGTCCACCTAAGTATTTAAATTGTGAAATCTTGAATGTATACGCTGTTATTTTTTTTTAGAATAAAATTCTTATTTCCATCCATACCACTCACAACTATAATCCCTTTCGGGGTAGGCAGAATGTCACGTGGTTTTGGAACCACTTGACGTCACATTTGACATACATTCTGAGGGTTATTAGGTAATCTACTATATAAAAATAAGTCGGGTTTTCCTTCCTGACGCTATAACTCCAGAACGCACGAACCAATTTCCACGGTTTTGCATTCGTTGGAAAGGTCTCGGGCTCCGTGAGGTTTATAGGATACTTTTTATTTATTTTTAAATAGGAACGCGGGCGGAGCCGCGGGCGGAAAGCTAGTGGAATATAAGTACAATGGTGATAGGTTGCTAGCCTTTATGCCCTCAATACAGCAAAAACTGTTTTTGTTTTATTCCCAGTCCAGCGTGGAAGGTATTGTAATGTAAAAGGAATTGTAAGATTAAAAGGAAAATGAATGAGTGGAAATAATCATTTCATTTTAATATCATTGTAAGAACAGCATATGTCATAATCCGCCAATTTTAAAATAAAGTAATTTGATAGAAATTCGTGATTCATATTATTTTCAAGTAATTATAAAACAGATATCTATCAAGGTTTTTTATCGTTATCTTTGTCAGAGTGGTTTTGGATATTGTTTTTTATCATAATGACCGATAACGATGAGTTACTTTTAGTGAGACAATTTTATCATTAAATAGGTAAGTTAATTGTTAAGTCAGGCGGAAAACTAGTATGTTGTAAATCTTTCTCAACTTACCTGCGAAAACACGAGGAAAGAAGTAGGTATCGCGGCAACCCCACAAAGAAGGTAGAAGAGCACCACATGCCAATGACCCCGACTGGTGGCCAAGACGGCCGCCTCGTCCAATTCTCTCGTCCAAGTCATAGTCACCTGGCCACAGGTATTAGCTCCAGAGACTTCTGTAGCCGACGCATTGTGGCTTCTATGGATTATAGAGTTCGAGTCTTTTCAGACAAGTCTTTTGAGTTTTTATTTTTTGTTTTTTTTAATGGGTCACCATTTTTTGGCAGTGGTTAGAAGATGTTTTATTTTATAAACACTTTTTTAGCAACGTAAAATAGTTTGAAAAGTTTTGTGGAATCCACTTCACTTAAAATTTCTCACTTTCACACTTTAGTCTAGTAATTTTCTTGACACAATTTTTTAAACCTGGTTCTGGTTTTGCCTGCTCTAACGTCTGTCCATTACCTTCCAGCGCGGCAACGTATTTGATGGGGACCTTTGGAACAGGCCAGATTCAGGGCCAGGGCCCCGATTCTGTAACTTAGTTGTGTGTCGATGGAATGGAGGCCATTTATCTGTGAAATTGAGAACTATCCAAATTTCATACATCTAATGACGGCTGCTTTGACTGGTTGCGCCACCGCCAACTGAATTTTTAGTTGCTAGGTAATTTACAACTTTACATTAGGTTGGCGGTGGCGCTGCTGGTCGGTGTGGTTGTCAACATATGAAAATTTTTATAGTTCTCAATTTCGCCACCTGAACGGATAAAATGGCGACCATTCTATCGACACACAACTTAAGTTACAGAATCAAAGCCTTGTTATTTGACTGACAAAATTTTTGTCATCCTGTATTTTTTTTGTTATTTGGACATGATGACATTTAATTTGTAAACGGTTTTATTAAAATTTAATATCCAAGGAGCAAAAAATATGCGCGTAAACATATGACTCTTTTTATATACGTATTTAATACGCATTGACTTTTTTAGGCCGGGGATATTTTTTACTTATTTGATCACTTCAAAGATTATAAATCTTATCTTCGAGGACTTGTCGAATGATTTCCAAGATAAATAACACTCGAGAAATATGTAAATCACGATACCTTCACAGATTATATGTTATTTTTTACTTAAATATTGATTTACGTGTAGACTTATTCGTTTTTGCACACAAATACGCAGTTCAAAAATAGTTTTTTTTTACCAGCCCATATAGGTCCTCATCGATGGGCACGGGCCTCCCTTCGAAACACGAAAAGGATTTAGGCCATAGTCCACCACGCTGGCCCAATGCGGGTTGGTGGACCGCTCGTCTTTATTCGTAATTTATTCGTATTTTTTATTAAATAGTAATTTTTTCGTTGAATGAAACTTTAATACTACTTAATCGTTTTTAAATATAAAAGTTGGATCTCTGACCACAAAATATTTAATTTCTGGAATCAAAGATAGTCACTTTTCGACACAATGTATTTCATAAAATCACCAACTGCAATTTTTCCAATTGCAAAATTCCATTTAAAACTCTAGCACTTAAAGCAAAACACTTTCTCTAGTCGAAAAGCTTCACACTTTTTTCGCGATTTTGTACCGTTTTTTGTATTAAAACAAAACACTTTTCACATCAAATTTTCTCGAAAAACTCCTTTCTTTATGTTAATAAATCGATGACACTTAATTTTAAAATTTAAATGTCCACCAACACCTATCTTTAACGAAAGTCTATAGCATACTGACAATGCCCCACATCCTTGCATTTAGTGTGTTACCCGGCGGAATTAAAGTGTCAGAACATTCAAACACGATGGTGGTAAGACTGTGTCACTTTATTTTGTTGGGTTGCTCCGATAAGGCAGTGCGTCTGGACAGCGAAACTGTGGAAACTCACTTGTTTCTCACTTTTAAGTAAGCCTAATTTGTTTTAACCGTTTTTAGGCGTATAAAAGGTAATATTGTAGTTTCAAATGTCAAACACGAGCTTCAGTCTACTCGTATTTATTTTCTACATGCTTAAATTATCCGATTAGCTGGAATTTGTATACATTTTGATTAATTTATTCTGTAGTTCACTAAAACCGCAATAGAAAAATATGTACAAGAAAAACCACTTCGGAAAAACCAAGAAACAGGAAAATATTACTTCCCTTCAGTAGCATACTCTCTAAAAAAATACTTACGCTATAAATAAATTATCTTACCGCTAAAAACTTCACTCTCGTGCAAAACAAAGCCAAATTAGTTTTACAGGCCGCCTGCGCACCGACTTCAAACAGAAACGTAGCAGATTAAATAAATTGAATACAATCTTCAATTTATTTAATCTGCTACGTCTTTATTAATCGCTTTTTTGAAGACGATTTTTTTTTTGTTGAACTTAACCTTACTAGACAGACTAAAGGGCTTAAGTTAGTTTTGTATGAGGTTGAAGTTGTCAGCAGTAAGATAAATTATTTATAGCGAAAATATATATTTCTAGAGAACAAATTGTATGTATGTACTTATATGTACAGTCACGGAATGAAAACCTTCGTCAGTTTTCAGATTGATTCCTTTATCGTGCCCCGAGCACATATTACCTTTTGAAAATTTGTTACAGAACTGACTGTTGCCTAGAAAACTATTTTATTTATTTATTCAATTTTAGGAAGACCATCAGCTCATGCAATTTTGTTTTATGCTTTATTGTTTCTACAACAAAGTTCAAATTGGTTTAGCTCAAGATTTGTGTTGAGTAAGAAGATTATTATCATAGAAAAGTTCGCACATGTTATGATAAACTAATTTTTCTTTTAGTTAGATCTATGAACTAAACTAGGTGTTGTCATTTCTAATGTCTGTCAAAGACGTCGGACATCATAAAGAATTGATTGATTCCGAAATCTCTTTTGACAGCAAACTTCAGAAGCACTGTTTTTTATGTTGGCGGAAACGATTCTTGCGCAAGTGCAAGAGAAAACTGACATAATATGACGAACCTTGTACAATTGATAGCAAACGTCATATTGATTTGAATGTTAGCAGTAATGTTTTAGTTCTGGAATGTTGGCATAATTGATTCCTGCGAACCTTTTTATTCCTCGACTGTACGTTTGTTATTGTAGAACAAAATTGCAGACGCTGATTCAAAAACATAAAGTGACGCATGGTACAAAGGCAGACTTATCCAACAAGGGGATTTCTTCCAGTCAACCTTGTAATATTGAGAGAAATCTTGAATAGGCGGGACTTTGAATTACCCTATAACTGTTACTGTTACTACTGTTTAAAGAGAAGTCATATTTTCCTCTATCTTGGTTTTTCCAATGATGGTTTTTCTTGTACATACAAGGTGATAAAAAACCTCCTAGCTATATTCGAAATCCTGAACCAGTATCAATCAAAGAACACATTTATGAGAAAAAAAAGATATTTTTAAAAATATATATTTTTTAAATATTTTTTCAGTGAGAAAAGTTCATTTTTTGCCTAAACGTAGACATTACTCCTACACCAGGCACGCGAGGGGTGCGGGTAGTGCTCGGGAGTGCACCCAAGTGGTATCTACGTTTAGGAAAAAAAAAACCCACCGAAAAAAAAAGTATTCTGTAAGTGATACTGGTTCAGGATTTTGAATATAGCTAGGAAATTCTTTTTCACCCTGTATTTTCCATTTGCGGTTTTAGTGAACTTCAGAAAAAATAAATCAAAAGGTACTTCAGAAGAAATAAATCAAAAGGTACTAAATCCCCTTTGTGTTTCAAAAGGGGGCACGGGCCTCCCTTCGAAACACAAAGGGGATTTAGTCCATAGTCCACCACGCGCCAACAATGCGGGTTTGTGGACCGCTAGTCTTTCGAAAATGAATTTTCTTGGACGGGCGGGTTTCATCACGATGTTTTCCTTCACCGTTGAGCAAGTGATAATAAGAAATCTGTACATAAATCTGAAAAGACGAATTTAGTGGTACAGGCCCGCACCAGGATTTGAACCCGCGACCTTCGGATCACAAGTCCGGCTCATTACCAACTGGGCTATCACCGCTCCGTTCGGACAATTTAAGCACGAAGAAAATAAATACACTTAAAGCTCATGCTTGTCAATGAAAACTACTTAGAAAAGGTAAAAACAAATTATACATAACTAAGAATGTTCTTGGACTTATTGTATTGTATTGTAAAATCCTTTACTGTGCATTAAACAAAATATAATCAACGGTTATTTTAAATATAATATTTTAAGGTACAGAAGCGGAATTATCCCACAACAAAATAAAGCTATTGCATAGCATTTTGTATCAACTTATGCAATTATAATTATTTATTTATTTTATTTATGCAGTAATAATAATAATAATAATAGTAATAGTTACCGGTGTTACTACGCCGAGCTGAAATATTATTTCAAAAACAATAATAATATTATTATTATATTATTATTATGGAGTTCTTCCAGTCAACCTACGAGAGAGCAGGAGGAATCATGATACGTAGGCGTACAAAAAGGAAAACGAGTTTACACTTAAAGCGAGTTTATCGTGAGTTGATACCAGTAGTTCCACTCTCCATTTCAGACTGGACTTTGTTTTTCACTAACTCGAACTCTACTGACTTTAATGCATAAATAATGGCCTTAAATGTGATTTATGTGATTTAAAAAATTGAGAACGTCACATTCGAAAAAACTTAATAAAAGGTTGCGTTCATGAAAACGGATTAGTCTAGAATGATATAGCTTGACTATTACCACTTTACCGCGTCTTAGGAAAGCAAGGCGTGGCGGGGGGTGGGGGGGGCGTCGTCTGCCTCCCGCCTCGCCTCGCATACCTAAGGCGCGGTACAGCGATAATGGAAACACTATAGTAAATTCTTCTTTAATTACCTATACAGGGCTTTAGGTAAATCTCTTTCTCTTTCATATTAAGGTCAAGAGTTAACCCATCTTATAATAAAAAAATAAAAATTTCAACCTCTCGGGTGGTTATTAATCAGTCCATGAAACTGAACAACTTTCCCAAGGAACATAGGTCAAAATACGAAAAAAAAATTTTGAGTTCCCATACAAACTTCATCAGCATATAGCGCATTTTGTAGGGGAGATCAAAATTTTTTTTCGTATTTTGACCTATGTTCCTTGGGGAAGTTGTTCAGTTTCATGGACTGATTAACCACCCGAGAGGTTGAAAGAGAGATTCCCAAAGCCCTGTATACAATAATGTCACCGTAAGACTGTCAAACCCATAATATTGTAATTTGGCTTAGAAAGATTATAAACTCTCGATACTTTGTGAACTACCCCATTTTTTCAAATTGACTGACTTTTTTTACAATATTAATGCAACCTAACTTAACCGAACTTAAAAAAGTCCTAACCTTACATAACCTAACTGATCCTAATTTTATGTAGGCTACCCTTAAAGTTTCGTAAAGGAGAATGGGCAAAAATGTATGGAGCTTGGTCTATGTTTTATTTGCATCAAGCGGCAGTCTCAGGTCTAAGCATTTCTAGAAACGCATTTGCAGAACTATTTAATAATTTTTCACGTCAAAAACGTAAGAGTCACCGACTTCAATCCCAAAAAGACATTTTTTTCGAGAGTTTCCCTCAATTTCTTCAGGATTCCACCATCAGATCCTGGTTTCCTTACCATGGGACCACCCTTGGGATACTACCTTTCCAACAAAAAAATAATAATCAAAATCGGTTCATAAACGACGAAGTTATTCGCGGACATACATAGAAAAAAAATATATATATATATACGGTCGAATTGAGAAACCTCCTCCTTTTTTGAAGTCGGTTAAAAAAAACAATATATGAATACACCGGTTAGTTTAGGAAATATAGAATATTTTCTTTCATAATAACTTTTAATGCACTTGTTTCACAAAAACTAATTAAGTTCACTTTGAATAACAATAGTTTTTGATGAAAATGGGTTCACACTTGAAATATATATCACGGTTTATTTATATTTCTAACCATGCCTCGAGTTGGCTGCCATATAAAAAGTTTGTTATTAAGAGTCTAACTTTGATATTCTATAGTTACTTGAGACTGCCGCTCACTTTTTTGTTTTTGTTTATTTATAGACCAAAATTCCCATTCTCCTTTAAATTGTAATATTACAATTACAATTAAACAAAAAAAAACATTATTTTTACCATTTTCCGGTTATATATACATTGCAAGATACCTACTACGAGGATTATAACTTGAAAAAAAAGACCCCAACTGAGAAATAAGTGCTCATGTATCTCTTGTAAGATAATCTTATCTATCAAGTATTTGTAGTGCCATCGCAATGTTTATTTGGGTTGACTTTATCTGAATAATTATCTTATCAACTTATCATTATCGTACAGGTAAATCTGATTTGTCAAGTATTGAGTAATCTATTTATAGAGTAAGTAAATAAGTACTGTCTTGTATGCATATGATTTAATTTACGCAATTTTATTTGTATTAGTTTTTCGTCCTTCCACGCTGGAGTGGGAGTGAAAGAAAAACTTAGAATGTGCCAGCTACCTACTCTTCCCAGTCAGTAAGTGGGACATGAGGGTCTTGCTATATCATGGGCAAAAGGCTGACCACCATTACACAACATTTTCCATCTAATAATACCCTCACCATTTGTGTCAAACTTTGCATTAAGTGGTTTTCTAAGAAAGAAAGAAATAAACTTTATTTAAATGACACAGATAATCTTATTACTAAACATTATGCAGCTATATAATATAATGTCATCTAAATAGGCGCTGACTCAGCGTTCATGCTACAGCAGTAGGCTGTAGCGCTGATATTCTGTCAGTACCTTTTGGCTTAAGCCCCGTCAACGTGACCGCATAAGACGTCTGCGAGTGCATTTCTTCATGTGTGAGGAGTATATGAGTGAGTGTTTGAGTGTGTGTGTGTGTTTGTGTGTATGTGTGTGTGTATGTGTGTGTGTGTATATGAATGCGAGTAGGAATATGCCTTTGTAAATTATATATTTTTAATAGATTTTTAGTAAAATTATATGGAAAAAATGATGGAAAAAATATTATTAGCACATAAAAATATTAAATCACTGTTAAGTTTTTGCATCTCCAGTAAGTGTTTCTTAAATTCAATTTTAAATTTAAATTTATTCTAGAACCACTGATGCTATGCATACCCCGTTAGGGGTTACAGGCGTAAGCGTATGTAGTTTTTAGTAACTCAGTGGAGCTCGCTATCCTAATCAGCGAGGTTAAGCAACATACACAATGCAGGGAACCTGATGGGAGACCATATTGGTGATTTGTTACGAGCGTTTCCATGCTTCACAGTGCACGTTAAGCCTTCGGTCTCGGCTGTTGTTGATTTATTATTATTATTATTATTATTATTATTATTGACGTGACAACGTCTTAAATTAGGTTGCGGCTGGGAGTCACTTATGAAAAAGTGTAACGCTCGGTAACGTTACGATGAGTCACCGAACGAGAGAGAGGCCCGCCGAATGCCTTGCGTCTCTCTCCCACTCAATTATGATCGGTCTGCCGCGTTAAAATTTGTGCAATTCTTATTTTCATTCAATTCCTTGTTCCTATTGTGCAATTTAATTATATTCATATCAATAAATATTCTACCGAGAAAAAGACGATGTCACGTAAAATCTTCGCCCGTAAAACCGACTTTACAGGCAACCATTTTTATTATAAGAAGGGTTAACTCTTGACCTCAATCTTTGACCAAGGCCATAGATGAGGTCGACGATGGAGCGAGTTAACCCAAAAAATGCCTATAAGGCACTGGTACTCCTACGCACCGACGGAACACAGCAAGCTGTTTGGCGTCGGACTTCGGTAGGAGGAAGGTCACGAACCAGACGGCCCTTTACAGAGCCTACCACACCGCATGAGACCATAGGACGGCACCTCAGATTCAGAAAAAAATGAAGTGTCGTTGCCTGGGATGGATTACTAGGAGGCAGGTCTCATTTGTGTTTCCTTAGTCGCCTCTTACGACACCCACGGAAAGAGATGGGGTGGTGTTATTCTGAACCGATTACCACACGGCATAAGGGTTAACTACAGACAGACATAAAACCAAGTCAGATGCTATTTGGCGGTTTAAAAACTCTCGCACCAGGGTTAGTAAGTTTCCTACGTAACTTGTTTATGTCTACACAACATAACTTCCCCAACGTTTCCACAACTTAGTAGATTAGATAATTTAGATATTTTCTTATCCTATACTTATTAAAATACTTGTCTGAGCGGAACTAGACATATTTTTTCAACGATTACTTTTTGTCTTGTTGTTTGTCAGACATCGTGAAATAAAAAGATAACACGCAGTAGAATATTACAAAATGAACAATAACCACTGCTGGATTAGATGTCCCACAAGGATCTTCAAATTGATTGGTCCTGCGCCACCCGAATAAAGCGGCTTCCCACATTTTTTGCCAGACCTTTGCCAGCTCATAGATGCAAAGTAGCTTGCCTATGTGTTTTCTACTAGATATACTTTGAGGAGTGTGCCCATAAGCTGCACGAGCTCATTTCGCCTGCTCCTTCTATCTACCATTACCACGTCGAGAATCCTTGAATCTGTATTGAGCGCTTATTTATTAATTAAAATTATTAAATATAAAATAACAATGTTATTTAAAAATGAAGCCCCACAAAACTGCTTGAGCAGTTTGTCTGCGAGGGAAAGAGTCCCTATTTATATAAACTTAAACTTAGTTATAGAGGTGATGTAGAACATTAATCTTCGATCGTTTGAAGTAGGTGCTTTTTTAGCATTTTTTAAAACTACTTATTTTGGTCTCTGATCTTATGAACTCAGGCAAATTGTTGAGAAAATAACGTACTTGCTTTTTTAGAGTTCTATCTCCAAAGTAATTAGTGACTCTAGGTACAACAAATTTGCCTGAGGTCACAGATTTCGTTACATGGTCGTCACTATCAACAAGTGTTAAAGATGAAATGGAGCCGTGGTTGTGTACAGCTAGAACATACTTATGTTTAAGGCTAATTGGTAGAATTTTAAAGATCTTGAATAGCATACTATAATTATTGTTACATTTATTTTTTGTCTTTTTATTAACAAGTAGTTTTACAAATCTTAACTGTATATTCTCAAGTCTGTTTAAATTTGTTTTGGTTGTGAGTCCGTAACATTCAAGGGAATACATCAAGGGAGTCCGTGACATTCATCTATATTAATAGACGGAGATCCCAGGGCCGCCAGACCTTACTTATTTTCTCATTAACCAAATGTGTGGGAAATAGTAGTGCTAGTACGTACTAGTAACGTATGAATACCAGCTAACCTGGGCCGATGGCCAATTTTCAGCTACCAGGTTTCGAAGGTACTTCCAAAAATGACCTACTTGTCTTGAAGTCTGGCTGCTGATATCTTATAGAATATAATTCATTAAATTTAAAAATTAATGATCAACACCGCCAGACACTCTCCGTCAGCTGTAATTTCTGCCAGACGCTTTACAGTTCGCAAGTAAATTATGCGATTATACCTACAATCTGAGCCGTTATTTTTGTATATGATGTCCAGGGAACTATAACAATACTTTTTATAGCACCCAGACTTCAAGACAAGTGAGCAATTTTTGGAAGTACCTTCAGAACCTGGTAGGTAGCTGAAACTTGGCCGTCGGCCCAGGCTAGCTGGTCTTCATATGTTAATAGTACATATAAGCACTACTCTTTCCCATACTTTTGGTTAATAAGAAAATAAGTAAGGTCTGGCGGCCCTGGGATCTTGGTCTATCATATTATAATGATATCAAATCATATATCAAATATGATTTGATATCAATCAAATCTTTACAATCATGTTTGTTTATTTGTTTGCATTGAATAGGCTCCAAAAATTCTTTCACCATTAGAAAGCTACATTATCCCCGATGGAGATAGGCTACATAATTTTCCCGAATTTCCACGGGAACGAAGTCCCGGGCGAAATGCTAGTCTTTTATATTGCGCACTTTTAAGGAATGGAATTCTCTGCCTGCGTCTGTATTTACGGGCTCATATAATAACTCGAGTCTCTTTGAAGTTCGAGTGAATAGGCATCTTCTGGGTGAGCTTGCTACGTCTTCGACCACATCTTTGCCTCTGAGCTGGATTTTGGTCAAGAGCGAACCCATTTGTTTTAAAAAAAACGTCAGTCTACCTTGTGGGAGGCCTTTTTTTGCGCTGAGCGCTGCCACTGGTAGTTTTCTGTCTTGGCATTCTTGTGTCCTAACTGCTGCTTACCGATTTTGCATTACATTAGTATAGGATTTATGATTGGGCAGAGATAATATTGTGAGGAAACCTGCATATTTAAGAGACTAAACAAGTATTTTATCTCCACTACCACTGATCGTAATGTTCTTTTGGTCATACGAACCGGACTGACTCTTAAAAAATACGTTCACTACTTGCTCGGGGCTCCTTCACGCGGGTACTTTCTTGAGCTCCCCATAAATTCAAATCCTCTCTGCTGTACGCTCTCCCTTTTCTAGGACTCGTCATTAACATACTAAAGATCGTCCGTCGTTGTCCACCTCTGCTTCCTCTGACTTCGCCTGCGCTTTTCTCCTCGTTTTACTTTGTCGTTATCTCTTTATTTTGTGATGACCGATAGATATAAGATTTCTTTCTTTTTTCCTTTCTATACTTCTCCGGATATGCCTGTTTTTCTTTCTATATACGAAGAGATTCGCCTCTGAGGACAAGTACCCAAGGTCCAATCAGGTCCCCATCTAGCAGAGTTAGGTGGCACTAGTTCTTTCCTAGTATGACAGATCCTGGATCAGTATAGCTTCACTTTCATTGCGCGAGAGCATTGCACATAGGCTTGCTTTTTACGTTGTGCTTGTTACAAGCTTTTATTTGACTTCCCCTGTTAGTTAGTATGTGTGGAACAAATCTTGCAAGTTAAAGAGCCGTCTGGTTCGCGACCACCCTCCTACCGAAGTCCGACGCCAAACGGCTTGCTGTGTTCCGTCGGTGCGTGGGAGTACCAGTGCCTTTATAGGCATTTTCTGGGTTAACTCGCTCCATCGTCGACCTCATCTTTGACCTTATGGTCAAGATTGAGGTCAAGAGTTAACCCATCTTATAATTAAAAAAAAATAAAAATAATAATCCACTTCCCGGTTTCCGATTGAGCTGAAATTTTGCATGCGTATGTATATCGCATGACAATGCAATATTATGATAACAGGGAGCTAATCTGATGCCGGAGCTGGAAGGTGGCCATAGGAACTCCGCAATAAAACGACATAACTCCATCGAGTTTGGGCTCGTTCGATTCGTATTGACGAGTGCTTTACTCCTATATGGCAAAAAAGCTTGTTTTAAAAAAGTTTTTAATAATTTTAGAGTAATTTTTACGTTGTGCTTGAGCTGTAGGTTACGAATATTGAACGGGACAAAGTTGTCCGGAATTAATATAAAGATGTGATAAATTCATGTGAAGTCTTCTTCGAAATTGATTTCAAATTGTCCCATACCATAAATAAATCAAATTATACTGATGAATTTATGACAATATAACAAATGATAGTTATGTCTGTCTGAATATGTGTTAGGAGGGTCCGAGCACCAATTGCCACGGTCCTCTAAATTATAGTTAAACATCCGGATTTGTCCGTTTGTCTGACGGCTCAAAGATGTACTTCTCTATGTATAGGTAGAGTCGGGTGCTAGAACTAAGAAAAATTGCTAAAGTTATTGGCTTACTACTTCATAAATTGCCACTTCAGTATGTCTGGAAAAATTTGGCAGCTGGCACATTTTAAGCTTTTCTTTCACTATGCAGCATGGAAGTGAACTCAAACAGTTAAGAAAAATAATTGTATGTAATAAAATATACTGAGTATTTAGCACTGTGGTGAAAAGTGGTTTGCCCTTTTTCCGTAACACAGGATAAACTTCTTTAACAGAGTTACGGTATGCCCGGGAAGAGTTGGCAGCTGGCGCATTCTAAGCTTTTGTTTCAGTCCCAGTCTGGCGTGGAAGTATAAATTAGAAGCCAACTAATAAGTCTAATAGTCAAAACAGTCCATGTATACAAGGCTTTAAGTATCTCTCTTTCAACCTCTCGGGTGGCTAATCAGTCCATGAAACTGAACAACTTCCCCAAGGAACATAGGTCAAAATACAAAAAAAAAATTTGAGTTCCCATACAAACTTCATCAGCATACAGCGCATTTTGTATGGGAGGTCAAATGTTTTTTTCGTATTTTGACCTATGTTCCTTGGGGAAGTTGTTCAGTTTCATGGACTGATTAACCACCCGAGAGGTTGAAAGAGAGATACCTAAAGCCTTGTATGTATATGTCACGGGAAAATGGTAAAAACCATAATATTACAATTTCACTAGTGAAATTATCTCCCGCGATATTACAATTTGCCTAGTAAAATTATAAAACGAAACTTTAACGGCCTCCTGCTTGAAATAAGGATAACTTCGGTTCTGTTATGTTAGATTACGCTTTTTTAGGTTCGGTTTTTTTAAAATAATTTATTTCAAATAAAGATTACACACTTTAACTTAAAACTAAAGTCGCCAAACTACAAAAGGTAGTTTGTAGGCATAGCGCTCTAGTAATATTTTATAATATGTAAACTTAACTTTAAATATATAATTACATTTTATATTTTGCTACACACTTGACTAATACCTACACGATAAGAAGAAGATAACATAGCATTTCTAATTTTTCTTTTTAATTCACCCAATCCTTTTATTTTATTTCTATCAATTAATACCGTAATTTTGGTACCAGATATCTTTTTGTCCTCTCCCCATAATAATTTTTAACTCTCACTTGACTAAACTTCCCCTTTAATTTATTTCTTTTATTATGTTTATGCTCAATTTCGTTTTTAAATTCTTCCTAATACTTAGTAGGACTCTAAAGTTATTAAATAGTGCACTTTCACATTTATTAAACAATTGTCATGTTACAATCTTTCTAAGACAAATTACAATATAACGAGTTTGACAATGATACAGCGACATATATGTATACAAAAAACCCTAAGTAAACGAAACTCGCATACCTCTACTTAATTAACTCCGGCGACATGTTCGTGACAAATAGTAAATTAGCAGGATTATCATTTTGACACATTCTAATTTGGTGGAAGGTCACTTTTATTTAAACCGAAAATGTAATATGTTTTCATAAATCATCATACATTTTCGCAAACGAATTTAAAGTTCCGAAAATATATATGCGTGAATCAGCCCATGAAACAGACGACAAAATACTTCCATTTTTTTTAATGTCAGTCTATAAGATCTGGGCCTCGATTCTGTAACTTTATTTGTGTCCATGAAATGGATGCCATTTGATCTGTTCAGGTGGCGAAATTGAGAACTATTTAATGTTCATATACTTGCTGACAACCACCCCGACCAGCAGCGCCACCGCCAACCGAACGTAAAGTTGCAAACTACCTGCAACTGAAAATTCAGTTGGCGGTGGCGCCACCAGTCAAAGCAGCCGTCATTTCGCCATGAACGGATAAAAAGGCGACCATTCCATCGACACACAACTGAAGTTACAGATTTGGGGCTCTGTATAGGCAAGGTCATAACCGATTGAGCTATCAGGCTTGTATGACTATATTACAGTCAGCCACTCAAACACATAACTCTACTTTTAGGATTCGCTGCAATCAGATAAAAAATATATAGCTAGATATAGATACTTCTGTTCCGAGTCTCAGACCAAACTGATTTTTAATTGCTTAGCAATCTAGTGTCTTCTATTAGTTTCATTGCAAACTATGATTAATGTCCTCGTAAAATAGGATTTAACAATTGTGTCAATCTGTCTATCTATCATCATTTATATTTATGTGCTAAAGCCAGTACAGATATATTAGTAGAGGATTACATAAGAATGATTGCGGTTTTTGTAATTTTAAAAAAATAACGTAGCTTCTTACAGCCTCACTTAAAATTCTTATACATTGCGTAGTACAAGCTTATAACAACCAAAAACCTATGAAAAACTGTGTTTGTGTATGTTACGCAGTGTATAATTTATTATTATGAAGACCGTCAATGTTCGATTCATTTTTGTTGCATATTATTATCGCACCTACTAAGCAGCCAGTTATATACACATCAACACGGTCTAGGGATATTGCACAATTTTTCATACAAAAGAGGTCTGTTTGAGAAGCTACAAAAGCATACTTGAGATACATGGAGCGCTATAATTTTCAGATAAGCAAGTGCTAAACCTGAATTTTCAATTCTTATCAATAAATTTTGTTTTACTTGAAATTTGTGAAAACGTGACAAAAATAAATAAAAACAATTGCGTACACGGGAAACAAACGGTAAATTCGACTATTTTCATACAAAAAGCAGGCAAAAAGTGCATTTTCGTTTTCGTTGCTGTCACATTTTCACAAATTTCAAGTAAAACAAAATTTATTGACTAGCATTGAAAATTCAGATTTAGCACTTGCTCGTCTGAAAATTATAGCCCTCCATAATATATCTTGAGTATGCTTTGATAGCTTCTCAAACAGACCTCTTTTGTATGAAAAATCGTGCAATATCCCTAGACCGCGTTGATGTGTGTATTAAGTTTTAGGTCCGCATTACAGAACGCGACTCAGACTAATCTATACTGAAGTAGCAGTTGTCTTTGTTATTTTCATAGTGAGAGAAAGAGACAATAAATACTTAAGTATATAGCAAGACTTGAGTCGGGCCTTAGACTTCTGTAAGTAAGTAATAAGTTATTTATTGTAACAAAATAATTACAAATGAAAAATTAATAACTAACTTAAAAAATAATAATAAAAAAGTGTGACAAAAGGAACATGGCTCAGTTTGTGCAGTGAAAGACCGAAACCATGTCTTTGCGCTGATTTTCAGCCATCTCTTTGGTTTCTATGTGATCGCCTTCGCCTTCTTCTGAACATGACCTGCTCTTTTGGTTTCTATGTGATCGCCTAAACGTAAGTAAGGTGTTTAGATTAGATTTATTTATCTCATAATATAGCTACAAATGTCAAGTTTATAATAAAATATGTTAGTCATTTCAGCCCATAATATGATCGTCAAAAATATAAATTATTAAAATTACAATTAATAATTTAAACAATGTCAAATAAAAATAAGAAAATAAATTAATATACAAAAGTATACTATCAAAAATGTCAAAAATAAAATAAAAAATATGTCAAAATTTAGAAATAACATTGAATATCAATTTGAAATTATTAAAAAATTGACATCAAAAGATGACTTACGTCTTGTTTTATTAATATTTTAAGCAGCAGTTAAATACTCGGCAAATTTACTTAGTTGTAAACAAACTGACTTGTTTATTTTGTTATTGATAAACTGGTTTTACTAGACGATTTTTTTTTCACTTTTAAGTTTGCATTAGATACTCAAATACTTTGAGTAAATAATACAAAATTTAAGTAGGTAGTTCGAAGGAAGCCTGCTTAAGAAGTTTTTTATGTAAGTACATCTGTTTTGCTTCTATAGTGGGATGCAATTAAAATAACTCTGAAATTAAAAATGTTGTGTAACCCCTGACATTTTACGGCTGAACCGATTTTAAACCCCAACTTTTAAACGGCTGAACCGATTTTAAACCCCAACTTTTAAACGGCTGAACCGATTTTAAACCCCAACTTTTAAACGGCTGAACCGATTTTAAACCCCAACTTTTAAACGGCTGAACCGATTTTAAACCCCAACTTTTAAACGGCTGAACCGATTTTAAACCCCAACTTTTAAACGGCTGAACCGATTTTAAACCCCAACTTTTAAACGGCTGAACCGATTTTAAACCCCAACTTTTAAACGGCTGAACCGATTTTTGTCAAATAAAGCTAAGAACTGGTATATTGGGTGTATGTTACTGAATAAAAATTTATTCTATTCTATTCTATTCTAACTATCTCAGTTACGTCAGCCTCAAAACCAAAATAAATAAATAAACACTACACACTCAATGGCCCATACTAAGGTTTTCCCTTGTGTTGTGGGTCCCTCGGAACATACATAAAGACAAAAACAAACACCCATGACCCGAGAACAAACATCTGTTTTTTACACAAATATTTGCCCCGACTGGGAATCGAACCCAGGACCCGTCGATCAAGAGGCAACGCCGCTACCACTCGACCAAACCGGCCGTCCAAAAAAACTGCATCGAAATCGGTCCATTCATTTAGGACCTACGATGCCACCAGACACACCAGATACAAAGACACGCAAGTACACAGTTAAACAAGTTCACAGATTCACAGTCACATAATATAATGTTCTCCGCGCCGTGTCCGGCTATGGCTATATAAATTAAATTAATTAATGGTAATTTTTAATTTTAATTAATTGATTTGTCATTCCGACTTCAAAAAAGGAGGAGGTTCTATGCTCGACTGCATGTATTTTTTTTTATGTATGTTCACCGATTTCTCCGCCAATCATAGACCGATTTTCAAAATTTTTTTTTCGAAAGAGTATATACTCCAGAGGTGGTCCCATATAAATAAAATTTTAATAAATTAGCATTTAAAAAAAATCAACAAAACAAAAAAATACTACAAACCAAAATATCATCTAAATAATTGAGCGACATTTTTGGTTTGTCGTTATCTGATAATAGTCATTGTAGTCTGCAAAAAATACTAGTTATCTACTTTGCGCGAACTGTTGTTGGGATTGAAGTCGGTGACTCATACGTTTTTAACGTAGAAAATTATTGAGTTCTTGTTTGGTTTATTATTTTATTTTAATATTATTTTTAGCAGCGGCACGGGCCTTCCTTTGAAACACGAAGGCGATTTAGGTTATAGTCCACCACGCTGCACTGGCCCAATGCGGGTTGGTAGACCACTCGTCTTTCGAAAATGAGTTTTCTTGGACGGGCGGGTTTCATCACGATGTTTTCCTTCACCGTTGAGCAAGTGATAATTAGAAATCTGTACATAATTCCAAAAAGACGAATTTAGTGGTACAGGCCCGCACCAGGATTTGAACCCGCGACCTTCGGATTACAAGTCCGGCTCATTACCAACTCGTTTATCACCACTTTTATCATTACCAACTCGGCTATCACCGCTTTTCTTTATTATTATAATTCTTTATTATTATTATTGTTTCTTTGTTATTGTAATAACCTCGGCTATCTTGAGAGAAGCCGGACTAATGGCGACCACGGGCCATTATAATAATAATAATAATAATAATAATAATAAGCACGCAAGCCCGCGATAGAGGCGAAATCCCCAGAAATGGGAGAAGAAAATGGTTTTTCTCCAATATAATAATAATAATATTATAATAATAATAATAATATTATTATTATTATATTATATTATTGTGGCAACTCCAGCACGTTCAGTTCAGATTGATGTTGTCGCGATGTTACGCTCTAGTGTGGCTTGCAAATCCAAATTTAGTCTTAAAGACAAGTTCTCAACATTCTTTTGGACAAGTAGTGCAGTTTGGTAGGCTAATTCACTATCTCTAGCTTAAGCAAACTATCATAAAGTGACCCACTACACTGAGGTTACTTTATTGTGGTACCTGATTGATTTATATTATAATACCTGAAGAAGAGTTATCACAAGTTGTGATACCTGTTCTGGGGGCAAATGAGTAAAATACGTAGCTCTTCTTCAGGTATTATAATATAAATCAATCAGGTAACACACTTTTGTTACACTTACTTTTATTCTCACACTTACACGGTTAACATTGTTCAACAATGCTTAGTAAAGTGCTATTTGCACGCCTACGAACGTATATAACAACTTATTCCGCGAGCTCTCTACCATGAATCCACAATTAATGGCGTAAGACCAGATCTTCAATCATTTCGAATGTTGACATCGAATACCATTTCAAACCTTATAAAATGATATTCGAATTATCTTCTTCGAAATGACCGAATGAGAAAGAAGTTGCGTTATGCCCGATCCTCCACGAAGGTCTGCATACCACATTATCAAGGTGCTAATAACGTTATTCAATACTACGGATTGGACGTGAGATTAGCATCACGTATTCACGTTTGATCGCATTAATTTACGGTCCAGTAGGTGCAAGTAAGGCCTCGCATGCTTCGTCGCGCACCAAGCCACATCATATTATAACTACCTTTTTACTTATTTAGTTAGTTTATGTACACACGGCAGCATATCAGGCTATACACGTTGACCTTGACGTCGCCCTTATGCCGTTTGTAATAGCGCCAGCTTTCGTAGTGCAAATGGCTGCTGTGTACAGACAGCATTAAATTAGCATTGTTTTTTAAATAAGAAAATGTTTTTAATGTAAAAGTCTGTTTTGCTGTATTGTGGGTGAAAGGCTGACAACCTTTTACCACTATACATCATGTGTCATCTAAAAACACCTTCAGAATTAATATCAAACGTGGAATCAAGCAGTTCTGAGCCACTGATGCTCTGTCTACCTGGTATGAGATGACAGGCGTGAGTGTTATGTATGTATGCTTCGATTAGAAAAATTACATAAACCTGTGAAATGCCTCAGAGAACTAAAATTTGTAAAAACTTCACATACTTACTTATTTGTTAAATTAATCAAAGAAAATTAGCTTTAAAAATTTATTTTTTATTTATTATAAGATGGGTTAACTCTTGACCTCAATCTTGACCATAAGGTCAAAGATGAGGTCGACGATGGAGCGAGTTAACCCAGAAAATGCCTATAAAGGCACTGGTACTCCCACGCACCGACGGAACACAGCAAGCTGTTTGGCGTCGGACTTCGGTAGGAGGGTGGTCGCGAACCAGACGGCCCTTTACAGAGCCTACCACACCGCATGAGACCATAGGACGACACCTCAGATTCAGAAAAAAATGAAGTGTCGTTGCCTGGGATGGATTACTAGGAGGCAGGTCTCATTTGTGTTTCCTTAGTTGCCTCTTACGACACCCACGGAAAGAGATGGGGTGGTGTTATTCTCAACCGATCACCACACGGTTAAAAATCGTGAATCGTGAATCGGACCAAATAATACGTGTAGTTTTGAAAGTTGGCACAGCTATTCCTTGAGGTTTCCAGGTGAACATACTAAAGGCCCTCGAGAGTGAGGACGAGGGACCGCCGGGGGAGGGGAAGTGTCCCTTTTATCAGCTTTTTGCCTGTATCTCGAAAATTATTAATAAATATATCTACAATCATTTCTACATTAAAGTTCTACAATTATCTATATGTGAGTGGTTACGCAAAAAGGGACCTCAAGGGAAAGGGTACGTATTACAATACCGAAGTATAGAAAACCGAATTTCATAAGACCTATGGACGAAAAACCGAAAATAATATGGCCGAATGTTTATTTGATCGAAAGTTTGAAATCCCGAATGTTTGTTTGACCGAAAGTTTGAAATCCCGAAGGTTGAAATACCTATGACTTAATATCCCGAAGGCTAAAATACCGAAGATTGAAACCCGGAGGCTTAAATACCGAAAACTAAAATACCGAATTTTAGTTTTCGGATTATGGACATCCTGTCCATAAAGTTTTCAATAGTAAAAAATGTTTTATTTTGTCTGTTTATATGACAAACGGAACTGCGACGAGTAGGTTTGTTAGTAGCCTAACCCAACCAACCCGTCAAGGGTTGGTTGGGTTAGGTTTGGTTAGAACTGCGACCCCAACGCACGAGCCGAGCGAGCGAAGCGAGCGTGCCGCGGCAGCGGCCGGCGAAGTGCCAGAAACGACTGTGGTTGCATTTCAATTTTTAGTATTTTGAACATCGATGTTTTTAAACATAGGTATTTCGTGTATCGGTATTTTGAACTTTCGGTCATTTAAACATTGGTATTTTGAACATTCGGTCATTTAAATGTTCGGTCATGCAAACATTGGTATTTTGAACATTCGGTCATTTAAATTCGGTATTTTGGACATTCGGTCATTTAAATATCGGTATTATATGTTTAGTTATATCGTACATCGGCATTCCAACCGTTCGGTATTTCAACTTTCGATGTTTTAAGCGTAGGTTTTTCAACCATCGGTATTTTAATACGTACCCAAGGGAAAATACTTAATCAATTTTGAGTAAATCGCGTTTAGAGTTTTGAATCGAAAGAGTTTCGCCTCTGCCTTGGCTCACTAAAAAAATCATTAAAAAAAACACGGCACCTAAAAACATTCTTGTTTGACCAAAATAAAGCTGAAAGACCACAGAAACAAAATTCATGAAAAAAAACCTTTTCCAATCGCTTCAGGTCCCTTTTTGCGTAACCACTATGAAATCTAGGTCTTTACCTATGAAATTGCCGTTTTTCATACAATATTTTTGGAAAACTGAATTTTCCTTACTAACGTTTTTGAATTTTTCTCGGGAATACGTAATCCAAATTTAGTAAAATTTTGTGGGTAGGTTTGGACAACATTAAGTTAATTTTCATCATACTTACTTTATGAAAGTTGTAACAGTAACAACCTGTAAAACGGGCAACGGATGAAACGAGCTATATTTGAGCTTCTTTTTCAGCAAATAAATCTAAAGTAAATATGTATTAATTTAACTCAATATCTCCGTTATATGGCCAAGGTTTTAAATAAAAACAATATGAGTAATAGCTGTTCAATCAAATAAATTAAGAATAAAATAAAGCTTGAGAAAAAATCGGCAATTTCATAGGTAAAGAACTATTATTATGTAAATTGTAATTCATTTTTGATGTAGGATCAATACACTCCCAGTCTGGCGTGGAAGCTACCGGGTTACTCGGCAAATTGTTCATTTCACTCCGACGGGACGTTCGATTGGTTAATGAATGCAAATTGCATATAATTGCAGCCTTGCCGATGCATTTGCGTCCCAACTCACAAATTTATCCGTGTGGTGATCGGTTGAGAATAACACCACCCCATCTCTTTCCGTGGGTGTCGTAAGAGGCGACTAAGGAAACACAAATGAGACCTGCCTCCTAGTAATCCATCCCAGGCAACGACACTTCATTTTTTTCTGAATCTGAGGTGTCGTCCTAAGGTCTCATGCGGTGTGGTAGGTTCTGTAAAGGGCCGTCTGGTTCGCGACCACCCTCCTACCGAAGTCCGACGCCAAACAGCTTGCTGTGTTCCGTCGCTGCGTGGGAGTACCAGTGCCTTTATAGGTATTTTCTGGGTTAACTCGCTCCATCGTCGACCTCATCTTTGACCTTATGGTCAAGATTGAGGTCAAGAGTTAACCCATCTTATACCTAATAAAAAAAAAATGCATCAAACAAACTTGGGATATGTTGCAGGGATATTGTCAAATCTGTCTGGGATATTGTCTGTCTGTCATTTCACAAGGGAATTTACAACTACCCGTGATATTGTATTCTCACCATTGAAACTTTTTTTTTAAATTATAAGATGGGTTAACTCTTGACCTCAATCTTGACCATAAGGCAAATATGAGGTCAACGATGGAGCGAGTTAGCCCAGAAAATGCCTATAAAGGCACTAGTACTTCCACGCACCGACGGAACACCGACGCGAGGGTGGTCGCGAACCAGACGGCCCAGAGCCTACCACACCTCAGATTCAGAAAAAAGTGAAGTGTCGTTGCCTGGGATGGTTTACTATGAGGCAGGTCTCATTTGTTTTTCCTTAGTCGCCTCTTACGACACCCACGGAAAGAGATGGGGTGATGTTATTCTCAACCGATCACCACACGGGTTAAAAAACTAGTTAGGAAACTACTCGCATGAAAGTATAATAGGGTTGTTGACGGTGTTTGATTTTATGAATTATTGTATGTGAAACAAAAAATAATGCTAGAAATATATCAATATCCGAAAACAGCATTAGAATTGGTTTATAAATGAACAAGTTATTAGCATTTATATTATCGTAAGGACTAGCTATCACGTTTTGTGGGGAGAGCTAGCTATCTCGTTTTTACCTACGCAAACAAATGGCGGTGATGTCACATGTCTGTCAGTGCATCTCTTTTTCGTTGTTTGACAGTTTCCCCCTCTATTAAAATTTAATAGCTTGTAACTTTTTTATTTCTCAATAATTTTCAATAATCATTTCGGTTTTGGATTTTGAATTCAGGTCCTTTTTAAGATAAACAATAAAAAAAATGTAGTCTTGATCCCTATTGGGCATAAAATTAAGTCATGTAGGGGGAAGAGTACAATGGTTGGTACCTTATGGATTGGTACCTTATGGATTGGTACCTTATGGATTGGTACCTTAAGGATATTTTTTGACTTTGAACGTTTGTAAATCAACTGTTCACGATAGCAACTTAAACTTGATGGTTTAGTTCAATTCTTATACTATTTAGGAAGTTGCGGACGTTAAGTTAGTTTAAAAAGACCTCTAATGAAAAAAATCATTTTTTATTCTACTTATTCTAAAAATGTTCTTATCTCATACGTCAATCAATTATATGTATATCTCTACAGGCGCAGCGCACGCGTTCATAATGCAAATTAAAGGATTTGGGCAAGAAATACCTGCGAACAAATCCTACAACTAATATGGTATTAATGTCACATACAGTACCCAGTGGGGCCTTTTCAAATAAGTTTATGATCAAAATCCATACCAGTCAAATTCAAATTCAAAATAGCGTTATAATCATAGAACATTCAAGATGTTACTTAAAATAAGTCAAAGTTACATTAAATACATACAAATATATTCGTTCATTCAGCATGTCACATTAAAGAATTTAAATACATAGATATTCGTTCTTTTCACTCTACTGACTCTACGCCTATTCACAAAGGTGCAGTCTTCCCCAGAGAAAAACAGGCGAGAAACTCCGAGGGTGCTCTTTTTAATCTAATTAAAATTTTTCTTATTTACTAATTTTAACCAAATCTGAAATAACTCTAGAGCTGAGCAGTTCATTCCCATGGCTGCCTGTCTGATAGATAATCAGAAATTTTGTAATAGCCCTTTTTGCAAAGTTTTTGTTTAATTACGGTCTTAAATTTGTCCAAAGGTAAATTTTGAATACACACGGGAATCTTATTATAGAAACTATCTACACTGTTTGCATTGAATAGGCTCCAAACTACTGGACCGATTTAAAAAAATATTCCACCATATTTTTTTAAAGGCTACATTTTTCCTGAGTAATATAGGCTACTTAATTTTCCCTTATTTCTAAGGGAACGAGGTCCCAGGCGGAAAGCTAGTTATGTTATAAAAGTTATAAAACCAACTGGATGTTTGTAACTCCTTACATAAATATTGCATATTAATTATTATGTAATATTTTATTTTACATTTTCGGGAAGATTTACAGACTAATTTTAAACTATGATTTCATGATTATAAATTAATAAAATGCTAATTACAAATCTTCACACGTAGCATTTGCAATAACATAACTTAGAAATCAAAATAAAACATAGGCTAGGCTAGATGAATTCCCACTAAAACGAAATCACAAGTGGAAACCTATGGTTTAAAAAAAGATCATTAAATCATAAAAACATAGTAAGATTGATTGATAGAATCTTATTACCGGCTTCTTCTACCTAGTGACCCAGTGGCCACCATTGTATTCTCAGTTCGTTAGTATCGATCAATCCATCAATCTGTCACTGCGCAGGTCCAGATAATCATCGCAATGTGCGTGTGCGCCGCGCCCTAACGGCCCCACTTGGACATTCGACATAAACAATTTGTAATTCTTTTCTTCCTTATCTTTACTAATATTATAAAGAGAAAAGATTTGTATTTTTGTATGTAACGAATAGGCTCCGAAACTACTTGAGGTTTACGATGATCGCTTAGCGCGATCCAATTTAGGACCTAAACAAGTCTGCAACGCTTATTCGTAGGTACCATGATGGCTTATAAGCGATTCAGTTTTGGAGCTGATGCGATTCAAAGGCAGACTAACGACAATTTATGTAGACATTTAACACTAGAGCGCACGCGCTCTAAAATACTCCTAGAACGCTCGCGCGGGCTACGGGTGTAGCCCACTTCCATGTCATTTTCTGTCTTCAAATAATAATAAAATAAATAAAACACCAAATATTATTATTAATAAACCTTTTATTTATCTAGACATATTATTTCTTTAACAAAATTTTACCTTTGGAATTAAAATTTGGTGTAATTACGAAACTTCTAAAAATCAACATTATTTGGACAGTGCGAGATCAATCAGCCTTAATTCTAGATTTACAATAAATAGCATATTGCTAAATACTATTTTTACTATCAACATAGTACAGGAAATCAAAATTATTAAAAAAAATTATTCGCTCTCTACGCATTGAGGACACAGAGTCACCTGATGGTCACTACAAATGCGCCTCATATATTTGCTGCACTGTTTGCGAGTGCTGCGGTCTCGAACTCTGCGACAAAAAGAACAATGACCAACATCACCCCGAATCGGCACAAGAGTATCTCTATCTCTTTGAAATTTAGTTTTTTGGTATCTATGTTAATGTTTGTTGATTCCACAAGAATATTCAATATGTCCGCATCAAAGAAAAGGGTAAAGGACTGAAGAGCTGTTTTAGCGTCCTTTGCCACGCCTAATGCACCCGGGGGACGAAAAACAGTATTGTGGGATCGTGTTCTTGTAGTAGGTGATGGTACCTTACTCCATTTTGTTCCATTACGAGACTGATAACTGGCCAAAGCTGACAAAGGAATATCGTCGTCAGACATCTCTTGTTCCGCATCCACCTCTGAGCCATTTTGCTCACTTTCGGACTCGTGTGGAGAATGATAGGGTACATTTTGTTCCACAGGATCTTCTGCTTCTTCATTTTCACTTGAACTAGAACTATCGCTGTCTTAATCCTCCTCCATCAACCATTCTTGTATCTGTTTTTCATTAGTTGCCATAATTGTCTAAAAAGATAGAAATACTATGTAATTATACATTAATATGACGTAAACATAACCTATTATTAATATTATATGAACTTTGTATAAGTATATTACAGGAACAATCATATATTTACCTTTAAACTTGACGAGATCTTTATTGAAGAAGTTCCTCGAACGCTCGCGCGGGCTACAGCCCAGCAACTTTAAAGGCAATTTACGAAGACGTCATGCGCCGCGAGTCTCGGCACGCCACTGACGGGTGCAGAGATTCCTACTAAAAGAATACCTAAGATGGCGACAATGTAGCGCGAATCGTTTTGACAAAAATGCCAAAAATGTCACTGTGGGCTACACTTGTAGCCCGCGCGTGCACTCTAGTGTTAAAATGGACCATAGACAACCGAGCAGTTCAAAAGCAGCGCCATCATGGTACCATTTTAAAAAACATTCCAATTGTGAAGCAGTTCAAAGTTGGATCCTAAACAGAAAAGCTTTTAAACGATCGTGGAAGGTACCCTGGACCGATTTCAAAAATTCTTTCACCATTAGGATGCTACATTATCCTTGAGTAACATAGGCTACATAATTTTTCCGAATACCCACGGGAACGAAGTCCCGAGCGGGATGCTAGTAATATATATTTTACTCTGTAATAGCCCAGTTGGTAATGAGCCAGACTTGTGATCGGAAGGTCGCGGGTTCAAATCCTGGTGCGGGCCTGTACCACTAAATTCGTTTTTTCGGATTTGTCAAGTTTTTACAAATTTCAAGTGAAACAAAATTTACTGACTAGAATTGAAAATTCAGGTTTAGCACTTACTCGTCTGAAAATTATAGCCCTCCATGTATCTCGAGTATGCTTTTATAGCTTCTTAAACAGACCTCTTTTGTGTGAAAAATCGTGCAATATCCCTAGACCGTGTTGATGTGTATTACGGCTTTTACAATTTTCCGGTGGCAGACAGATACATTTACATTTGCTGACGCTGCTTGTCACCTTTAATGGTCGGATAGTCTCTATGCGTGCCTATGACGTCACAGCTATCGTGTGACGTAAGCAGTGTCCATTGAACGGAACGCGAAGGGAAGTAGGGATTTTTTTTTATAATGGGTTCGCTCTTGGCTTGCTGTGTTCCGTCGGTGCGTGGGAGTACCAGTGCCATATAGGCATTTTCTGGGTTAACTCGCTCCATTGTCGACCTCATTTATGACCTTGGTCAAGATTGGGGTTAAAAGTTAACCCATCTCATAATAAAAATAATAAAAAAGATAAAAAAAAAACAAGCTCAGCAGCTCGAGCACGATGTGCTCGCGCGCGGAATGCGCCGCAGTCCTATGTCAAAATGTCAACATTGACAACGCCAGAGGGCGAGCAAGCCTTTGCGCGGGCCCCTCGCAATCCAAGTGAAGTTCAGCGTCAGCCGAGTGGCATGCAGTACGAGGGTCTCTTCTTTGTACTATCTGCGACGGAAATTTTGAAGCGTCGAATGTCAGTTCTTCTCTGTCTTCCGCGACACAGATGACAGCGACAGGTAATGACAATTGGTCGTCCGTTGATCGTAGAGTATAGTCAAAACATCTATATTTAAATTTATTAAAATACTCAGATATTGTCGCTCGTAGCCCAGTGAAATAAATATTGAATTCGTGCGCGAAAGTAATTCGTCTACGAAATAAAATTCTGCTACCCTTGTTTTCATCAGCATACTGGGTGAAAAAGAACCTCCTAGCTATATTCAAAATCCTGAACCAGTATCACAGTATCACTCAAAGAACTTTATAAAAAAAAAAATTCTCAATGGGTAAAGTTAATTTTTTGCCTAAACGTAGACATTACTCCTACACCAGACACGCGAAGGGTGCGAGTAGCGCTCGGGGGGTGCGCCCCCGCCCAAATAAAAAAAAAAGTGTTCAGTAAGTGATACTGGTTCAGGATTTTCAATAAACTTTTTCAATGCGCTATGCATTTTGTATGGGAGACCAAAAATTTATTTTCGTATTTCGACCTATGTTCCTTGGGGAAGTTGTTTAGTTTCATGGACTGATTTACCACCCGAGAGGTTTAAATACTTAACCCGGCGTCATTGAGGTTGGGTCAAAATGACCCTGCATGTTTTAATTTTCTAATATTTTTGTAAGTGCGCATGCGACGTTGCCGTACTTCTCAGTAGCTGGAGCTAATGACATGTTCTAAACATATCTGAAGTGCAATCAGTCACACGAAGGCTGCTGTAGGAGCTACACGCGTGCAAATCTGAAAAAGGTAATTTTGACCCAACCTCACAACTGGCGTTACCCTTTCGCGCCATTTTTTAGTTATTGTTAGTTTCTGCTTTTTTGTCTGTTAATGTTACTAGGAGTGTTATTTTGTGTCTTATATCATTTTATTTGAATTTTTTTTTTCTTGACTGAAAAAAAAATTGACATAGGGAGTTGAATAAAAAAAAAGGAATAGATCGGGAGAAGCGAGAAAATCGACGTATTTTAGCGATTCTTGAACATTCTGACTCGGATATTACCGTGTCTGATAATGACGACGTCGAAGAAGAGGATCATGTTAGTGTTCGTAGTCAAGCAAGTGATACAGAACAAGACTGTTCAGACAGTGATGATGATAATATTCCGTTGTCTGATCTTAGTAGGCAAATGCAATCTAGTATCAGACGCGCGCCATCACCTTAGTAAGAGCGTCCAGAGTCAAGTACAGATTCTTCTACAAGTCGTCAGTTGAATCGTTATCTTGGCAAAGATGGTACAACATAGGTCTGGCTCTCATTAGCGAGCATTTGAAAATTCGTCAGAATGTAAGCCGCTTGCCACGTGAAATGCGCAAAAGAATTCGAGATTTTGTCGGAGAATCATCAGAGGAGCCTCCAGCAAAGATTTCTAATGCTCGCAAAAGATGTCAAGTATGTCCAGCAAAAAAAGATCGTAAGACAAAGCACACATGTCAAAGATGCTCCAAATATATTTGTCCTGAACACATCGTATCTTTCTGCTCTGATTGTGTTTGTAACGAGGATTCTAATTAGTTATGTAATATTTTTTTCCAAAGATAATATAGTTAAGTATGTAAAAGGGCCATATGTAACTAAAAAGACTTGATAGTATTATAGAAATTAGTCAAAAATGAAAGTTATCCTAAATTGTTCCTATTTTGGCGAGTTAATTTGAAGTTTGATTATTATAATTAAAACTTACTGTAATTATTTGTATTTATATTTTATTAGTGAAAACACATCCCAACTATGATATTTAAGTGCACATTTTACCTTATATACTTAAAAACACAGAAATATCATGGTCTGAATATACGGGTCATCATGACCCTCCTCAACGTCCACGTAACTATTTCCTACCACAATGACGCCGGGTTAAAGACCCGAGAGGTTGAAAGAGATTTACCTAAAGCCCTGTATACATAGTAGGTATATAGGGGAGCAAAGAGTACAAAGACCGGGAGCCGCCGGTGGCGCTCACAGGAAGACATTGGGGATGGGGTGGTATAAAATTAATGCGTGAGCGTAACGTAGGTAACCGAAATGTACTAAGTTATGTAACAAATACACTCTATTATAGTATGACCAACAATTTTGCAATCCTTAGTATCGGTTTCCGTGGTGTAGCGGTTATCACATCTGCCTAACACGCAGAAGGCCCCCGGTTCGATCCCGGGCGGAAACAATTTCTTTTGTTTTTACACTTTTTATTTTCTTAATGTTTATTTAGTTTTATTTTAGGCCTTAAAATAACAAAAAAAAGTTACTTTACAACCGGCCTAGATGTAGGTAATTGCGGTCTTTAAGAAAGTAAATTTTAAATGCTTTTAAAAACCTTAGATTTTTTTTTGAAAGAAAAATTGTAACAAACCCGGTAAAAAAAGTTACAATAATAGTGGAGCTCAGAGAACAGAGAAAATGAACTACAATTTTATTTTAAGACTGAGTTTTTGCCATCTATGTAATTTTTGTTGAACTTAAGATAAGCCTTAACGTTCTGTTCGCAACCTGTCTAAGTAGTTCAACTATTTGACACTAGATGGCGTACAGTGATGTTACCATAGTATCTCTACTGGACGCTACATGGCGTCAGTAGTTCCATTTCAAACCAAAAATTAGTTTCAGAAAAACAAAAACTTTTTTGATCGAGCATTTATTCCCTCTCAACCACAATCTAGCACAAAGGCGGAGATCGTTTTATAGAATTAAATTTAATTCGCTGGAAGAGATTTCTTCGGAGATGGGTTATTTATTTTTGCAAATAGCTGGTATTTAATTTTACAATAACAAACACTTTTTTGTATTTTTTAAAATTAAGAGCCCGTCGAGCTTGGCACAGGACTGATTTGGTATCGTTCCCATTTTGTGTGAATTTAAGCGAAAATTCAGATGTGACGTCAAATTATTTTTTAATTGCATCGCAACCCGCGTCACGTGCGTCTCCTCTCTCAACTACTCTAAGGTTCCCTTCAGGGATAAGTTCGCCGTTGCTATTAAATTACCTTTTAAATGTATTATACAGGGTGTTAAGTAATTCGATCTTATCCTCTCAGGTGGTGAATCAGCCCTTGAAACTGAACAACTTTCCCTAAGAACAAATGCCGAAATACGAAAAAAAAATTTGACTTCCCATACAAAATGTTTTATCAGCTGATGCAATTTTTAGGGAAAGTTGTTCAGTTTCATGGGCTAATTCACCACCCGAGAGAATAAGATCGAATTACTTAACACCCTGTATAACACTGTTTACAACCGACTTCAAAAAGGAGGAGGTTCTCAATTCGACTTTATGTTTTTGTTTTGTATGTATGTTGCGCGATATCTCCGCCAACTGTCTGCCGATTTTCAAAATTTATCCTGAAGAGGTTCCATATAGATTTTATCGGAAGAGATTCAGGCTTTTTTTAAAAAAATTAACAAAAAATACTAACAAACCATAAAGTCATATAAATAACTGATTGACGTTTTCGTATGTAAGTAGTTATCTGCCAATAGGCATTGAAGTCCGCAAAAAATAGGAAAACTGAGAAAATAAAACCATGTAGTTTTAAAAGTTGCAGGATTATGTAGGGATGGCTCCCCTAAATGTTTTAGGAACTTCATAAATTATTATTATTTTTTTTTTTTTATTATAAGTAAGATGGGTTAACTCTTGACCTCAATCTTGACCATAAAGGTCATAGATGAGGTCGATGATGGAGCGAGTTAACCCAGAAAATGCATATAAAGGCACTGGTACTCCCACGCACCGTCGGAACACAGCAAGCTGTTTGGCGTCGGACTTCGGTAGGAGGGTGATCGCGAACCAGACGGCCCTTCACAGAGCTTACCACACCGCATGAGACCATAGGACGACACCTCAGATTCAGAAAAAAATAAAGTGTCGTTGCCTGGGGTGGATTACTAGGAGGCAGGTCTCATTTGTGTTTCCTTAGTCGCCTCTTACGACACCCACGGAAAGAGATGGGGTAGTGTTATTCTCAACCGATCACCACACGGCAAAAAATCATTTTTGACACTATAGTTGTGTTCTTTGTGCGTACTATTGTTTGGATTGAAGTCGGTGACTCATACGTTTTTAACGTGGAAAATTATTGAACAATAAAGAATTAACATACATACAATCTTCTAAAACCATATGACGTTCTATCTACCCCTTAAGTGATTGTAGGCATGAGTATAGGATTTAATGATAATGATATTTCATGTTAAGTATGTGACTTAGAAGCAACGAACTATGATTATAAAGTCACTGCTCTTACCCCAGTAAAGTTTAATCTCCTGTAAAAAAAATACGCGAATAATACGATTTATTATACAGGGTGTAAAGGACAGCTTAGAAAATACTTATATGGTGAAATCAGCCCATAATTATTCTCAACCGATCAGCCGTGTGATGATCGGTTGAGAATAACACCACCCCATTTCTTTCCGTGGGTGTCGGAAGAAGCGACTTAGGCAACACATATGAGACCTGCCTCCTATTTATCCACCCCAGGCAACGACACCTCAATTTGTTCTGAATCTGAGGTGTCGTCCTATGGTCTCATGCAGTGTGGTAGGCTCTGTGAAGGGCCGTCTGGTTCGCGACCTGTGTTGCGTCGATGCGTAGGGGTACCAGTGCCTTATAGGCTTTTTCTGGGCTAACTCGCTCCATCGTCGACCTCATCTTTGACCTTATGGTCAAGATTGGGGTCAAGAGTTAACCCATCCTATATTAAAAAAATATGATAAAAAATCGGATGCAACTTTTTTATTTCCCAGAAACGTGGAGTTTTCATTATTTACCTACCTCTTTGACTTTATTAGGTAATGTAACAAAAACAGTGCTTTGCTGATTTTCATGTTTTGCGCTATTATTACTGTTTTTTTTTTGCAAAATGGAGTGTAATCCATTATTTAATTTTAAAGCATATAATAATACATAAATAAAAAAATAATCCTGAGAAAAATTCAATTGGAAAATGTAATTTGACAGCCGGTTTGGTCGAGTGGTAGTGGTGCTGCCTCTTGATCGACAGGTCCTGGGTTCAATTGCCAATCAGGGCAAAATATTTGTGTAAAAAGCAGATGTTTGTTTTCAGGTCATGGGTGTTTATGTCTGTCTTTATATATATTCCAAGGGACCCACGACACAAAGGAAAACCTTAATGTGGGCCTTTGAGTGGGTGGTGTTTATTTATTTATTTAATTTCAGGTTTCAGTTTTTGCTAAGCTTTACACCCTGTATTTATGAAATGCAATCAGTAGCCCTTTCATATCAGTCAAACGCAGTTTCTTTACATTTTTTTATTATCAGTCAACACATTCATCTGATTAATGCATCCCTTCCAATCGATCTCAAAAAAGAACTTTATTTTGTAAGACATAGAATTCAAGTTAGAACAAACCTGAGGTCATTGAATAGGGGTGTCGACCGCAGAAGTGCAACTACCTTTAACGAATTATAAAGTAGTCAATGCACTTTTTATCAGACACTGCATTTTTATCGTGCGATGGTCTTGCAAACCTTTTCCTGAAAATGCATAAACGATAAGCAGAGATAATATTTATTAAGGCGACTACAGCACCCGATAAAGGCAGCACACATAGGAATAGTGCCATCTCCGTCTCTCAACAGGCCTGGGCCGGCAGTGCGAACAGTGTCGATACACGAAGTTTACGGACTATGAAAGCGTGCGTGCGTAAAAACATGTTCGAAAGTTAGAAAAATTAGATTTATGGAAAGGTAACAGTTTAAATCGAAAAATGCGTTAAAACTACTTATCGAGAGTGTTTAATCACGAACATTTTGATAGCAAATTCAAGTTCCTGTGTGCATTTTACTATCGTTTTTACAGCTTAAAAGATACACAATATTGGGTATTTAGAGGTGACTTTGTGAGCTTTTTCTATCGAACCAAAAGTGCTGAATCATGTTTTCAGCAAACTACTTATCTAGTTTATGTCCTGAATATTACGGTAGTATTTTTCTTCGATTTAATGCAGTTGCGTCATGCTTATCTACGCATCATAAAATCGTAATTTAGGTGCTGTAGTCGCCTTAAGTGCTATGTAAACTTGCGCCATCATATTTGTGTACATAGGTGGTTGTGGATAGGTTGTCACCCTTTCGCCCAAGATGATATGAAAGGGCTAATGATACAGCAAAACCCTCGCGTCTCCTTGGCTTCTATAGCAGTGGCATACCAAGGGGTGACAACTTCGAGAACAAAAAATTAACGTAGCCCATATTGTGTCCCACTGTATGATGAAGACCTCCCCTCTATCCTGCCTAAACTAGCTTTTTCCCGCGGCTTCGCTCGCGCAAAGAACTCTTTTAGTCACCACTTTCGTTCTCGACCCCTTAGGGAATGATTTTAGAAAATCGCGAAACACTTATCTTTTTTTTGCTTCAAGGTATATCTTGAAGAAGTTTCGAGTTAAAATGTCCAAAAAAATTGTTTTCTCCATACAAACTTTGAACAACCATTTCAGCCCCTTAGAGGTTGAATTTCGAAAAATACTTTCTTTGTGCTTGCTTACGTCATAAAAGACACCTTTTTGTCAAATAACAGCTTTCTAGGTCTAAGGGTTTAGGCTGGGCGTTGATGAGTCAGTGAATCAGGACCTCCAATTTTATATTTATTTATTTATTGAATTTTAGGAAGACCAACAGCTCATGCAATTGTTTTAAAAACTAAATTAAGCAACAAAGGGCCAATGAGAGGTCCCCACTTATAAATAACAGTGTAATGACAGAAATAAGCGGCAAGACTGCAGCAGCATCGTGCAAACATTTAACTGTAAGCAGTAAGAATTGGTGTAAGAAAAACTCACAAAATAACAAAAATTCACAATATAATATAATATATAAGAAGAAGAGAAGAAGATGACGTTTATCATAACAAAATTTATTGCTTAGAATCTTTCACTAGGGTAACACCACCAAATCCGTACCAGGTGTCTTCCAAGGTAGGTACGCTCTGTTCTACAGTATGCCTGGGAAGAGTTGGCAGGCTGGCACAAGTTTTTCTTCAACTCCCAGTCCAGCCTGGAAGTATTCTTACCTAAATTTAAAAAGTCTTGAGTAAGGTCGTTTTTTGAAAGTGATATCCTGGCATCGATCACTGCACTTTCACCTCTACCCGGTGCGCGTGCGCATAAGAGACGGATGTGTTATTTATGATAATTTCAGTACGGCTACACATCATTAGATGGAGGCTCTAAGCGGTTTAGTAACGCTATCATTTTCATCATCTCAGGTGCTATCACCGAAATATAAAGTCGATGAACGATTTAGACAAAACGATCATGTTTACCTTTAGTTAAAATTACACTGTGCAGAAGCATTGTACAGACGACCACAACTCAGGTTACCACACGCGTGCACTCTGTGCTGTTGTGATAAAAGTGGTTTTGCAATGAAAATGGAGTAACCTGATGCGCTGGCCTCTGTACATGCATGAACCAGTGGCGTGCATAGACATTTTAGGCAGGGTAGGCTTTTAGTGATGAAAATTATTAAGATTTTAGAATGTTAGTTAAAACAACTTAAGGTTATTCATATCAAAATAACCTGTGCTTCCAAACTTTTATATAACAGTTTGAAAAAAACTTTTTGAAATCGGTTTACAAATGACGGAGTTTTGAGGTAACAAACATAAAAAAAAAACACCCGAATTGAGAACCTCCTCCTTTATGTAACTAGTTTAGATGACGCTGTTTTGAAAAAGTTTAAATTCGGTAAATCGTTTCACAAATGTTGATTCTGTGATCGTTAGTGTACATTATATATTTAATTTTTGTTTTATTTTCGTTGAATACCCTAGGGTAGGCACTGCTTTTCTGCTTGTATGGAATGCACGCCACTGGCATGAACATTTTTATGGCTTAAGTATGACCAGTATTAAAGAAGGATTTGCACCCGCTACCTTCGGGTTACAAGTATGGCTCATTACCAACGCCCAGTTGGTATTACTCTATTACTGCTCTATCAATTTATCTATCAACTAGCCTTCCACCCAGGATTTCGTTCCCGTGGGAATTTTTTCGTCAACTTTCCAATGTTTTAACAGTATTTTGCTATTCGGGATGGAGACAAATACAACAAATCAAAAACCATGAAGATCGATCCAGCCGTTCTTGAGTTATAAGTATTCGAATAAGTACTATCAAACTGGGCTATACATTTTTTTTTTACATGTTTATTTATGTATCAGAAAAAAAAGTTAATCCCTTTATATTTATGCAACTTAGGTATAGCTTATATACTTACTGAATTGCAGAAAAAAACGGTAAGTAAGTACTAGCTGTGCATTCCGTGTTCTAAACTAATTTTACAGCCTTCGCTTCCGGTCATTGTCAGGGGACTAAAGGTCAATAATAAGGCCATATTTTATTACTGCAGTTTTTTAATTGACCATAACTGTTAATTACTGATCTTTATAGTTTATTAGAATTATCTTTCCTTCTGCTACTTCCTTAGTATGAAGATTCAGCCTATTAATGTTATACTCACTTTCCGCCTGAAACTTTATTCAGATACTAATATTCCGCTCGGGACTTCATTCCCGTGGGAATTTGAGAAAGTTATGTAGCCTATGTTACTCAGGGATAATGTAGCATCCTAACGAAGAAAGAATTTTTAAAAACGGTCTAGTAGTTTTTAGTTTATTCGTTATATACAAAAATACAAATTGTTTCTCTTTTTAATATAAATAAATAAATAAATAAACGCTACACACTCATAAGCCTACTCTAAGGTTTTCCCTTGTGTCGTGGGTCCCTTGGAACACACATAAAGACAAATACAAACACCCATGACCCGAGGAAAAAACATCTGCTTTTTACACAAATGTTTGCCCCGACTGGGGATCGAACCCAGGACCCGCCGATGAAGAAGCAGCGTCACTACCACTCGACCAAACTGGCCCAATTTGTTTTGTAGATATTAGTGTAGACTATTTTGTTCTCGTGAAAATTTCGTAAATTTTTCCTCATTCTTTGTCTAAGTCCAAGGGTTTGGGCTGGGCGTTGATGAGTCAATGAGTCAGGGCCTTTAATTATAAAAATTAAGATTAAAACATTTACTACCTTACTCATCAACTCCCAGCCCAAACCAATTACGAATAAAGCTGAATTTTAGCACATAGGTTCCTTTTCTAAAGTAGGCAAGGAATAATGAAAGATTATACGAAATCCCTTCGGTAACGAAGTCCCGGGCGTCCTCTAGTCCTTACTAATATTATAAACGCGAAAGTTTGTATCGAGGTATGGATGTTTGTTACTCTTTCACGCTCAAACGGCTAGACCAATTTTGATAAAATTTGGTATGGAAATAGGTGACACCCTGGATTAATACATTGGCTACATAATTGTCCCTAATTCCAACGGGAACGAAGTCCCGGGCGGACAGGTAGTAAATAATAAATATGTGTAATGTAATCAATACAAGTGGTTTAAAGCTGAAGGTACCTGGAGGTTGCGCGGGCGCCGGCCGCACTATCGCTTTCTGACGCAGCTCTCTTCCCGACACATTCGGAACAGGAGTTGCATTGAGCTGTTTTTTTTTAAGTCAATGTTGTGCCTCTTATAACTTTAACTCAAAACACCACCCCATCTCTTTCCGCGGGTGTCGTAAGAGGCGACTAAGGAAACACAAATGAGACCTGCCTTCTAGTAATCCATCCCAGGCAGCGACACTTCATTTTTTTCTGAATCTGAGGTGTTGTCCTATGGTCTCATGCGGTGTGGTAGGCTCTGTAAAGGGCCGTCTGGTTCGCGACCACCCTCCTACTGAAGTCCGACGCCAAACAGCTTGCTGTGTTCCGTCGGTGCGTGGGAGTACCAGTGCCTTTATTGGCATTTTCTGGGTTAACTCGCTCCATCGTCGACCTCATCTTTAACCTTTATTTTCAAGATTGAGGTCAAGAGTTAACCCGTCTTATAATTAAAAAAAAATTGTGGGTAAATCTCTGGGGAAATCTTTATGATACGTTGTGAAAAGTAACATGTTTTTACACTTGTTGTAGGTACGACGGTCATTGAAAGTTTCAGGGATGGCTCTTTTGAAAAGTGTAAACATGCATGTTGTATGTTGTCAATTGACCGTGACGTCGCCCTTATCTCGCTCATAATAACGCCGACTTTCGAAGTGTAAATGGGTAAACTGACGTGCTGCTGTCTGTACATGAATATTGAAGTCATAAAAATTACTTTAAATATGCCGAAAATTGATCCAATTGATTCAGCGTTTAGAAAACCTGTCACGTAGCGGATCTTCGACCAGTTATAAAGGTCGCTCTGTGAAGCCTGCGAAATCTGAGATTCTGAGCTACTAGTAGGAGCTGAGGTGGTTGAAACATAAACATCGCTGATCCACACGCTAACCTAGATCCTAAATGCGGAAATGGGAGCCCCCTATCAACTATCAATACGGCTATACCTCTGAATCGGTGGTTTTTGGGTTCGTTTCCCGATCGGGGCAAAAATATTTGTATAAAAAGCAGATGTTTATTCTCAGAGTTTGGGTGCTCTGGGTCTTTTATTTTATCCCTATTGACCTACGATACAGAGAAAAACCTTAGTGTGGGTCTTAAAACAAAAGACTAAAAATTTAAAGGAAGAAAGCAAAAAATAAAAAAGAAAGTTTCAAGGTCACACATCCCTGCCTACTCCACAGCTTTCCTGTGCTATCCAGAGTGAATGAACTAAATGAGATGGGCCGCACTTTCACCAAGTTGAAAGCCCTTCGGTCAATGCACTTATCTGCACCCGAAAACTAAGGTGCATTCGCCGTAAGAGGCCCTTAAGGGGAGAGTTAAGGGCTATAATGTAATTGCACACAATATATTTTGTATATACAGGGCTTTAGGTATCTCTCTTTCAACCTCTCGGGTGGTTAATCAGTCCATAAAACTGAACAACTTTCCCAAGGAACATAGGTCAAAATACGAAAAAAAATGTTGAGTTCCCATACAAACTTCATAGCGCATTTTGTATGGGAGATCAAAAGTTTTTTTTTTCCTATTTTGACCTATGTTCCTTGGGGAAGTTGTTCAGTTTTATGGACTGATTAACCACCCGAGAGGTTGAAAGAGAGATACCTAAAGCCCTGTATACAGGGTAATTGCACTGTCTGTTACGCTTTCACGCCTGAACTATTGAATTGATTTTGATGAAATTTGGTACAGCGATAGACTAGAGCTTGGGAAAGGACATAGGCTACCTTTAATTGCTAAAAAAATTCTTGAAGGGGTTGAAATAGGGGATGAAAGTTTGTTTTTAAGTTGGTCACTGTCGAAGATAAAACCATGAAGCTTTGTTTGTTCTCGGGTCCTGGGTGTTTGTGTCTGTCTTTATGTATGTTCCAGGGGATCCATAACACAAGGGAAAACCTTCGTTTGAGCCTATTGGGTGTGTAACGTTTATTTTTTTTTTATTATTTAAGCTTTTTATAAGAAATAAATAAATAAATATTTATTATTGCGTTTTGAAGATGACAGATGAAGAAGTACCATAAAAAATAACAATGCTGCCTAAAGTAACTATTCCACGCGCATGAAGTCGCGAGCAAAAGCTAGTATTCTATATTTACTTAAACTACTTATACAGAAATTAATACTATTTAATCAGCTATGCTTCGGGGAGTGTGCTCACGATATTCACGAGCTCACTCCGCACGGTAAGGGAAAACATCATGAATCAGGCGACTGAATGCGTAGCCATGATCCAATGTCGGATTCCTTAATAAATTATGGACAATGTTACATCAAAACTGTTTTTATAGCATAAATGAATATTTGACAAAGAAATTGTAATAATAATAATATATAATGAATTGGTACATATGACATAATTAATTAATTTGACATTTAACATTATTAAAATAGTATTCACGTTCTCTGCTTATGGACATTATATTTGCATGCTAGATATAGTAGATGTGAGATTCAAAACATTGTATTAACATCAACCCTGTTAACCACATTTAAGCAAATAAAGACTCATTCATTCATTCATTTATTAACCAAAATTTTCTTCCACGTAGGATGATTCTGAAGAAGATCAGGAAATGTTTGTTCTTTTTTGGACATCTTAACATAAGGTTCTTAGTCAATATGATAGATAGATAGATAGATAGATAACAGCTTTATTCACTCCAATAACACACATCAAAACACATAAACAAAGCAATAAGAAAAAGTTAAAAAATAATAAGAAAAGAAAAGTTAAAAATAAAAACAAAATTAAAATTAAAAATACTAAGAATCAGTCGACACTGAGTGTCACAGGAGTGAAGAGGCGCTGACATACGTGATATGCACATGAGAATCTATACTTCATTAAAATTTTCTCTACCATTTGTTCTAATCTTCCAAACTTTAAGTGTCAACGTTCTAGCATCGCACGCGCAGTGCACAGCTGCTGGCGATTTTGTAAAGGAAAATTAAATTTTGTTTAAAAATAATTTAGGTTGCTGATGAAACTTGCATTGACAAAATATAATCGGAATATTTCAGTCTGTACTATCCAAATCATCATCAATTGCAGCCAAACTTGTGTATGAGATGATAATGGCTTCTCAGCAACGCCTCGTGTGATCTTTAGTTATGAGCAGTCACAAAGGGATCTATATTTATGTTTAAAATGAGATAATATAAAGGAAAAAATAATTATACACTATAGGAATTGTTTTGCGTGCGCATACATATTCACGCTACATTCCTTGTCATCATGTTTTAAAACCATTTTGGTGCCACATGTGATCTACATATATCTATACTAATATTATAAAGAGAAAAGATTTGATTGTTTATTTGCTTGCGTTTAAATATGTTTTTTCACCATTAGAATGCTACATTATCCCTGAGTAATATAGGCAACATAGTTTTCCTAAATTCATATGGGAACGATGTCTCCGGTGGAATGCTAGTATAATAATTATCTATATCTATCTATACATATTATACAGAGGAAAGATTTGATTGTTTGTTTGTTTGCATTGAATAGGCTCCGAAACTACTGGACCGATTTGAAAAATTCTTTCACCATTAGAAAGCTACATTATCCCCGATGGACATAGGAGACATAATCACCCGAATTCTCACGGGAACGAAGTCCCGGGCTGAATGCTAGTTAATTATATTCTTACGGTTAATAGATGAAACTTGATTTCCAAAAGTGCGTGCACCTGTACAAAATGCACGTGCAAGGCCGACTTAGGTCAGTGACCGCCACGCAGCCTCCGGAAAACTCAACTACGCAGGCGCGTACTGAAGCTTCTAGATCTAAATGAATGACTTTTTGACGGGTTTAATTGTCCCACTGATGGGCAAAAGATTTCTTTGGAGTTGTTTATGGCCTATATTTGCAAACTTATTCAAAATAACATGTTGGATAAATAAGTACATAGACCATTTTCACTGCAAAAAGTCACATTTCCACTTCAGGTAAAAAATTAAACTGAGTATGAGAATCGGTAGTCAAGGGTTAATCCTATGACTTTACAACATAAAACCACACAGGTCTGATAAAACTAAGTTTTGCACTAAAACGTAATACACACATCATCGTGGTCTAGGTATATTGCACGATTTTTCATACAAAAGAGGTCTGTTTGAGAAGCTATAAAAGCATATTCAAGATATACATAGGGCTATATTTTCAGGCGAGCAAGTGCTAATATTGAATTTTTAATTCTAGTCAATAAATTTTGTTTTACTTGAAATTTGTGACAACGTGATGGAAACGAAAACAAAAATGCAATTTTTTGCCTGCTTTTTTGTATGAAAATATTCGAATTTACGCATTTTTTTTTTTCATTTTCATCACGTTTTAACAAATTTCAAGTAAAACAAAATTTATTGATTAGAATTAAAAATTCAGACTCGTCTCAAAATTATAGCGCTCCATGTATCTCGAGTGTGCTATTATAGCTCTTCTCAAACAGACCTCTTTTGTATGAAAAATCGTGCAATATCCCTAGACCGTGTTGATGTGTATATTTACCGTAATTCACCTTGGGCGAGTTATAATGTTTTGGCATTTTTTTAAGAATAGCTTATGATGGAAATATAACCTTTTGGCGTGGAGCTCCACAAATAATGAAACGAATGTCTTTTCTATAAAAAAAACAGTTTACGGAGAGCGGCAATTTTAATAAAATCAGATAACAACCACAGAATTTGTTGCATAAAACAAAATAAAGGCAAAAAAAAAAATACCAGGCAGGTGGTCGGTGGTCTTCGCAAATGACTAATTCAAATCGGAAGATATTCTCTTATTACAATGAACTTATGCAGAAAGTAGGTGCAGTGTCATCAGAACATATGCATTGTGTTCGAGGTGGCCAACTTGTGGAATGCGCTGAAACGCAACTTCGGTTGTCCATTGATTTATTGTATTTTTTAACCGAATCAAAAAAAGAGGAGGTTTCCAATCGAATAAAAAATATAACTCTTTTAAACCAATGCAAAAACATAAACATGTATGTACAGGGTTATTTTTTAATCAGTACACATATTTTTAAACTTTATGAAAATTTAACAGACCCTTTTTTTTTTGTTTCATATAAAAATTTTAAGCTAGATCGTCTGAAGCATGAAAATAAATATTTTTTTTGTATGGAAAAAAAAATAACTTCGTCCAATTGACTTGAAACTTGGTAATAGTACTCTTCAACACATCTGTGACACCCGTGCTTCTGCGTTTTACAAAATTCATCCTCTAAGACGTTAAAAAGGGGCATCAAAATTTGAAAATTTTGGAAAAAAAAATTTTTTTTCTTTCTTATTTTACGTTCTATCAACGTTACTGGCATCGTAAGAAAAATTTGTGTACTGATTAAAAAGTAACCCTGTATATTTCAAAAACTTAAATTATTAAAATCAGTCAAATAAACGGGCCCTTGTCGTCCTTGGTGCAAAGGTGCCCATAACACTTGCGGCATTATCACGTTGAATGGCAATGGACAACCTCTGCAACAAGTATGACCCGGAGCGGGGGGGGGGGTCATAGCTCTTATCTCTAAGGCGCCGCCCTAACTCGGCGAAAAAACCCTTGCTTGGCCTCTAAATGTTTTCAATTCGACTAAATGTTTTTTTTTAGTTATTTACCTATTAAAAAAACCAGCATACTTACATACAGGGCTTTAGGTATCTCTCTTTCAACCTCTCGGGTGGTTAATCAGTCCATGAAACTGATCAACTTCCCCAAGGAACATAGGTCAAAATACGAGAAAAAAATTGATCTCCCATACAAAATGCGCTATATGCAGATGAAGTTTGTATGTAAACTCAAATTTTTTTTTTCGTATTTTGACCTATATTCCTTGTGGGAGTTATTCAATTTCATGGACTGATTAACCACCAGAGAGGTTGAAAGAGAGATACCTAAAGCCCCGTAGTATACATACGCTCACACCTATGAACCCTATCGGGGTAGGCAGAGCATCAATGGCTCTAGAACTACTTGATGCTGTTCTGAGGGTTATTAGATGAAAAATGATGTATTTTTTTTTAGATAAAAAACGATGTATAGTTGTGAGAAGTTATCAACCTTTCTCCCTCAATACAGCAAAACCCTCGAGTCATACTTACTGATTTTTACAGTATGCCTGGGGAACAATTGGCAGCTGGTACAGACATCAGCAAGTCAGGTTACACATTCACACTTCGAAAACCGACGCTATTACGAACAAGATTTATTTATTTATTTTTTATTATAAGATGGGTTAACTCTTGACCTCAATCGTGACCATAAAGTTCAAAGATGAGGTCGACGATGCAGCGAGTTAACCCAGAAAATGCCTATAAAGGCACTGGTACTCCCACACTGACGGAACACAGCAAGCTGTTTGGCGTCGGACTTCGGTAGGAGGGTGGTCGCGAACCAGACGGCCCTTTACAGAACCTACCACACCGCATGAGACCACAGGATGACACCTCAGATTCAGAAAAAAATGAAGTGTCGTTGCCTGGGATGAATTACTAGGAGGCAGGTCTCAGTTGTGTTTCCTTAGTCCCCTCTTACGACACTTACGGAAAAATGGGGTGGTGTTATTCTCAACCGATCACCACACGGGTTGAAAGGGCGACGGCAAGGTCAACATGTATAGCCTGATGTGATGCCGTGTGTACTTTATATTTTCGCATTTATAATATTAGTAGGGATGTGAATATGACTGTTTGCGTAGGTTTGATTGTTTGTGCGTGCGTGTTAGAATAGAATAGAATAGAAAAATCTTTATTTTATAGGACATTCAGGATGTCACTTAAAACAAGTCAAGATTACAATGAAATACATACAAACATACATTAAACGATTTAAATACATACATACGCATTCGTACCTCTGATCCTACTGACTCTACGCCTATTCGCAAAGGTGCAGTCTTGCACTAACTATCGCCATCTTGTCTTCTTCTAACCAGCCCATATACGACCCACCGAGGGGCACGGGCCTCCCTTCGAAACACAAAGGGAATTTAGGCCATAGATCACCACGCTGGCCAAAAGCGTGTTGGTGGACCGCTCGTCTTTCGAAAATGAATTTTCTTGGACGGGTGGGTATTCATCACGATGTTTTCCTTCACCGTTGAGCATGTGATAATTAGAAAATACGAATTTAGTGGTACAGGCCCGCACCAGGATTTGAACCTTCGGATTACAAGTCTGGCTCATTACCAACTGGGCTATCACCGCTCTGGTCTCAATAAACTATAACCACCACAACGAACAAAGTGTCACAGAAAACCACCCTCTATAAAGAAATGGTAACAAAGTAGAAACGTTAACATTGCCACATCTACAGGGTGTTGTGTAATGAGACAAGTAGACCGGAACGCGAAAACTAAGTGAAGTACAGGCTGCTTGCTTTGCACGCGATTTTAAATGACCGACTTTTGGTCAATGTTGATTTATTGCTGTCTTTAAATAGCACTCGTAGACTAGATCAGTAATAAATAAACGCTACACACTCAAAGGCCCACACTAAGGTTTTCCCTTGTGTCGTGGGTCCCTTTGGAACACACATAAAGACAAACACAAACACCCATGACCCGAGAACAAACATCTGCTTTTTATTACACAAATATTTGCTCCGACTGTGAATCGAACCAAGGAACCGCCGATCAAGAGGCAGCGTCACTACCTCTCCACCAAACCGATCAGTGGGGTTAAGCAACGTAAACAGAGGCAAGGAACTTGATGGGTGACCAAAGTGTTAGTTTATCACGAGCGTTTCCGTGCTTCAAAGGGCGTCCAGGTCGTTGTCGATTGACTACAGTCATAAAACCAAGTCAGAGGCCATTTTGCGATTTGAATTTTTTGACACCAGGGTTAGTCAAGTTTGCCACACACTTCAATATACCTTACGATACGATAAGAGGAAGACATTATTCCTTGACATCAGTTTGTTCTTATGAAATACTAGCTTCCCACCCAGGACTTCCCACCAGGGTGACAGCTACCTCCATTCCGAATTTCACCAACGAAGTCCCGGGCGAAAAGCTAGTATATTATAAACCATACTGTATATCTAAATCTCAAAAGTGCCCTGAGCTTACGCAACGCGTGCAAAATGAGAAGAATCGGAGGCTTTGCACCAGTTTCCTGGTCTGGTCACATTATGTCACAGCCCTAGTTACTCGCCAACCATAACCCGCTTTTGTTTACAATAACAGTCATGATATCCCTTCGAGTGTAGACAGAGTTTAAAAGACAGGCTGACATTAGCATACCTTAATCTTGTTTATTTACTAGCTTTCAGCCCAGGACTTCGTTCTCGTGGGAATTTGGGAAAGTAATGTAGCTTTTGTGTTAATCGAGGGTATCAGATACCTCCATAGCAAATTTTATCAAAATTGGTACAGCCGTTTGAGCGTGAAAGAGAAACAAACATTCATACGTCCATACAAACTTTTGCGTTTATAATATTAGTAAGGTAGCTGACACCCTGAATTAACACATAGGCTACACAATTTTCCCAAATTCCCACGGGAACGAAGTTCCTGGTGGAAAGTTAATCTTTGAATGAAAGAAAGTGTTATCCTCGAACAAAAAAATATGTATCGGGGTGTCCCTTGGGACCCACAATACACATTAAAGCAAGTGTGGGTCTATGAGTGTGTTTAACAATTTTTTTTTCAGCATTTTATAAGCAAAACTCTTAGAAAACACTAAAATTAATAAAAATACTAGAATTCGGGAAAATCATGCTATGTCCATCCCGGATAATGTCCCGGATTCCGCCGTTTTCTCATGGTCCCAGGATTTTGTCCCATTAATGGGACCACGAGGGAGAACTGTTTCTCGTAGTCCCAGTGCTATGTTCGGTAATTTATTTATCCTCCTGTATATATTCTTCCAGTATAGATACATTAAAAAAAATAACCTGTGGTAAAAGAATTTTTCAAATCGGTCCAGTAGTTTCGGAGCCTATTCGATGCAAACAAAGAAACAATCAAATCTTTCCTCGTATAGAATACGTATAGAAGTAGATAATACGATTAAGATCGAATAAAGCTAAGAACTATTTCAATCACGTTAGCTTTCAATTAAAAAAAACTGCTTCGAAATTGGTTCATTCGTTCAGGAGTTACGATGCCAAAGAGCGACACACAGACACAGATCCACAGACATACACGCCAAAATACCACCCCTCCTTTTATGACAGGGGTTATTTTGAGGTGTACGTCTTCTCTTTTTATGACAAGCGCTCGTAGCCCAGTGACTCTTGCTGATCTAAATCAATCAGGGAAGTTAAACAACGTACATAGAGGCAGGGAACCTGATGGGTGACCAAAGTGGCAATTTATCACGAGCGTTTCCGTGCTTCGGAGGGCGCGTTAAGCTGTCGGTCCCGGCTGTTGTCGATTGACTACAGTCGTCAAAACCAAGTCAGAGGCCTTTGTGTGGTTTGAAAACTCTGACACCAGGGTTAGCCAAGTTTGCCACATACTTGAATATACCTACACGATAAGAAAAAGATGACAAAATACCACCTCTATTTTTATGCTTCTTATCAGCCCATATACGTCCCCACCGAGGGGCAAGGGCCTCCCTTCGAAACACGAAGGGGATTTAGGCCATAGTCCACCACGCTGGCCCAATGCGGGTTGAACCGCTCGTCTTTCGAAAATGAATTTTCTTGGACAGGCGGGTTTCATCACGATGTTTTCCTTCACCGTTAAGCAAGTGATAATTAGAAATCCGTACATAAATCCGAAAAGACGAATTTAGTGGTACAGGCCCGCACCAGGACTTGAACCAGGACCTTCGGATTACTAGTCTGGCTCATTACCAACTAGACTATCACCGCATTTTTATGAAAACACAAAAAAAAGATCAGACAACAACGTCCCGAATAAACACTTCCCAGGCTCATTAGAGCGGTCATTATAAGGCTTTTAACTCCGTCTTACGTGTATAATTAGAATTAAGAATTACGAGTTTATATCGCGAGAACCAGGTAAACATTGTTACATGACCATACATAATACTGGTGAACCAGTTTTTATTTATCATTATTTTTATTACGAGATGGGTTAACTCTTGACCTCAATCTTGACCAAGATCGCAGATGAGATCGACTATGGAGCGAGCTAACCCAGAAAATGCCAATAACATCGTAATGAAACCCTAAGAAAATCTAAGAAAATTCGTTTTTTTAAAGGGCGTTGTCCACCTGCATTGGGTCAGCGTGGTGGACTATGGCCTAAATCCCTTTCGTATTTTGAAGGGAGGCCTTTGCCCCTCGGTGGGAACGTATATGGCTACTAAGAAAAATGTTTTCACACAAGTAATACTGTAATTAATAATCGTAATTAAATAATTTTAAATAATTTAACCGTGTGGTGATCGGTTGAGAATAACACCACCCCATCTCTTTCCGTGGGTGTCGTAAGAGGCGACTAAGGAAACACAAATGAGACCTGCCTCCTAGTAATCCATCCCAGGCAACGACACTTCATTTTTTTCTGAATCTGAGGTGTTGTCCTATGGTCTCATGCGGTGTTGTCCTATGGTCTCATGCATGCTCTGTAAAGGGCCGTCTGGTTCGCGACCACCCTCCTACCGAAGTCCGACGCCAAACAGCTTGCTGTGTTCCGTCGGTGCGTGGGAGTACCAGTGCCTTTATAGGCATTTTCTGGATTAACTCGCTCATCGTCGACCTCATCTTTGACCTTATGGTCAAGATTGAGGTCAAGAGTTAACCCATCTTATAATAAATTAAAAAAAAGTAATAATTGAAAAGTTCGGAAAAATGGTCATTTTTAGCCTTTCATCTTCGGAGGCTAATGTTACTAGGAAAGTCAGTGATTGACAGGATGCAGAAAGCAGTCCTGCTCGATAATGCTAGGATACTTATCCGATTTCTTTCACAATCCTAGCCAACTGTTGCTAGCCTCGCCGATTTTTTTCCTGCCACTCCCAAACAATTAGTTTTTTAGACAAATGTGTTGTTAACGCCTAAGTACTTAGAGACCATCCATAAATTACGTCACACGTTAAGGGGCAGGGAGGGGGTCGACAACGTGTGACATTGTGTGACAAGGGGGTGGGAGGGGTCATAAGTTTCATAACGTCACAATTCAAAATGTGGTGTTGAATTGCGATCACGCAGATTGCCATAATACAAGATTCTATGAGTATCAAAACATGTTAACTATTAACGACAAAATTATCCTCCTTAGTCCCAAGCACTCTTTTTACGTTTTTACTTTGGTGAGACAGTGAGTTTTGAGTTCCCAAAAACCATAACAACTCTATTACGTACTGCTTTTATTAGAAAATTACAAACAATGGAAAATATGCAAAATATGTGACGTCACGCTAGGGAGGGGGTCTTACAATTGTGACCAGCTGTTACAAGGAGGGGGAGGGGGTCGAAAAATCATGAAATTCGTGTGGCGTAATTTATGGATGGCCCCTTACCTCTTTTATACATCTATTTATAATCGTTATATCCATTCAAAAGCAAGTTAGCCTGATCGCACAAGTTGTATTTTAAAGAAGCGAATTTTTTTTTAAACTGTATTCCTAGAGGAATTGGTTCAGTTTCGTCCGCTATTTGGAATTTTCTATATTTTTTGTACTTTTGTTTTATGTCACTACTAGCTTTCATATAATATTGTGTCAGCGGTGGGATAAAATGTAGCCTATGTCCTTTCCCAAGGTTTAATCTATATCATTGTACCAAATTTCATCAAAATCGGTTCAGTAGTTTAGGCATGAAAGCGTAACAGAGAGATAGAGCTTCTTTCGCATTTAAAATATTAGTACGGATCGGATATCTCTATACGTTAAACCGCGGCTTTCGTTGGTAAATTTTTTTTTGTCTCTGCTGAGAATCGAATCCAGATTTCTAGATCACAAATATAAACATGTATATACTTGAATCTATAACTACAAATCACTTCCTAGGTTATGAAAAAACCAACTGCATACCAAATAATTACAGCTGCAGTCAATTTTATTGTTTGCAGGTAATTAATAATGCAAATTCATTCAAATTGCTTAGTTATAGATTAATTGATTGCCGTTTTTAACTTTGTTTTCAAGATCAGGGTGAGACGCAACCGTGTGGTGATCGGTTGAGAATAACCACCCTCCTACCGAAGTCCGACGCCAAACAGCTTGCTGTGTTCCGTCGGTGCGTAGGAGTACCAGTGCCTTTATAGGCATTTTCTGGGTTAACTCGCTCCATCGTCGACCTCATCTTTGACCTTATGGTCAAGATTGAGGTCAAGAGTTAACCCATCTTATAATATAAAAAAAATGCAGTTGATGGAATGTAAACTTTACAGAATAACACTCTAAGGCCCGTATTACTGAAGGAGACTCAAGTATCGATCCATACTTAAGTATTGATTGTATCTTTCTCTCACTATTAAAATGACAAGAACTACTGCTACTCATGTATAGATCAGAGTCTGCATACCAAATCTCTGATCGTAGCATTCGTCATAGCATTTTGATAGTGAGAGAGAGAAAATCAATATTTAAGTACAGATCAAGACTTGAGTCTCCTTCTGTAATACGGGCCTAAAACCTTCGCATCCCACTCACTGGCTTCTACAGTAAGCCCGGCAAGACTTGACAGCTGGCTAATTCTAACATGTAAAATGTTTTGTTAAAACCAAAATAATTTACAACTTTGTCAAAGTACTTCACTCCATTGTACCCTAACAAAAACCTAGTTAAATTAATAGCCAATCAACACTTCCCAGCAAAACTAATTGCATTATCTGTTCCTTTTTCTCATGCCTCGTCACAGATAAGTTAGATAGAGACAGCAGTAACAAGAAGTAAGTAGGTCTCACAATAACCCAATGCGACTGATCTCGTGGGACAGTTCCCATAGAGGCTTTTTGTATACTCCTATTGGTATATGTGCTCCTGGTATTTCAATGTCAGCTTGTTGAAGTGATTTTAGTGGCTTTTTTGGGTTTTCAGGGCCATTGCTGGACAAACGACCCTTCTTTAATCCCAATGCTGAGATATTTATGACATTTTTAACCCCCAACAAAAAAAGAAGGGTGTTATAAGTTTGACGTGTGAATCTGTGTGTCTGTCTGTGGCATCGTACCTCCTAAACGAATAGATTTCGATGCGGTTTTTTTTGCTTAAAAACTGACGAAATCGAGATGGTTAATGCCAAATATAAAATCGACGTCTCAATAAAACATAAACTGATTTCCAATTTCCGTCAACTATATAAAACTTTCTATCAGCTCCAAATAAGGACCGCAAAAATGTTCTATGACCATAAGACCAGACCCCATACAGAGTTCGCGTCATGACAGTTCGATTTCATAACTAAGGTTCATCAAAAGGCTCTAAATCTCCAGGCGGAACAGTCGAAAATCCCTGAACAATACTGCCTTAACTTAAAAGAAAAAGCAGACGAGAATCGACTTAAAAGTCAAAGGTACAAGTGCGAAGATGGCATAACTCTAGACGACACACTTTCGCCTTTAGTCATCTGAAATCCTTACTTTGACAGGGCTCTAAGTTATCGAGAAAGTGTAAGCGAAATTGAAGACTACAGCTAAAGAAATGAAGTCGAGTTTCGATTGTAGGTTGAAATGTAAAAGAGTACATCGAATAGTAATGAGTTTGCCCTACAACGGAAAGTGAAAGTATGCCCGTGCGCAGCGGTAGGGAGGGGGGTGCGCACGAGTCACATAGAATGTAAATGCGGATTTGGGCGTTTGACGAATCACCGCACGTTTACTGGTATATTGTTTATGTTTTGTCTAGATGAAAGTTTTGGCAACTTATGTTATTTTGAAAAACGAGGATATGTAGTAAAGGGTGTCTCAGCGCCGATTTTAAATTTTAAATATTTATAAAAAACAAAGAAAATGTGTTTGTAATATTTTAATTGCAGTAAATTATAATGTATTAGTGCGGATTTTATGTACGGAATATTACACCGTCAAGATGTCTTTCATCACGGCGAATGCACTCTTCCAAGCGGACTCGCGAATTTGCAGAGACACGCCGCAGAACGTCAACTGATATGGCTCTCACTTCTGTCGTTATTTTAGTCTTCAACTGGTCTAAATTCATAAGAGGGGTATCAAAAACTCTTGCTTTGAGATAACCCCACAAAAAAAGTCAGCTGGGGTTAAATCAGGAGATCTGGGTGGCCACAATATGTCTCCAAAGCGGCTTATAATTTTTCCCGGAAACAACGCTTTTAGTGTATCCATGGACACCCTAGCTGTGTGGGCTGTGGCCACATCTTGCTGAAACCATACACCTGACTTGTCAGTATCCTTTTCTTGCAGCTGCGGTACAAAAAAAATGATTAATCATGTCAATATACCGCTCGCTCGTCACTGTAACTGTTGCACCTCGGTCATTCTCAAAGAAAAATGGCCCTATGATTTTCTTCGCCGATATTGCACACCATACAGTAACTTTGGGGCTGTGTAAGGCTTTCTGATGTTTTTGTTGTGGGTTACTTGATGACCAGTAACGGCAATTTTGACGATTGACGTACCCTTCGAGGTGAAAGTGTGACTCATCACTAAAATAAACATTGTCCACCCCATTCTCCTCTGAAAAAATTTCTAACATCTTCTGACAGTAATATTTTCGTTTTTCGTAGTCTTCTGGTTTGATTTTTTGGACTATTTGGATCTTATAAGGATGTAATTTTAAATGTAAGGCCAAAATTCGTTGAAGACTTGAACGGTGGGGGCTCAAAGAGGCAGCATGTTTTCTGACTGATCGTCGTGGATGCTCCGCGACTGCAACGGCGACGCGTTCGATGTTTTCAATCGATCGCACAGGTCTATTTCGAGGGCAACTTGAATGATTCTGTAAACATCCTGTCGCTCTGAACTTTTTTACCCACGACTTAATCAACTGAATACTCGGGGCATCACTTAAACGGCGGATTTCAAAGCGATTACAAAACTTGCGTTGTGCTTCACTCAACGAAAACTTATTGCAAAAGTACGCCTCTACTGCGTACGCGCGGTGCGTGCCAGTCCACTGCGACATAGCGATTAAAAAATCCGCACTCATTACCTACCGAACAATACCACTCCCTTCCCGCTAGCCTTACGAGTTTCTGAGAAATTCGTGTTTAAACTTTAAAATCGGCGTTGAGACACCCTTTATTGATGTAAAACACTTTTAATCCGTTTTTTAATGATAAAATGACGTCCACTATCATGATTTTACTAATGTCAGGCGAAGTCGCCACTGTCAAAGTAAATCGTCAAAGCCTCGTCCGTTGATTGGCAGAGTGCACCGCTAGAAGGCGAGGATGACAAATTTGAAGTACTGAGAAATTATGACCTCCCACACACCAAAAAAAACGAATGAAGATGGCGCATTTTCAAGTGACAGTAGCATAAATAAATCTCAGAATGCAAATCTCCAGAACCACATGTTTCTATCACTGGATCAGATATTGCTGTTAATCTTCCCTCCATCACTTTATCCATTATACGAATTCTATGGTCCGTATTACAGAACGCGACTTAGACTCTGATCTATACTAAAGTAGCAGTCGTCTTTGTCATGTTGAAAGTGAGAGAAAGAGACAATAAATACTTAAGAATAGATCAAGACTTAAGTCTCCTTCTCAAGTATGCCTTTGAATTTATGCCTTTGGTTTTCAATGATTAGAAAATGTCCATAATAATCTAACGAACGTGACATAGAAAACAAACTTCCATAAACTGACCCCACTTTTGCTAATGGACAATACTAACTCAAGGGGAAAATGCAAATATCCGATCAATGATTACTCTGGCTATTTCCCTAAGGATTTCATGAGCTAGAAAACAGACTGAGGAAAAGAATAATTGACAAATAAATATAACCTCTCTTTAGACGTATTTCTGGCAAAAATAACTCCATTTGATACTTAGAAAGAATCAAAATTAAAGGACAAAACTCTCAGTTTCAATAACCAGATGAGACAGCCGCACAATTTAATTTTTTTATCTGCTTTAATCAGAAAATACCTTGCATCAGCAATATTCACGTATCATGATTCCTCTCGCTCTTTTATAGGTTGACTGAAAGATATCCCCTTGTTGGATAAGTTACCTTGAACTTATGTCATATTTTTATCACTGTTAAGTCCAATTTACTTATTTTGTTTAATGTACAATAAAAGATTTTACAATACAAAACAATTCAGAGGAGTTGTAAGCTGCGTGGCGTTCATTAGTAAACAGAAAAGCGTTCTGAAGGATTTCCACCTTGGTCGATTCTTGGTCGATTCCACCTGCATCCAGAGGTATCATCGGCCTTCGCAAGGTCCGCAGAATACCCAATACAGGTTAACGGTCTTCCTTGTGGGAGGAATCCCTTCGCTGAGCCTCCTGATTTACACTTCTTTTGGGCTAACTAAAACTTAGAGACTAAAACTTATTATATCTTTAAGGTATATTTTAAGATCTATTGTGTTGTGACTTGCAATAAACGATTGAATTGAATTGAATTAACGGCTTTTCTCAAGATTTATTATTAGAAGGGTTAACTCTTGACCTCAATCTTGACCAAGATCATAGATGAGGTCGACGATGGAGCAAGTTAACCCAGAAAATGCCTATTAAGGCACTGGTACTCCTACGCACCGACGGAACACAGCAAGGAGGGGTGGTCGCGAACCAGACGGCCCTTTGCAGAGTCTACCACACCGCATGAGACCATAGGACGACACCTCAGATTCAGAGCAAATTGAGGTGCCGTTGCCTTGGATGGATTGATAGGAGGCAGTTCTCATTGAGTTTTCTTAGTCGCCTCTTACGACACCCACGAAAAGAGATGGGGTGGTGTTATTCTGAACCGATCACATTTTGGCTCAAATAGAATACTCGGAAACTGCTTCCTGGGCATCATTTCACTAATCAATGGCGATTGGATGACATTGGTGACCTTTTGGCAAAATTCAGATACATCGGAACCAATCCGATCAGCAGCGCCACTGGTAATAACACCGATCAACTATCAGTTGACGAGAGCAGTGCCAGGCAAGGTGCCTCAAACGTATGAGATAGTTCGAAACGCCACCTGAACAGATGAAGTGGTCACCAATATCTTTCCACGTCGTTGAGATTAACGGAATAGCCGCCTGGACTGATGGTATTCTACATCATTCGATTCGAATCGGATGCCCGACAAGACTATACCCGTCACTGTCATCTAAATAGCTCAAGAGAGGGATGCACTGAGACTTTCCCAGCGTCCGTTTCGAATCCAATGGTGTAGATCAATGATTACTCTGGCTTGGTAATACGGGTGCTGATTGGCTTGGTAAGCAATCGCAAATTGAAGACTGTTGATTGATTGGAGACCTAACTGAAGGAAATATAAAAGGAATCAGTCTACAGTTTTCCTTAAAAATTTCAAGTTTAACTATTTCACAACATGAACTAACATCGGATGTCCTCCAACCAGCAAGCCACGTAAGCCAATGAACCATCTCTCGTCGTTCCGTTTTACGTAATATTTTAATAGCACTCAGAATCTGCATCGGTTTTTTGCAGACTTAAAACGGAAAGCGATGACCCACTTCTTAAGGGTGAGTCAGTAAACCCGTTATGGATGGCTGTTACACTGTCTTGTAACAGCAACATTAACCTATTAAGAACGACCTTTTCTTATAAAACCTGACAAAAAAAGAGGGGTGTTATAAATTTGATACGTGTTTCTGTGTTATCTGTATCTATTACAGAAGGAGACTAAGGTCTTGATCTGTATTTAAGTAATGATTGTCTCTTTCTCTCACTATCTATCAAAATAGATTTGTACGGCCGGTTTGGTCGAGTGGTAGTGATGCTGCCTCTTGATCGGCGGTCCTGGGTTCGATCCCCAGTCGGGGCAAATATTTGTGTAAAAAGCAGATGTTTGTTCTTGGGTCATGGGTGTTCGTGTTTGTCTTTATGTGTGTTCCAAGGAACCCACGACACAAGGGAAAACCTTAGTGTGGGCCTTTGAGTGTGTAGCGTTTATTATTATTATTATTATTAAAATGACAAAGACCACTGCTACTTACGTTTAAAAGTTATAAGCAATCGAATGGAGGTGAACCAATTTTTTTTAACTATACAGTTATTTCGCGTATTTATATGTAGATACGGCTGGGTGTAAGTATTTAATAATACCCCGAATAAGAAACGAGGCTAGACCCGTATTACAGAAGAAGATTCAAGTCTTGATCTGTACTTAAGTAATGATTGTCTCTTTCTCTCACTATCTATCAAAATGACTAGATAAGAGTCTGAGTCGCTTTCTGTATTAAGGACATAGGTGTCTGTCTGTGGCATCGCAGCTCCTAAACAAATAGACCGATTTCGATGTTTTTTTTTTGTTTCAAAAGCTGAAGTAATCAAGATGGTTCTTAGTTATGTTTGATCAAAAATGGTTTAGCCATTTAAAAGTGACAAGCAATCGAATGTGGGGATTACCAAAATATTTCGCGCACTTTTATGTAGATGTGGCAGGGTCTTCTTATCGTGTAGCTATAGTCAAGTGTGTGGCGAACTTGGCTAACCCTGGTGTCGGAGTTTTCAAACCACACAATGGCCTCTGACTTGGTTTTAATGATTGTAGTCAATCGACAACAGCCGAGACCGACAGGTTAACGTGCCCTCCAAAGCACGGAAACGCTCGTGGTAATTTGCCACTTTGGTCACCCATCAGGTTCCCTGCCTCTGTGTTCGTTGCTTAACCTCACTGATCGGTTGAGATCAGCGAGAGTCACCAGGCTACAAGCGCTTCATGTAGCAGGGTGTAAGTATTGAATAATACCCCAAAAAAAACAAGACTAAGTGCTACGAAGAAGAATCAGTATGCGACTGTGTAACAGTCAGCCTGTCCAAATTTTCGCTTCTCACAAGCTTGTTCACACAAGTTCGCGACACGGTATACCGGATCCAGGATGCGCAGGCGTCTCCTCTTGCTTTCGTTCGCTTTCTTCGAATTTTTAACACTGACCGTGACATATTTTCGTAATTTTTGGTGTGATTTTGATCAACCAAGAAATGTGGATTTTGTACGTCTGATTTTAAAGTTTTAACCCCCGACGTAAAAAGAAGAGTGTTATAAAATTGACGTATGTTTCTGTATCTCTGTGTGTCTGTCTGCGGCATCGCTCCTAAACGAACGGACCGATTTCGATGCGGCTTATTTTATTTAAAAACTGACCTAATCGAGATGGTTCTTAGTTATATTTTATCAAAATTGGTTCAGCTATTTAAGAGTTAAAAGCAATAATTGCTTTACCACATAACATCAAAATACCACTTAGATCAGCGGTTCCCGAATAGTACTCCGCGGAACCCTAGGGTTCCGTACGAGGCTCTCAGGGGTTCCGTGAAAATTCAAGATTTCGATATTTTGGAAATCGCTTCATCTTTGATGTAAAACTCGTATGTAGGTAGGTATTTATCATAAAATTTCTATTGATTAAAGTGAAACTATACTTACAAGATGCGAACACCAAGCCACAAAGCCTCGGTAATCGGTAATACTCGGTATAATGTGATTTCACGTAAAAAAACAATTTTACACTTAAGTAGTTTACTTTTTACTTGAGCTATAGAATAGAATCCCTGACTTAGATAATGCCTTATGTCATTTTGTTGTTGTTTAATTTATCCCATTCAAGAATGGCAAAGGAATCCTTTTCAATACAGCCATTTTTAAACATTGACTAAGTTTCTGTTTTATTTTTGTGGTAAAGCTTAAATGTCAAGGGTTATACCTACAAAGTTTTTAAACGAAATAATTCCACGTCAAAAACGTAAGAGTCACCGACTTCAATCCCAAAAAGACAATTTTTTCGAGAGTTTCCCTCAATTTCTTCAGGATTCCACCATCAGATCCTGGTTTCCTTAGCATGGGACCACTCTTGGGATACTCCTTTTCCAACAAAAAAAGAATAATCAAAATCGGTTCATAAACGACGAAGTTATCCGCGGACATACATAAAAAAAAATATATACGGATGAATTGAGAAACTTCCTCCTTTTTTGAAGTCGGTTAAAAAGATTCATTTTAAAAATGGGCGTTTACTCTAAACAAAGGACTAAAATAACCAAAAACAAACTTCTCTTCCAAACCTCTCTTACAAGCCCATATACGTCCCAATCGAAAGGCACGGGCCTCTCTTCGAAACACGAAGAGGATTTAGACCAAGTCCACCACGCTGGCCCAATGCGGGTTGGTGGACCGCTCATCTTTCGAAAACGAATTTTCTTAGACATGCTGGTTTCATCACAATGTTGTCCTTTACAGCAGAGCTAGTGATAATTAATTAAGAATCCGTACATAAATCCGAAAAGACGAATTTAGTGGTACAGGCCCGCACCAGGATTTGAAACCGGTTACAAGTCTGGCTCCTTACTAACTGGGCTATCACCGCTTCTACCGAACATGACAAAAAAGTGGCAATGTATCACGAGCATTTCCATTCTTCGGGGCACGTTAAGCTGTCAGTCCCGGCTGTTGTCGATTGACTACAGTCGTTAAAACCAAGTCAGAGGCTATTATGCGGTTTGAAAACTCTGACACCAGGGTTAGCCAAGTTCGGCACACACTTGGCTATACTACACGATAAGAAGAAGACCTCAATCAAAGCCTTATTCATAAGTAACCCCTAAACTGCCCCACAGAAACAATTACATTACATAACACCGACAAAGTCGGTCAATAGTTGCGCAACAGAGAAAGGTTGCGCAAGCGACTTAGACTCGGCTTGAGATGAACGCTTGCGCCACCGCAAAGAGTTTGCGAATTCGCAGAAGGGACAATGGCAAAGGTCAAGTTATATCTAACGTCGCTTTTGAGACACTTTTATGGTCTGTGGATAAAGCTGGTTTTATGTAATCAAATTTAAAGTCATGTAATACTTTTCTGTTTTACAAAAATTTTGAATGAACTTTATATCAAAAGTTTTCAGAATTTTTAAACGCTGTTTATATGTATACTTTGCTTCTTTATATAACTCTATGTTAAAAATGACAGACATGAATTTAAATCTAGTTCCCCTTTTTTCTTTTTACAACATTCTGCCCGAGAGTTAATTTCCGTGGGAATCCAGGAAAAATATGTAGACTTCGTGCATCAGGGATAATGTAGGATTCAAATGGTGAAAGAATTTTTCAAATCGGTTCAGTACTTTCGGAGCCTATTCAATGCAAACAAACAATAAAATCTTTCCTTTTTTAAATATTAGTGTAGACAAGCAACCATGGGAAAAAATTGCTCAGCTCCAGAGTCATTCAGATATTGAGGCCATAAAAATTTGAAAATGAAGATTTGTATGATTGAGTTAAAAAAAGCGTGATTACATAACTGACAAGTAGCCATGGGAATGAACTGCTCAGCTCTAGAGTTATTTCAGACTTAGTTAAAATTAGAAAATAAGATAATTTGTAATGCGATTAAAAAGAGCACCCTCAGAGTTTCTTGCCTGTTCTTCTCTGGGGAAGACTGCACCTTTGCGAATAGGCGTAGAGTCAGTAGGGTCAATAGAACGAATGCGTATGTATGTATTTAAATCCTTTAATGTTTGTTTGTATGTATTTCATGTAATCTTGACTTGTTTTAAGTGGCATCCTGTATGTCCTATAAAATAAAGATTTTTTTATATTCTATTCTATTCTATCTCAGAGTTTCTTGCCTAATCTTCTCTTGGGAAAACTGTACCTTTGCGAATAGGCGGAAAGTTAAAAATGTCACTGTAATTCACTACTTTAAAATTCTGAATGGTCTAAGAAATATATAGCTATTTTTGACTTAACTAAAAAATTATAAGAGTCGAAAACCTCTTACGTAAGGACACAAAGATAAAATTTCAATTTTACGTGCGTTATCGCATTTTATATATTAAGATAAAAAAACTAATTTATGAAATTTATAAGAAATAGATATAACATGCAACCACTGTAAAGTTGATTTATTTTACATCATTTGTTACAAATAGGTAAGTACTAACAAGAGTACATCAAGCTTAAAGACTATCCTACTTCCTACTAATATATTAACGCGAAAGTTTGTAAGAATTGATGTATGGATGGATGTTATTGATGTTGTTGTTTATTTAATTATGTATTTGAATTTGTAATGAGAACTTATGGGTCACAGTTACCCGAAATAAACGATTATATTATTATTATTATCTTATTATTATTATTATTCCTCTTTCACGCTCAAATGGCTTGACAGATTTTGATAAAATTTGGTTTAGAGCTAGCTGACACCCTGAATTATCACAAAAACTACATAATTTTTCAAAATTCCCACGGTAACGAAGTCCCGAGCGGAAAGCTATTAGAAGAGATAAAAGCAAATAAATGTTGCGTTGTTTTTAAGGTATTCGTGTACAATGTGAAGTTGGGTTTCATTCTAAGAGACAAATTCTCACAGCTCTACCTATTGTCACATCTGTCTTTTTAATCTCGGAAGTCTAAGAGGGGAGGAATGTAGGTTGCGACCACTACTTAGTTCCCCAGCTTGTATTCCCACCACCACTGAACTGGTTTACGCCAGTATTTTGCAGCTTTAAGGTTTACAATGGTCGTAGGTTTGACTGTTATGATGCTAGAAGTAATTAAGAGTTTGATGGAAGCTAAAGAGTTTGGAAACGCTTACTCTTCTTATAGAGGCGTTTTAACAGCAGTTTGCTAGATATAAGTTGCATTTGATACATTTACAGGAATTATATTTCAAGAAGACTTTCACAAGAGGTATTTGGTGCATTGCATAACTATATAGCCTCATTTTTAACCCCGACAAGAAATAGGGGTGTTATGACTTATAAGTTTTGTGTGTTTATTTGTGTGACTGTCTGTAGTATCGTAGCTCCTAAACAAATGGATCAATTACTACACTTTTTTTTGTTTGAAAGCTCACGCAAGCGAAATGATCTAAGATATATTTTATTGAAATCGTTTCGGCCGTAGCGACAAATGTCCGGGGGTGACTTTTTAAACAGTACGCAATTTTTTTTACGGTGTCAGTAACACTGATATAACGTAAATAAGGAGGAAATATTTTTTTTACCCGTTTTTAATGTCTAAGAGGTTGAATTTTGTAAAACGCATAAACACGGGTGTCACAAATTCTATTGAAAAGTACTATTACCAAGTTTCAAGTCAATTGGACGATGTTTTTCTTCATGCTTCAGACGATCTAGCTTGAAATTTGTATATGAAACGATATAAAAAAATACGGGTCTGTTAAATTTTCATAAAGTTAACGTACAAAAATTTTGCGGACTGTTAAAAAAAATTACGTGGTAAATTTTTTAATTTATTTTAGAGCTAAAAATAATAAGGTTATTTAACACGACTCTGTAACACTTCCGAACTACCCAGTTTAAAAATGGACACGAACACGAGTCTTTGTAACAACTCTTATACAACTAAAAGTGATAAATAAGTTGCTAGGATTGCGCAACTGCAGCTTTAAGGTCAAAATCGAATAAAAGTGGTAAAGACTGTGTCAGTGGGTGAAAGTCAGACTAATTTCTTTCTTTTATGACCTTCGTTAGGACTTGAGTTGGGAAGGAAGGAACATCTATTCAATTTCTCTTTTCAGGACCGATTTCAATGCGATGTTTCGTTTGAAAGTTGACGTGCTCGACGGTTTTTAGATGTATTTGATCATAATTGGTTTAACTCTTAAAGAGTTATAAGCATGTTATAAGCTACGAATGTTGGAGTAGTACTAAATTTTTAATTTTAGAGTTGACTCGAAATGTAAGGAGTGTAACGGCTGAACGAATTTTTTTAAAAGAACCATCACGATTGCGTCAGCTTTTAAACAAAAAACTGCATCAAAATCCATTCATTCGTTTAGGAGATAAACGATGCCACAGAAAAACACTCTTTTTTATCGGGGGTTACAAGATATACAGATACACACGTTATACTTCCTTATCAGCTCATATACCTACGTTTCCACCGAGGGGCACAAACCTCCCTTCAAAACAAGAAGGGTATTTAGGCCATAGTCCACCACGCTGGCCCAATGCGGGTTGGTGGGGCCACTCGTCTTTCGAAAATGAATTTTCTTGGACGGGCGGGTTTCATCACGATGTTTTCCTTCAACGTTGAGCAAGTGATAAATAGAAATCCGTACATAACTCCGAAAAGATAATTTTAGTGGTACAGGCCCGCACCAGGATTTGAACCCGCGATCTTCGGTTTACAAGTCTGGCTCATTACCAACTGGGCTATCACCTCAGGTTATACTTATAAAACTCCTTTTTCGACAGGGGTTAACAATAAGATTAGAAATCAAAACCAAATTATGCAACAGCATAATTTTAAGGCCGTACCACATGACTATGTCAGTGGGTGAGCGTTATGTAACTTTTGTTATTAGGCTTGTGTGAGGCTGGGATTTTTTTATTATACTTATAGTTATATAATTTTGTTATTAAGATTGTATTGATATTAAAAGTTTTCGGTCAATGCGTTGTTAATTCTGACAATGTACACATGGCAGTTTAACAGGCTATACATGTTGACATTGACTTCACCCTTATCCCGCTCGCAATAGCGGCGGCTTTCGTAGTGCAGATGGGTAACCTGACGTGCTGCTGTCTGTACCTATTGTTCGTTGTCTAGAATATTAGCGTTCGTAGCCCAGTGGCGCTCGCTGATCTCAACCGATCAGTGAGGTTAAGCAAACAGAGGCTATAAACATGATGGGTGACAAAAGTGGCAATTTATCACGAGCGTTTCCGTGCTTCGTTGGCACGTTAAGTTGTCGGTCCCGGCTGTTGTCGATTGACTACAGTCGTTAAAACATTGTGCGATTCGTGCGGTTTGAAAACACTAACACCAGCAGGCCGAGTGCGATAGTGACAGCGCCGCGCCGTGACAACACCGCGGTCTTTTGTCAAAATGTCAACATTGACAACGCCATAGGGCGAGCAAGCCATTGCGCGGGACCCTCGCGCAATCAAAGTGAAGTTTCAGCGTGAGCCGACCGCGAGTTTTCCGTTATCGTGCTAGAGCTGCTGGGTAAGTTCGCCACGCACTTGACTGTACTACACGATAAGAAGAGAAGGAATCTGTGTAGGCATTCACGTACGGTTAAGTTATATGACATGAATGGGAATTTTTATAATTCGAAAATAGCACTGCAAAATTTTAATACCATTGCCTCCTATGTAATAGTAATACTAGAAGCTGAGATAATTGGGGGCAATGGTAATTAAATTTTTGAAGTGCCGTGCTGTGCCGTTCGAATTATAAAAAGGTCCAATGTCTTGATATAACCTTGAGAAAATCATAAATTATAGAAAATTCCTTAAGGAAGTAATCTTCTTATCGTGTAGGTATAGTCAAGTATGTGGCGAACTTGGTGAAAATTAATTTAAAAAACCGGCGAAAAAATTAAATCGTAACACTAAAATAAAAATAAAAACTACAAAAACTACCTAAAACCTAGACAATGTTTACATTGTCTGTGGAATTCTTTTTCCTTTCACGAAAGAGATAAATTATTAACAACAAAATGACATAACTAAGACATTATCTAAGTGGTGTTTGGATGTTTTTTGGTAAATTGGCTAAACCAATGTGGATCAAATATAGACAAGAACAATCTCGATTACGTAGCTTTCAAACAAAAAAACCGTATCGAAATCGGTCAATTCGTGTAGGAGCTACGATGCCACGGACAGACACAAACACACAGATACACAGTTACATACGTCAAACTTATAACACCCTTTTTTGTAAAATTTTATAACTTACTTGCAACCCAACTACTTAAAAATAACAATTACTCAATCCCCGGAAGATTCGAGCCCCCAAGCTACCAGGCGCACAGAAGTACAAAAGAGGTGATCGACCGACGTTTCCAAAGCGAAAGAAATTTCGACAACGACTCGACCTTCACTCTCGTTCGAACCACTCAAAACGGTATACCACCTCCTTTTTATGGTCGCCTAGTATATTATGTTCGGTTGACTGTGATTTGGTATATAAAAAAAACTACGTAGAAAAAAAGTGATGGTTTAAGTTTTGCATATGAAAGAAAGAGAAAGAACGGTATAAAAGGTTGTTTCTCTTATTCGCCTGTGTGCGTGCAACTTAGGTTAAAACGTGAAAATAATAAAGCGGTGATAGCCCAGTTTGTAATGAGCCAGACTTGTAATCGGAAGGTTGTGGGTTCAAATCCTGGTGCGGGCCTGTAACACTAAATTCGTTTTTTCGGATTTATGTACGGATTTTTCATTAATTATCACTTGCTCAGCGGTAAAGGAAAACATCGTGATGAAGCGCGGTTCACCAACCCGCATTTAGCCAACGTGGTGGACTATGGCTTAAATCTCGTGCCCCTTTTTGGGAATGTGTATGGGCTGTTAAAAAAAAAGTGAGTACACCCATGTGTGCAGGATTAATAATCGCACTTACGTAGCATTTAAATTGTACCTTTCATAAGGATCTTTTCATTTCATTTCGACGAGTTAAGTAATAGGACAAACAGGCACATAGATATGTACACTCGTCAAACTTGTAACACCCCTCTTTTTTCGTCGGGGGTCAATGTTCGTAGAACCCCCATGACGTTCTGCCTACCCCGATAAGGATTAGGGGCCGTTCATTTATTACTTAAAACGATTTAACACGTAAGATGGACCATGTCATATTTTTTCTTACAAGGGGGTGGAAGGGAGTCTCGATAGTTCTTACGTACTTTGAAAAAGCGCTTGATAAGTGACCTGCTTACAAAGCAGGTACCTACTAATAATTTAAAACCAAAAAATTAAAATTATTAGTACCTGCTTTGTAAGTACAAATAAACATTTCTAAAAATTGTTAGGTACTTTGAAAAATAAACATTAAAACAAACCAAACGTGTATTCATTTTTTCCTTTAGATTCTTATACGTAATAAATATTAAACAGGGGAGGAATTACCGGCCTATTTTCATTTTTTCTTATAATAGGGGGAGGGGGTCAAAAAATTGCGAAAATAGTCTTACATAATAAATTAATGGCCCCTCAAAGGCGTGAGTTTGTATAGTGACGGTAGTACACTAATTTGACTCTACAGACCGCAAAATCCAGTGGAAAAACTGAAATTTTCCGCCATAAACTTAAAATAAACTGATCCCGGAACAAAAACCACACGAATTAAAGGGCCGGGCCCTCGACACGTGTCTCTCCTATCTCTGTGACCTACTTACACACACGCGCACCGGTTCTATGTGTGCGTGCGTAGGCGCATCCTAACGTTGTTCGTCACTGGATAACATAGATCTGCAAGCGGTAGGGGATCTTCTTAGGGGATTTTCTTTGATCTATGCTTAAGTCTTGATTGTCTCTTTCTCTCACTATCAAAATGATAAACTTAAGAATAGATCAGAGTCGCGTTCTGTAATACGGACTTTAGAATTGCATTTTTTGTGCCGTGTGGTGATAGGTTGAGAATAATTTATTCCATTGGTGTCGAACGCAACCAGTGGCTTCAGAATCACTTGACGTACATATTTTGACAAAAATTATAAGAGTTATTAGATGGAAATGAGTAGGGTAGTGGTGACGGTTGTCAGCCTTTCCCTCACGATACAGCAAAACCCTCATCACGGGATTTTTGAGTTCCCATCAGCATATAGCGCATTTTGTACGGGAGATCAAAATTTTTTTTTCATATTTTGACCTATGTTCCTTGGGGAAGTTGTTCAGTTTCATGGACTGATAACAACCCGACAGGTTGAAAGAGAGATACCTAAAGCCCTGTAGAAATGTTTCACATTTTCATTTTCATCAGAGGTTTTCAAGTCCTACCTATTATGGGCCTTTTTATAATTCGAACAGCACGGCACGGCACTTCGAAATTTGAATTACCATTGCCCCATATGTTCTCAGCTTCTAGTATTATTATTACATAGGAGGCAATAGTAATTATAACCCCAAATTATCTAAGATTTAATACTTCTTTAATTCTCCTTTGCGCATAACCTTTCGGGTAAGGCAACGGAAAACTATGACAATGCAGCCATACTCTGTTAAAAAAGGCAAGAATCAATTTATGTTACGGCAATGACTTTTAAACTGTTAATTCTATACAGCCAAAGAAATAAAACTATTTTATTATTATTTTTCTGTCTCCTTTCTTTGCTGGCTTGTAACTAACTGCTTGGTAGTCTTATAACAAAATATATGTGCAAGCTGCGCCTGTATCGTGTGATAAGTTTTTCCTTTTTTTTGTATTTTACTTTTTTGTTTTTTTTTGTTTTTTATGTGTGTAATTAATAACTATAAAGTGTGCAGTGTGATTTTCTGTCACTACTTTGTCTCTTTCCTGTTCTTATATCTGCTTTCTGTGTTTGTGTTGTTTAATCTTTGCTTACTACGTATAAAATGATTATGTTGAAGTTGTCAATCCTGCTTCCTTTTTTCATTCCTTTTTATGAGTTATTATTATTTCTAATGGTACCTACTTATTGCAGAATTGGCAACAACTTTTATAATAAGTTTTTTTTTTTTTTTCTTTTTTGTTTTCTCTTCTAGGCTGCTGGCAGGTATTTAGATGTAAAACCTAACTCTTTTATTTTATTTTTTTTTTTTTTAAATATATTATAATTGTGTTTATTATATTTATTTATTTATTGCATACTATTTATGGATATTACTATAGGAAATTCATCTGATTTATTTCATTCTTGTTCCTCTGACTCTGATGACAGCTTTCATAGTCTTAAACCTTCTTTATCAGACTTTCTGGACGCCACGTTTTCTGACACTAAAAAGAATTTCAACATAGTCCACATTAATGCGCAGAGCATTCCAGGTCACTATACTGAATTGCTTGATTCATTCGACAGCAAAAATATTCATGCGGTTCTCGTGTCAGAAACCTGGCTTAATCCTTCTCTCCCTTCCACCTCTTTCTCTCTTCCTGGCTTTCAACTTGTGCGAAATTATCGTTGCGGTTCCACTCATGGTGGGGGGGTAGCCATTTATCTACGTTCTCATCTTTTCTACTCTATCGTTCATAGATCTCCTCAACCTCCTCCCCCTGGTACAGCTGAACACCTTTTCCTTGAGGTGAGCCTTTCCCACTGCAAATTTCTTCTCGGAGTGTTTTACAATCCCTCTATGCATAATGATTACTTTGACTCTTTAGAATCGCTGATTGTAAATTTATCTCCTTCCTATGCACACACTATTTTGTTAGGCGACTTCAACACAAATTTGTTGAAAAATAATCTTAATTCTCAAAAACTCAGCTCACTAGCTCACTCTTGTGATATGCATATTCTTCCCTTAAAGGCTACTCACCACTTTCCTAATTGTGAACCCTCTCTTCTTGATCTAATCTTTGTTTCTTCCCTTGACCACGTAGACAAGCATGGTCAGGTATCCGCAGATCAATTTTCGTATCACGATTTGGTGTATCTTTCATACCGATTACGACCGCCTAAAGCAAAAGCTAAAACCTTGATGCTTAGAAATTTTGCCGGTATAGATACTAATAAGCTTTGTGAGGATGCCGAGAGAATAGAGTGGTCTACCATAGATGATCTTGGGTCTGTGGACGAACAAGTGGCGTTTTTAAATCGTAAAATCATTGAACTGTATGACCAGCATGCTCCTGTGCGAGCTGTGCGTGTAAAACATCTTCCTGCACCTTGGCTAAACGATGAGGTCCGTGGCCTCATGGAGAGGAAGACGCGAGCCAAGACCAAGTACAGGACTAACGCAACGGACAAAAATCGGGATCATTATCGTGAAATAAGGAATCGCTGCAATACAAAGATACGGGATATACAGAGACGCCATTTTCACAAATCAGTTGAGAACGGTGATCCTTCTAAGGTTTGGTCGTTTCTCAATAAACTTGGAGTTGGCAAGTCACGTAACGAGTCCACCTCTAACAATGTTGACATTGATGCTTTGAACATTCACTTCTCCTCTTCTGCTTCGATTGATAGCAACATTAAGTCTAGTACCATCAGTAATCTTTCGTCACTGCCAGCTCCAGATTTTCCACCTTTTGTTTTTCGTCATATCACGGCTTGTGATGTTAAAAGGAATGCTCTCGCCATTTCGTCGAATGCGGTCGGAGGTGACTGCGTTAGTCGTAACATGATCGTTCCCATCATTGACATCCTTTCCCCTATCATTGCAAAAATCTTTAATAATTCCTTTGCATTAGGCGTGTTTCCTTCCACTTGGAAAGAAGCCCACGTTGTCCCACTGCCCAAAAAGCCCATCCCTAGTTCCTTTTCAGACTATCGCCCTATATCCATATTACCTTTCCTGTCCAAGGTCCTTGAAAGACTTGTTCAGCAACAACTTTCCTCTTTCCTTAACATGAACAATCTTTTCAATCCTTTTCAATCCGGCTTCCGCCCCGGTCATAGTACGACAACTGCCTTAGTTAAAATCTCTGACGACATTCGTACGGGTATGGAGAATCAGAAGTTGACAGTGTTGACGTTACTGGATTTCAGTAACGCTTTCAACACTGTTGATTTTGATATTCTCCTTGCGATGCTGCGTTCACTTAACATATCTCCAACTGTGGTGGCTTGGTTTCATAGTTACCTGTATGGGCGTCGGCAACGCATCCGTATTGAAGAAACCTTCTCTACGTGGTGTAACACGTCTGCCGGCGTACCGCAGGGTGGCGTCCTTTCCCCTCTCTTATTTTCTATCTTCATTAATTCCATAACCCTTCCTCTTGTTTCTTCCTATCATTTGTATGCAGACGATCTCCAAATCTATACACAGGCTCCAATTTCATAACTCGGGAATGCGATTGATATTATTAATCAGGACCTTGTAAGTATTAATAGATGGAGTCGCTCTCACGGTCTTAATGTGAATCCAGGCAAAACCCAAACCATTATAATTGGAGGTCGATGGTACGCTGCAAGGATTGACTATAATACACTACCACCAGTTATTTTTGATGGCGTACGTATTCCTTTTAGCGATCAAGTAAAAAATCTTGGAGTCATTTTTGATAGTAGTTTGTCCTGGAAACCTCACGTTTCAGAGGTAAGTAGGAAGGTGTTTGCCGCGTATGGCTCGCTCAAACGGTTTAAAAACTTTCTGCCTATCAAAACCAAAATATCTTTGGCTCATGCACTACTTCTGCCAATATTAGACTATGCCGATGTTTGTTACCCTGATATAACGGTTGAGCTTATAAATAAATTAGAACGTTTGCAAAATCTTTGCATTCGTTTTATTTTTGGTCTGCGGAAATTTGATCATGTGTCCGACTACCGTTCCCGTCTTCAATGGCTGCCCATTCGCCTTCGTAGGGACTGTCACATCCTTTCGCACTTGTATACTATCCTGTCCAATCCTAATGCTCCCGCCTATCTCAAAAACTTCTTCACCTTCCGTTCAGCTACTCTAAATAAAAATCTCCGCTCTTGCTATAATCTTTCATTAAATATTCCTCCTCACACTACTAACTTCCTCTCTCAATCCTTCTCGGTCCAGTCTATCCGTCTCTGGAATAATCTTCCTGAATCCATAAGACGTTCTCCTTCCCTAGAATCCTTTAAGTTACGAGTCAAAGCCCATTTCCTCAACTCCGTTTCCTCTACCCAATGAACCCTTTTTGTTATCATATGTTCCTTTCTTTCATAGTAATATTGTATTATATGTATTAGTATATGTAATATTGTTATATTATGTACTTAAATATTAGAGCTGTAGTTTATGTAATATATAAATATATTTTATTATTATTATTATTTCATTTTTTTTTATTGTTAGCCACCACCCGCTCTGCTTCATATTTTTTTCATTATTTTCCTACCCAAAGGTTGCCTGGAAGAGATTGCTACCTTAGCAATAAGGCCGCCTTTTTGTACATTTCTGTTTTCTGTCCTTGTTTGTTATTTTAATGTTTTTGTGTCACGGTGTGCAATAAAGTATATGTCTATGTCTATGTCTATGTCTGGATGTATTAGACAGTCGTCTCCACAAGGTCACGAACTCTTTTATGGGTCAATGTATACGTTTCTATAACAAGGTTCCCATGTGTATTCAAAAGTTACCTTTGGACAAATTTAAGACAGTAATTAAACAAAAACTTTACAAAAAGGGCTATTATAAAATTTCTGATTATGTATCAGACAGGCAGCCATGGAAATGAACTGCTCAGCCCTAGAGTTATTTCAGATTTGGTTAAAATGAGTAAATGAGAAAATTTGTGATGCGATTTAAAAGAGCAACCTCAGAGTTTCTTGCCTGTTCTTCTCTGAGGAAGACTCCACCTTTGCGAATAGGCGTATAGAGTCAGTAGGTCAAAAGAACGAATGCGTAAGTATGTATTTAAATCAGTATTTCCCAAACTATGGGTCGCGACCCACTGGTGGGTCGCGAGAAGATTTTAGGTGGGTCGCGGTGGTAACACCAAAAAACGTGTGGTTCGGTCAGCATCCGCACGTCGTGTGTAACTCAGCTCAGCCTACACGGTGGCGGCGGCGCGCCGGCGGGGCAGCGCGCGGGCGGCGGTGGCGAATGCAACTAGCCAATGAGGGATTTTCTTTTTATTTATTTTTTATTTTTCCTCAGGCGCCGAATAGATGGCGCTAAACTTGGTACGTTACTGCAACGTTAGGTCGTAAAGATACCATATCCTTTAACAAATTTTTAGGTCGAGGTCGGTGGGTCGCCAAATTTGGACTATCATTTTGGTGAGTCGCCGCCCAGTCAACTTTGGGAACCACTGATTTAAATCGTTTAATGTATGTTTGTATGTATTTCATTGTAATCTTGACATGTTTTAAGTGGCATCCTGAATGTCCTATAAAATAAAGATTTTTTCTATTCTATTCTATTTTATTCATGTGTGCTTATAACTACCATTACTGCTTGCATAACGTATGATCTGACCACTGCATTCGTATGCATAACATCTATGTATGTGTGAGTAAATTTTGGAGTAAACAAGATGCATGTGTGGGTTTATCTATGATGGTCTAGGATAGTAAAAAAGATTAGAGTTTGTTGTTGAAGTGAAAAGACTTTTTTTTTGTGTGAGTGTGAAAAGTTTTAGTGGTTTTGTTTGTATGTTCAATTATACAGGGCTTTAGGTAAATCTCTTTCAACCTCTCGGGTGGTTAATCAGTCCATGTAACTGAATAACTTTCCCCCAATAATAGGTCAAAATACGAAAAAAAAATGTTGTCTCCCATACAAAATGCGCAATATGCTGATCAAGTTTGTATGGGAACTCAAAATTTTATTATTAACCACCCGAGAGGTTGTAAGAGATTTAGGTACTTAAAGCCCTGTATAATCCTAGATTATGAGTTCTAAGACTAAAAAGTTAGTTTCTTAATCTAAGTCTGAGAATAGAATAGAATAGAAAAAAAATATAGGACATTCAGGATGCCACTTAAAACAAGTCAAGATTACAATGAAATACATACAAACATACATTAAACGATTTAAATACATACATACGCATTCTTCTTTTGACCCTTCTGACTCTACGCCTATTCGCAAAGGACCAGTCTTCTAAGGGGTTGGGTGGACCGCTTAGTTGTCCATCTACACAAATGATCCTGTATGGGAACATCCTGGGAAAATTGGAATATTCTTCTTCTTCTTCCTGTCGTGTAGGTATAGTCAAGTGTGTGGTGAACTTGGCTAACCCTGGTCTCAGAGTTTTCCAGCCGCACAATGGCCTCTGACTAATATTATAAAAGTTTGTATGTATGGATGTAAAGATATTTGTTACTCTTCCACGCAAAAACTACAGAATGGACTTTAAAAATTTAAATTTATGTAGCTAATACATCAGAATAACACATAATAGGCTCCATAATTTTCGAAAAATCCCACGGTAACGAAGTCCCGGGCGAAAAACTAGTATTTAATATTTTAAAGAAGAAAGGTTTGTACGTTTGTAATGAATAAAAACTACTGGACTAATTTGAAAAATTCTTTCACCATTAGGATGCTACATTATCCTTGAGTAACATAGACTACATAATTTTACTGAATTCCCACGGGAACAAAGTCCCGGACGGAATGCTAGTATTTTTTAATTTTAGATAACGTATGAGTTTGTGTTGTTAAGGCGTAGAGCAACCAGAATCAAATTCATGATAATAAAACCCAGTTTGCTATAAAATATTCTTGTTTTATTGACGGCCATTTTACAGCTTACCACTTCCCTTATTGGCTGATAATGTTTTCGACCAAATGTATGATTCTAATTCTTGATATATTTTTCCACGCCACACTATCAAAGGTTCTGAGATTTTCTTCGTGTCGTGAGTCCTACAGTTTAAACCAATTAAATATAAATCACCTGGGTGCACTAAGCATGCTAGCATTGTACTCAATTCACCCAGGTGATTTAAATCAGGACCCAGAACCGCCCAGAAACATTTTTTTTTAGTGCAGCATGAATTTTGATGAACCTTATTTTCTTGTCTTCATCATCAAGAAAACCTCTGTGCATTTCAGCATTTAAGACTAGAGGCAAACTCAAACTCAAAAGTGTTTATTTCATTGAACATATAAAATGATACTTGAACACGTCAATATGATGAATTACATTAGCACTTTTGACTTTGCGCCTATTCGCAAAGGTACAGTCTTCCTCAAGAGAAGAATAGGCAAGAAACTCCGAGCGAGGGTCGCTCTTTTTAAGTCAATCATACAAATTGTCTTACTTTTAATTTTAATTGACTTAACATCTGAATAACTCTGGAGCTGAGCAATTTATTCCCATGGTTGCTTTTCTAACAGATAATCCGAAATTCTATAATAGCCCTTTTTACAAAGTTTTTGTTTAATTATTGTAACTTTTACTCTGTCTCATGTTCTGTAATGTTGGTGTGCAATAAAGTATATTTGTATTTGTATTTGTATTGTCTTAAATTTTTCTAAAGGTAGGTTTTGAATACACATAGAAATCTTATTGTAGAAGCGTATACATTGACCCATAAAAGAGTTTGTTACTTTGTAGAGACGACTGTCTAGTGTATCCAAGTTATGTTTGCTTTCTGGAATTAAGTTTTACCCTTTTTCTTCTTCTTATCGCTTAGTACCGTTTCTCATTCTTGGGGTCAATTTCGCCACAGTTTAGTCTCATATCTACATAACAATGGACATTTCAGTAACATCCTCAACTCTCTGCCCGCGTCTGTAACATCATCATCATCATGTCAGCCGCAAGACGTCCACTGCTGGACATAGGCCTCCCCCAGGGAGTTCCACCTCGATCGATCCTGCGCCACCCGCATCCAGCGGCTTCCCGCAATCTTTACCAGATCGTCGGTCCACCTTGTGCTCTGCTTTCCTACGCTGCGCCTTCCGGTACGTGGTCGCCACTCGAGGACTTTTCTGCCCCAGCGGCCATCAGTCCTACGAGCAATGTGCCCTACCCACTGCCACTTAAGGTTAGCCATTCTTATACAATATATTAATTGCGTCTGTACATCCGGGTTTTATAACGGAACTCTTTTAAGTTCGAGTGTTCTCTGGGTGAGCTTGCTAAATCCTCGACCGTATCTTCGCCCCATGGGCTAGGTTGTGGTCAAGAGCTAACACATTCGTTATAAAAAATATAAATTCTTGCTTCAACCTTTTTTCATCCAGTGGGATTTCTCTTCCATTCATGTGTAGACAATTTTCGAGTTACTCGCTAATTCAATTAACGCCTAACTATAGTCGATGGAAAGTGATTCTTTGGATAGAAGACGCCATCTTTTTAATTGGTTTTGTGTTTGGATTCCGGGTTTTATTTTTATTTAAAGCTAAGGTATTATTTTGTTTGTAAATCTGCGTGGTTTTGTTAAACCAAGTTAAAGTTTGGCATCTCTATAATTCGTACGAAATTTTAGTACAGAGTTCAATTTTAATCATTATATGATAATAGATCTTGTTCCGCCGAGTCGATTCGGTTATATTACTCTCCCAAAGGAACTGGCCAAAATTACCGGATATCCACGTTAAAAACGTATGAATCGACCGACTTTACAACAATAACCACAAACCAAAACGTCATTTACATATAATTTGTAAGTATTTAAAAAAATCCTGATATTTTTAGGTAAAATTAATATGGGAGCACCTCAGCAGTATACTATATCGAACAAAAGATAACTCTAAAATTTTTGAAACAATACCACCCTCGACATTCGATTGCGTATAACTTTACGAGTATAATGGCTGAACCGACTTGATCAAATACAGGGTTATTTTTTAATCAGTACACAAATTTTTTGTACGTAAACTTTATGAAAATTTAACAGACCCGTATTTTTTTGTTTTATATCGTTAAAAAATTTCAAGCTAGATCGTCTGAAGCATGAAAATAAATCATTTTTTTGTATGGAAAAAAAAATAACTTCGTCCAATGGGCTATGTGCAAGATTTTTAAAATAATTTGATTTTTTTATTTTAAGCAGGCTTAAGGTCCCATATTCAAATAAAAAATATATCAAATAATTTTGATCATAGATATAAAAATAATAAATTTTTAAAATTTTGGTTACGATTTGTTGCTTATTACAGCATTCTACAGATTAACTCCTTTGCCAAAGTAAAAAAAAACGATTGACAGTTGGTTGACATATAACCTATACCGTTGCGTTTTTGAGTTTAAGTCTTTGAGTATGTAGTATTTGTTTACTCTTTAGTCATTGGTTTAAGTTCAACATTTAAGTTTCGATCACAGACTAACTAGAGATACGTTTCAATGTACTTACGTTTAAATGATCCTCACAGCATTTTACACCAACTTTCTTTCAATTCCTTTGGAATGGTAACAAACGTCAAATCTGGTGAGTTAATGTCAGTGTTTGAACAAAGAGATATAAATCATGTTTTGGTTCTCTCCACCGCTGTAACTCGTCAGATGCCATGTTGAGTAGCAAAGCCTGCTGCGCTGTCGTTATTAGTGTTATTCCACAAATCCGAAAAGTATTAATCACTATCGTTGAAGCAGTTCTCGAAGTCCGGTATGAATAAGGTGTAGTCGTGAGAAAATCAGTCAAAATCTAGCACTACAAGTCCGTGCAAAGTTAAATCGTAATCCGGTATGCGGTAGCAGTAAAAGACTTTATTTTTGCTTTATTTTTATTTTTGGTTAATAAAATTAACCAAAAGCAAAAATAAAACTCAAAAATAAACAACCAAATACAAAATGAAATAGGTTATGTTTTTTTTTTATTGACATGACAGCTTGGCAAAGACACGATTGTATAATGCCGTATTTATGATTAGTTTACCCTACTGAGAAACTTTTAATTATTATATTTTTATTTCAAAAGATAGATTTTTTATATATATTTTTTTAGGAAACGGGACCTTATTCCTTTATGTTAAATAAAAAATTAAACGAAATTAAAAATATTTTTAAAATGTCGTACATAGCCCATTGACTTGAAACTTGGTAATAGTACTCTTCAACACATTTGTGACACCCGTTTTACTGCGTTTTACAAAATTCATCCTCTAAGACGTTAAAAAGGGGTATCAAAATCTGAAAATTTTGGAAAAAAAATAATTTTTTCTTTCTTATTTATGTTCTATCAACGTTACTAATACCGTAAGAAAAATTTGTGTACTGATTAAAAAGTAACCCTGTATAGCGAAAACCATCTAGATTATTACGTCGCTTCTAAAAAAACATTGCATTGATCGGTACATTCGTTTAGCAACTACGATGCTACAGACAGATACACAGGCACGGAATACACGTCTAACTTAAAATACCTATTTTTTGTTGAGGATTTTAAAAATAAATAGTCCACCTTGTCGTGACCGACAACGGCGACCCAGCCATTCCTAAGAGTTCCTTGCGTGAGTTCTAATATGGCTTACAAAGCCAAACTTGGTTTTAAAGATTTTGTCACACTGTCCGTAATGCAACTGTCCCGTGCGTGGTATTATAGGTGTAGTTGTCTGAGGGCCTAGGGCGAGTTTTGCGGATATGGCGTTTTAGGTGAAGAACAAAAAAATAAAAAGTAAATAGAAAGCCAAAGAACTTAATGTTTTCATGAAGACTCCTGACTCAAACATCAATGAGCATTTACTATCCGTCATCCAAAAGAATGTAAACCACAGTCACCAGGGTTAAATAACTTGGCAAGACGGCATCTGTCTACGGCGGCCGGTTAAATATAACCGCTCGGTTAAATGGGACGGTCAGTTAGTGGAAACCGCAGTTTGTTTGTTTATTGCAAGGATATTAAATTAGAAATGGAACGATGATCGATTTGTGGGTAAGGCAGATTATGTGTGAGTTTGATTTAAAATCGCCGAACTAAAATCTGCAGGCCGAGTACGATAGTGACAACGACAACACCGCGGTCCTATGTCAAAATGTCAACATTGACTACGCCATAGGGCGAGCAAGCCTTTGCGCGGGACCCTCGCGCAGTCAAAATGAAGTTTCAGCGTGAGCCGAGCGCCAGTTTGTCGTTATCGTGCTAGAGCTACTGAAATCTCAAAAATTGTATCTCACCTGACATTCATCACTCGTAATTCTCTTAACTCTTATCGGTGACCAAAGTGATCTATCACGAGCATTTCTGTGCTTCGGAGGGCACGTTAAGCCATCAGTCCCGGTTGTTGTTGATTGATTGCAGTCGTAAAACCAAGTTGGAGGCTATTGTGCGGTTCGCAAACTCTGATACCAGGGTTATAGTTCGCCACACACTTGACTGTACCTACACGTAAAGGAAGTAAGGAACTCTATAAACGGCTAAACCCAATTTTGGTTTAATATACAGGACTTTAGTTAAATCTCTTTTAACCTCTTGGGTGCTAAATCAGTCCATGAAACTGAATAACTCCCTCAAGGAACATAGGTCAAAATACGAAAAAAAAATGTTGATCTCCCATACAAAATGCGCTATATATGCTGATGAAGTTTGTATGGGAACTCAATTTTTTTTCGTATTTTGACCTATGTTCCTTGGGAAAGTGGTTCAGTTTCATGGACTGATGAACCACCCGAGAGGTTGAAAGAGAGATACCTAAAGCCCTGTAGTTAAGAACCAACTCGATTACGTCAACTGATGTGTTCAAAAATAACGAATCAAATTCGGTTCTGCTAAAATTTGGTAAAAGAGATTAAGGCGACTACAGCACCTAAATTACGATTTTATGATGCGTAGATAAGCATGACGCACTGCATTAAATCGAAGAAAAAATACTACGGTAATATTCAGGACATAAACTAGATAAGTAGTTTGCTGAAAACATGATTCAGCACTTTTGGTTCGATAGAAAAAGCTGACAAAGTCACCTCTAAATACCAATATTGTGTATCTCTTAAGCTGTAAAAACGATAGTAAAATGCACACAGGAACTTGAATTTGCTATCAAAATGTTTGTGATTGAATACTCTCGATAAGTAGTTAACGCATTTTTCGATTTAAGCTGTTACCTTTCCATAAATCTCATTTTTCTAACTTTCGAACATATTTTTACGCACGCACGCTTTCATAGTTCGTAAACTTCGTGTATCGACACTGTTCGCACTGCCGGCCCAGGCCTGTTGAGAGACGGAGATGGCACTATTCCTATGTGTGCTGCCTTTATCGGGTGCTGTAGTCGCCTTAACCAATTGAATTTAACCAATTTAATAAAGTTACCCAAAGAAGCTATAGGCAGGGATTTTTTGTATCAAAGGTAATGGGCTAAAAACCTATCACCACTATCTCATGTTTTATTTTTACTAACCACAGCACACGCCCTTAACCCCTTCGTGTTTCGAAGGGAGGCCCATGCCCCTCGATGCTGGTAAGAAGGAGAAGAACCACATCACGTTTTGCTTACTCAATAACATTTAATTTTAGTCTCACAGTTTTGCCCTAATTTAGTTTAATTTTATCTGTTTTACTATCTTGTCCCATTCGTGTTTCGAAGGGTGGCCCGTGCCCCTCTGTGGGGACGTATGTGGGCTGGTAAGAAGACTATCCTAAGTGACAAATTCTCAGTGAGTTATTTATACATTTATTGCTACAGCTAACACTTACACTTACACGTACTTACACGCACTTTCACACGCACTTACACTATCTCACTTGAATACATACTGGTACACATTTCTGATAAGTTACTTCATAATAAATTTTTTTACCCCAGGTACGCGCGAAAAAAAAAACCTCTAGGCACAGCTGAAAATCAGTTTGTTGTCTGTCATAGACAGCAAGTATGCTGAGTTCTGTGTCCTATTTGCTTCTACAATCTACGTCACACATTGCGCTTACCTTTTTTTTAATCGTTAAGAAGCAATAAAGTTTATCTATCTATCTATCTATCTATCTTACTTCAAAAGGGATTTCAGGCGTTAGTGTGTGGATCTTTTTCGAATAGTTAAAAACATTTCAGTAGCAAAACAACGAAGTCTCAATAGACTAACTCACCATCAGTATACTACATACAGCTAGCTTTCTGTTTATACAGTAAATCATTGCAGTGGTGTAGTTTGTAGTTACAGCCGCGGTAACCGAACCACGCGTCCGGCGAAACTGAAAGCGGGCAGGGCTGGTGCTTAGAGAAAGACAAAATATTGTTTTTTGTACCATGTGGCCATATATGTCCCTGTGGGGCCGAAAAGTTCTCGAGTGGTGACTACGTACCGGAAGGCGCAGCGTAGGGAGTAATAATACATATTTTGTTAACCAGCTCATTTACGTCCCCACCGAGGGGCACGAGCCTCCTTTCAAAAACACGAAGGGGATTTGGTTATAGTCCACCACGCAGGCCCCATGCTATTTTGTGGACCGCAACTCATCTTTAGAAAATTAATTTATTTTCTTAGACGTGCCACATCTTCGCAGCTAGATCTTTACATATAACATTATCTGATTGCCTCAGTGAGGAAAGTCATTTTTTTTGAGGATTCAGCGTTCCCAAGAAATCCGAGGAAAGTAAAGTTTAATGAGAAGACTAGCTTTCCGCCCGCGGCTCCGCACGCGTCCTAATTTTTTTTAAAATAAAAAGTATCCTATAAACTTCACGGAGCCCGAGACCTTTCCAACGAATGCAAAACCGTGGAAATCGGTTCGTGCGTTCTGGAGTTATAGCGTCAGGAAGGAAAACTCGACTTATTTTTATATAGTAAAAGAAGACTAGCTTTCCGCCCGCGGCTCCGCCCGCGTCCTAATTTTTAAAAAAATAAAAAGTATCCTATAAACCTCACGGAGCCCGAGACCTTTTCAACGAATGCAGAACCGTGGAAATCGGTTCGTGCGTTCTGGAGTCAGGAAGGAAAACCCGACTTATTTTTATATAGTAGATTAACATGCTATTTGAGGTTTAAATAGATTGTCATACTGAGTTTTAATTTATTTGGTGATTCTCTCCATGAAACTGAACAACTTTGTCCAAGAAAATGTAATATACTCAAAAAAACAGCTTTTCATTCTAATAAGGCAATCAGCTGATAAGTTGTATGGAGAGGTACATTTTTTTTCTCATATTCGACCTAAACGTTCCTTGAGCAAAGAAGTTTAATTTTATTTTTATTATAAGGCTAGCTTTTCGCCCGGGACTTCGTTCCCGTGGGAATTTCCCCGTCAATTTTCCAGTGTTTTTAATAGTTATTCTGCTATTCGGGACGGAGAGAAATACAACAAATCAAAAACCATGGAAATCGGTCCAGCCGTTCTCGAGTTATAAGTGTTGTAATGGATGAGGTCGACGTTGGAGCGAGTTAACCCAGAATATGCCTATTAAGGCACTGGTACTCCCACGCACCGATAGAACACAGCAAGCTGTTTGGCGTCGGACTTCGGTAGGATGGTGGTCGCGAACCAGACGGCCCTTTACTGCAGAGTCTAGACACCGCATGAGACCATGGGACGCCACCTCAAATTCGAAACTTAAGTTGGCGTCCATGGTCTCATGCGGTGCCTAAGATGGATTACTAGGAGGCAGGTCTCATTTGTGTTTCCTTAGTCGCCTCTTACGACACCCACGGAAACATATGGGGTGATGTTATTCTCAACCGATCACCACACGGCTGGTTCAGTTAAGTAGGCTAATTCAAATAATAAAAAATCTAAATAATACCTAATGCATGCACTTCCGCACACCACACCCCTACGGAGTGCAAGTGCAGTGTATATTTATATCGGCCTGGATTCTAAAGTGGGATGCGTTTGTGGGACAGCCCTGCGCTCGTAAACTCTTACAAACTCATGTGCGCCTAGTAACCGGTGTACTCTCGTCATGCGTAATCTGAATATCAGTGACACTATTTTATTTGGGATGTTATTTTTTTTTTAACATTAATATCATCCTTCCACGCTCGACTGGGAGCGAAAGAAAAACTTAGAATTTACCAGCTGCCTAATCTTCCCAGGCATACTGTAAAAATCAGTAAGTGGGACGTGAGGGTCTTGCTGAAAGGCTGACAACCTCTCACCATTACACATCATGTTCCATCTAATTACCCTCACCATTTGTGTCAAACGGGCATTAAGTGGTTTTCTAGAACCACTGATGCTCTGCCTACCCCGTTAGGGACTACAGGCGTGAGCGTATGCGTGTATCATCACTAACTTTCCGCTCGGGACTTAGTTCCCGTCGGAATTTGGGAAAATTAGGTAGCCTATGTGTTAATCCAGGGCGTCAACTACAAATTTTATTAAAATTGGTCCAGCCGTTTCAGCACGAAAGAGTAACAAACGAAAAGAAAAAAATATCATGGGCTGATCCAAATGCTTAATTTTTGCTTGCTTTAAAGTGGCATTCTTTTATTAAAAAGAATAATTAAGACAAAGAATATTAAGGGACCATCCATAAATTACGTCACACGTTAAGGGGAGGGGAGGGGGTCGACAAAGTGTGACATTGTGTGACAAGGGGGTGGGAGGGATCATAAGTTTCGTTACGTCACATTTCAAAATTTGTTATGGATATAAACTATTAACGACAAACTTAACCTCCTCATAAGTCTTTTATAAGAAAATTACAAAAAATTATAAATATGTGACGTCACGCTGGGTGGGGGGGAGTCTTACAAATGTGACCAGCTGTGATAAGGAGGGGTAGGGGGTCAAAAAATCATGAAATTCGTGTGACGTAATTTATGGATGGCCCCTAAGCGTCCTTACAAAAAAAATTAGGTAAGTATCAGTTTTTTTATAATTATTGTATTAATTCGATGACAATCGAGACAATCTCGAAGCCAGCCAAAAACAATTACATTACGCAGCATTCTTCATCAAGTATCGCCTGATTGCGTGACTGTCTGTCTGCAAGTTTATTATTCCAAGATCATGGAAACACTTGACAATAAAATTATCGTTACCCCACGTGGGTAGGAAGTTATTACTTATTAGTCATTGTTTTATTCATAACCACGCTATGTTCCTTACAGGGAAGTGCGTCATCCTTTAACCTTTTCAGCGCCAATGTCTGATATATCAGACAAAAACAATTTTTTTTTTACTTTAATATCGTTCAGCAAGCGTTCGCCATACGCCACAACATAAAAAAACAAATTTATATTTTTTGATGTCATGGCGAGTGGTGGGCGTTTTTGACGAAAACTCTTGAGGCTAAAAGGGTTAATTGGGAATATTGATTAAATAATTAAGAGATTAAAATAACTGAACCCTGTAGTGTCAAATGAAGCCCAAGTTCTCGTACACTTTCAAATCTTATTACCAGCCCATATACGTCCCCACATCAGGGCACGGGCCTCCCTTCGAAACACGAAGGGGATTTAGGCCATAGTCCACCACGCTGGCCCAATGCGGGTTGGTGGACCGCTCATCTTTCGAAAAATGAATTTTCTTGGTCCAATTAGCACTGCTTTTCTGAAAGATCCTTTTCAAGTTATAACTTTTTTTTTATAAACTTTTTTGTAAATATTTATATCACTTTTGAAACCTAGTAAAATAAGGCATTTATTTAAGTAATCTGCACGACATATTCCATACATTTATTTTGCACAAATTCACGTCAAAGTGCAACTACAAAGATATTTCCTCCAAATCTGTCGCAATTTCAAGTCCACAACATGATGTTTATTGGTATTACTTCAGCTTAATATAATCTCTAGGAACCGTTGAAATGTCAGCTTTCAGACTATGCATAAAAAAAGATTATCATAGGAAATTCTTTAAGTTACACAGCTTTTTTTGTTAAAAATCGGCATTTAGCAAAAAAAACCACGAAAACGCGTTTATCTCAAAAACGAATAACTATCGGCTAGGGAAGGAATAAAAAAAAAATGTTGCGAATGAGCTCTACTTTAACCCCTTGAAGGGAATGTATCGAATTTCCGGTAACCCTGTATATTATGTCTTTGGATCTATGTCAGGGAACTTCCACGCGTGACTGGGAGTATAAGAAAAATTTAAACTGGTACATTCCACCAGCTGCCAACTCTTCCCAGGCAACTTTTTCAATTCGTCAGGTAACCTATTGTAAATTCTTATGCACATATTATAACAATTTTTTAAATATAAAGCTGTCTTTTGGCAACGATCCAACACCAGCCTATCAGCATGGCGAGTCGTCCGTTATGTCATTTTGTTGTTATTTAATTTATATGTTTATCCCTTTGAGTATGTAGTACTTGTTGTTTATCCCTTTCAACAGGCTGAGTACGATAGTGACAGTGCCGCGACAACACCACGGTCCTATGTCAAAATGTCAACATTGACAACGCCATAGGGCGAGCAAGCCTTTGCGCGGGAACCTCGCGCAATCAAAGTGAAGTTTCAGCGTGAGCCGAGCGCGAGTTTATCGTTATCGTGCTAGAGCTGCAGGAAAGGCAAGGAATCTAAGTCCAAACGGTTCTATAATAAGATTCCCATGTGTATTCAAAAATTTACCTTTGGATAAATTTAAGACAGTGATTAAACAAAAACTTTACAAAAAGGGCTATTACAAAATTCTGATTATCTATCAGACAGGCAGCCATGGGAATGAACTGCTCAGCTCTAGAGTTATTTCAGATTTAGTTAAAATTAGTAAATGAGAAAATTTGTAATGCGATTTAAAAGAGCAACCTCAGAGTTTCTTGCCTGTTCTTCTCTGAGGAAGACTGCACCTTTGCAAATAGGCGTAGAGTCAGTAGGATCAAAACAACGAATGCGTATGTATGTATTTAAATCATTTAATGTATGTTTGTATGTATTTCATTGTAATCATGACTTGTTTTAAGTGACATCCTGAATGTCCTATAAAATAAAGATTTTTCTATTCCCTATTCTATTCTATTCTATTCTAAATAGCCATTTTAAAACATTACCTAAGTTTTATTTTTAGTGGTAAGGCCCTAAATGTCGAGGGTGATCCAACGTTTTTAATTTTAGAGTTATACTTGTATAAGGTTTCAACAAACAACCCACTTGACCAAGCGTTATTTAATGAAAACTTTTATTCCATTACAACATCAGCAAAAACTTTTTTTTCTTATAATTCTTGCAGTAAGTCTAGAAATATGTAACCATTCACTAACTGGAAATGATGAAGCCGAAAAAGCTGAAGACCAGTGACTAGATGATGACCAGAACACTGGATTTTTTAACAGTTAACAAATAAGTCTACAATTAAAAATATTGTATTCGAAATTTAATTGCTTATAACTGTTATTAGTAGATTACCCAACAAGTGAAAAAAAGGTGAATTCTTTTCGAGGGATACAAGAGCCGAGATGATTTTTTTTTCACGTGTTAGGTACTCTACTTTTTACCATTGACTACGAGAAAAAGAAAATAATTACTCTGTGACAGTAAATTATCAACAATAGCTGCTGCTTTAACGCGAAATGACTCTGGAACGAGAGGTTCACTTTCATCACTGGATGTCGAACTTATTTTATGATTTTGAGACATAAACTTTTAACAGGAACTTTTAATTGCATGAAAATTGCACAGAAATTTGGCTGAATTCCTGATTCTAAATTTAAAATTTTTAACCGAGCCATATTCAATACGTTTTTATAGCGAGAGTATGCAACCTCCTTGCACATTTTCTTTTGTTTTCTTACTAAAATCTGTATATTCGCGCATGTTCCAAATTCAAAATGTTTTATTCACTCAGTGAAATAAACAGCGTTTTATTCACTGTTTTTGAAGAATAACGGACCCTTTCTCGAGGGGCAATGGTAAAAAGAGCCTTTTAATAATTTGAACGGCACGGCACGACATTTTGAAATTTGAATTACCATTGCCCCCTTTGTTCTCAGCTTCTAGTATTACTATTACATAGTAGGCAATTGTAATACCATTTTACCGTGCCGTTTTCGAATTTTAAAAAGGCCCAAACGGCTTAACCAATTTTGTATCCATCCATACATTTACGCCTGTAATCCCTAAAGAGGTAGACAGAGCATCACATGGTTCACATGATGCTATGTTTAAAACACATTTTAAGGGTTATAATATGATATACATGAGTATTGTTGTGATACTTATAATTTTACAAAAAAAGCTAAGAACCATCTCGATTCTTGCCGTGTGGTGATCAGTTGAGAATAACACCACCCCATCTCTTTCCGTGGATGTCGTAAGAGACCACTAAGGAAACACAAATGAGACCTGCCTCCTATCCCAGGCAACGACAATTCCTTTTTTTCTGAATCTGAGGTGTCGTCCTATGGTCTCATGCGGTGTGGTAGGCTCTGTAAAGGGCCGTCTGGTTCGCGACCACCCTCCTACCGAAGTCCGACGCCAAACAATTTGCTGTGTTCCGTCGGTGCGTGGGAGTACCAGTGCCTTTATAGGCATTTTCTGGGTTAACTCGCTCCATCGTCGACCTCATCTTTGACCTTTATGGTCAATATTGGGGTCAAGAGTTAACCTATCTTATAATATAAAAAAAGATTACGTCAGCTTTCAAAGAAACAAAAACGCATTGAAAGTGGTTATTCGTATAGAGCCACGAGACACACAGATACACAGACATCCAGATACACACGTCAAACTAATCTGTTTTGTCGGGGGTTAAAAAGGTAATCAGATGCGCTGGCCTTTATATTAATAATAGTTATGATAGGTTCCTTCTTTGGCTTTTTCTTCTTCTAATCAAAGGTCGATTAAATCAGGATATGCCACAAGGAAGCGCATCAGACATTAGCCTTCTTAAGTAATAACACTTCATAAACTAAGACAATAGGATCTTCAGGTTTTTTCCAATAAATATCACGCGATTCTGACGTTATTACTTCAATAATCTCAGTCTTGTGGCTTTAGAGTGAATCTTAACTATAAATAATACAGTAGACAGGGGTCGGCAGTGATAGTCCAATTGTTAATAATGAGTCAACTTTTCTGCCACTAACGTCATCTGCAGCTCGAGTACGATGGTGATAGTGCGCTTAATGCGCCGTGGTCCTACCTCAAAATGTCAACATTGACAGCGCCAGAGGGCAAGCAAGCCTTTGCACGGGGCGCTCTCGCGATCAAAGTGAAGTTTCAGCGTCAGCCGAGTGGCCATCGTGCTCGAGTTGTTGCTTTTCAAAAACTGTATTAAACATTTCGACCGTTAGATAAGCAGTACATTTTTGTAACCGTAGATCATTCTTTCACTTAATTAAACCACACCACAAGGAAAAACTCGCTGTTTAATTTATTACGACGCTTCTGGACACCACAGTGGATCAAGGAACCACACCTCTAGCAAGATGGCGACAAACTCTTGCGGCACGCCACTCGGCTAACGCCGAAACTTCACTCTGATTGCGCGAGGGCCCCACGCAAAAGCTTGCTCGCCCTTTGATGTTGTCAATACTGATATTTTGACATAGGACCGCGGCGGCATTTGAGATAGGATGGTGATAGCGCGCAGATTGATATCGTCTCTGATATTTACTGGCACTGCAGCTAAACGGTCAATAAGAAATTCTATCACAAAGGCACTTCGATTGACATCCCAAACGCTCCTATTAACTAGGCATGCCTTCTATAATTACAGTCCGCGAAGATTGATTGGTGATATAAATACATAGTCTGTCAAGGTGATCAGGGAGACAATAGTGCATCTATTTCTGGTGACTGTCCCTGCCAATCGTCGTCGCCAACTGTACCTCGGGGCCAATGTTTGGGAGAGCATTTCTTCTATCCATCAATCCTCACCCTCGCGCCTACAATCCCTGTAGGGACTGTTATGTCTTGTTTCATGTCTTGATAAAAATGTCCTTAATCATCCTTACTTCCTTAGTCATTTTTTAATGTGAAAGTTTATTTTTCCTTCCTTAACGTCATAACGTAGCAACGAGTCAATCATAGTTATTAGCTTAAGAGCGACAAGGTCTCCGAGAATGACATTGACTACTTTTCCATGTGAAGTCGCGACCAGCAGGCCTATCATACGCAATAAGACTTCACTCTCAGAGAGTTGGTTGCTAAGGAAAATGTAACTTTTAATATAGCAATAGAAGTATGCATTTCTTTTGCATTTGATTAAACTTGACAAATGATCTTGCATTGATAAAAGGACGCATATCCAAATTCAAACGCAAGAGAAATTAAAAGTTTCTTGTATTGATTCTGAAGTCTATACTCTCATGAGAGTCTCATCGCGTATGCTAGGGCAGCAGAAATATAGATGTAGACATAACCCCGTGTGGTGATCGGTTGAAAATAACACCACCCCATCTCTTTCCGTGGGTGTCGTAAGAGGCGACTAAGGAAACACATGTGAGACCTTCCTCCTAGTAATCCATCCCAGGCATCGACACCTCACTTTGTTTTAAATCTGAGGTTTCGGCCTGTGGTCTCATGCAGTGTGGTAGGCTCTGTAAAGGGCAGTCTGGTTCGCGACCACCCTCCTACCGAAGTCCGACGCCAAACAGCTTGCTCTGTTCCGTCTGTGCGTGGGAGTACCAGTGCCTTAATTGATATTTTGGGTTGACTCGCTCCATCGTCGACCTCATCTATGACCTTAGTCAAGATTGCTGTGTTCACCTCTCATTGGAGGTTCTACACAGAACCTGCCGCCACTGTGATATGTAGAACCTCTGCTGGTGTACCCTTTTAATAAAAATAAAATAAAATAAAATCAAGAGTTAACCCATCCCATAATAAAAAAAATATATTTCAATATCGTAGCTCCTTCCAAAGTCCGACGTCAAAGAGCTTGCTGTGTTCTGTCGCTGCACGGGAGTGAGGGTAGGGAGTTGATTCGGGAGATTGGCCGGAGACTGTCAGCTCGTGGTCCAGGCTGTCTTTTACCTATAATATGTCTTTTACCTATAGGCCCTGGGCACATAGGTTTATGGAGCCCCTGAGTCTTTAAGAGAAAATTGTAATAGAATACTGATGATTCTTCCTTAAGTCAGTGAAGGTTATATTTTAGTGCTTCGCTTTTAACGCTTGCAAAAGCTAATAAGCAAAAAATATTCTAGTCTGTTATTATAATTATCTTCTGGGGACAAGAGGGCTCCGTAAATCGCGGGGCCCAGAGTGCCCAGTGGAAAAGAGGGGCCTGCTCGCGGTGGTGACTCCCGCTCTGGCCCCTACCTGGTCCAGCGTCTGTCCATTGCCGTCAGGCGCAGCAATGCAGCCAGCTTGATGGGGAAGTTTGGGCCGGATCTGATTCAGGGCGGGTTATTTTTTGACGAAACTCAGGTGGATTTTCATTTTTTATTACTGTTTTTATTTAAATAATGTAATTGCTGTAATAAAATAATTTTCCACGTTAAAAACGTATGAGTCTCCGACTTCAATCCCAACAACAGTTCGCAAAAAAAAGATAACTATTATTTTTTGCTGACTACAATGCTTATTAGCAGATAATCACAAACGAAAATATCACTTATTTATTTAGATGATGTCCTGGTTTGCAGTATTTTTTGTTTTTGTTAATTTTTTTAAAAGCGCTGAATAATTTTAAATAAAATATATACGGCACCACCTCTAGAGTATACTCTTTCAAACAAAAAAAGAATTTTTAAAATTGGTCAATAATGTGCGGAGAAATCGATGGACAATTGGACATACATAAAAAAAAACATACAGTCGAACATAGAACCTCCTCCTTTTTTGAAGTCGGTTAGTGAGCTTATAATTATAATCCTTCACTAGAAATGCAAACTACAAATTTTCTGCCTCCGATTTGTAGAAGTCATTAATATTTGATTTATCTTCTGGGCCTATTAGTCACTGCACCGGCTAGATATTCATAGACGTGTCACTTTGGCATCGCAAAAGACACTCAAATTATTTGCAACACTCATCGACTGGGCATGCATTCGAGTTCTATGCAGTTTCGGAACTAATTTTAATATTGTAAACAGGAATAAAATAAAATATACAGGGTTACTTTTTAATCAGTACACAAATTTTTCTTACGATGTCAGTAACGTTGATAGAACGTAAATAAGACGGATTTCTTTTTTCCAAAATTTTTAGGTTTTGATACCCCTTTTTAACGTCTTAGAGGATGAATTTTGTAAAACGCAGAAACATGGGTGTCACAAATTGTGTTGAAGAGTACTATTACCAAGTTTCAAGTCAATTGGACGAAGTTATTTTTTTTTTCCATACAAATAAATTGATTTATTTTCATGCTTCAGACGATCTAGCTTGAAATTTTTATATGAAACGTAGAAACAAAAAAATACGGGTCTGTTAAATTTTCATAAAGTTTACGTACAAAAAATTTGTGTACTGATTAAAAAATAACCTTGTATGTATATATATATAAACGCCACACACTCAAAGTCCCACACGAAGGTTCTCCCTTGTGTCGTGGCTCCCTTGGAACATACATAAAGACATACACAAACACCCATGACCCGAGAACAAACAACTGCTTTTAACACAAATATTTGCCCCGACCCGGTTTCGAACCCAGGACCCGTCGATCAAGAGGCAGCGTCTACTACCACTCGACCAAACCGGCCGTCACTTTTACAATACCTTTACCGTGCTCTTAGCCCAGGGGCGCTCGCTGATCTGAACCGATCAGTGAGGTTAAGCAACGCACACTGAGACAAGGAACCTGATGGGTGACCAAAACTGGCAATTTATCACGAGCGTTTCCGTGCTGTCGGTCCCCGCTTTTGTCGATTGACTTCAGTCGTTAAAACCAAGTCAGAGGTCATTGTGCGGTTTGAATACTCTGCCACCAGGGTTAGCCCAGTTCGCCGCACACTTGACTATACCTACACGATAAGAAGAAGAACCACGCCTAATTTCCTACATCCCAGATGGGGTAGGCAGATCATCATATGGTTCTTAAACCACTTTATCCCCACATCCGACATACATTCTGAGGGATACAAGATTAAATGCCTAAAAGAGCACTACCTTTCCATTGCCCATCCATAGTATTTATTTTTTATATATGTATTATATGTATTTGTTTATATATATATATATATATATATATATATATATATATATATATATATAACTATTTATTATATCTTTAGTACTAGGTTTATAAAATGTTATATATATTTAGCTTGAGTAATATTTAGTATTTAAGTAATAATTAGCATTCAATTTGTTCAGTACATCTATTTTTCTCCTATAGTACACGTCTGTCTTCCTTTCTTCTTGCTCTATCCTATCAACAGGTCTGCTGGTAGAAATTTCTTTTTAGAAATAAGCGAACCTTTTTGTATGTATTGTCTTATGTCTGTAATTTATATCCTGTGTGTACAATAAACGTTAATAAACATGTTTGTAGTGGTGATAGGTTGTCAACCTTTCGCCCACGATGCAGTAATACCCTCACATCACATTTACTAACTCTTACAGTATACTTGGGAAGAGTTGGCAGCTGGCACATTCTACTCTTTTCTTATGATATTGTATACTTAGAAATTTTTTTACCAGCCCATATACGTCCCCACCGAGGGGCACGGGCCTCCCTTCGAAACACGAAGAGGATTTAGGCCATAGTCCACCACACTGGCCCAATGCGGGTTGGTGGACCGCTCGTCTTTCGAAAATGAATTTTCTTGGACGGGCGGGTTTTATCACGATGTTTTCCTTCACCGTTGAGCAAGTGATAATTATAAATCTGTACATAAAACCGAAAAGACGAATTTAGTGGTACAGGCCCGCACTAGGATTTGAACCCGCGACCTTTGGATTACAAGTCCGGCTCATTACCAACTGGGCTGTCACCGCTACATAGGTACTATGAAATGACAGTGAACATGTACCATACCATAACTACACTTATACGGTAATGAAAAATGAGCGACATTAAATTAGTTAGCGAAAACTAATTATATACAGGGTGTAAAGGACATCTTAGCAAATACTTAAATGATGAAATCTACCCCTAAATATCATCAGCTATTAGTAATTATTTTTTCCTAGAAATGTCACGTTAAGGAGTTTTCATTGTTTACCTACTTTGGCGCTACGCAATGTATCGCGAAACCGCGCCCCGCGCGCCATCCCCCCGCGCCGCGCTGCTATCGGAGTGCGGTGAACATTGCTGATTTTTGTGTTTTACGTTGTTATGATTGTTTTTTATTGCAAAATGGAGTATATTCGATTAAATAATAAAAAATATACGCAGAAAATATTAAAAAACATGAAAAAAAATTTCCGGAGAAAAATTCCACTGGAAAATCATTCAGAATGATGGTCTGAGTTCAGGGTTTCAGTTTTTGCTGAGCTATCTTTTACACCCTGTATGAATCAGCCTAATGGATAATTTGAATACTTGGATAAGGGCCTTTTTACAATTCGAACGGCATGGCACGGTATGGTAAAATTTGTATTACCTTTGCCCCCTATCTTCCCAGCTTCTAGTATCACTAGTGACATCAGAGGCAATGGTAATACAATTTTGCCGAGCTGTTTTTGAATTATAAAAAGGCCCTAACAGTCTCATACAACGTGTTTAAAAAAGGCCCAATAAGAAAAAAGGTACTGAAGTATGTCCTTAAATATTAAACCCATGTTAAATCCCTATGATTCATTTTCATTAAAACTATATTTTTATAAATAAATTTAAGCGCAGCTCTATTTCAAGAATGTCCTGTTTTCTAATGTCAAATAGGTAAGCTTTGACTTTGAAGGATGACTAATTTTTTTTTGGAGATTATGGCCTGGTTACAAGACCTTTGGGCCAAGAAGGATGACTAACAGTGCAACTGATTACTAGAGTTGCGACCATTGCACTTTTGAATAAAAATAATAAAACGCCATACACTCAAAGGCCCACATTTAAGTTTTCCCTTGTGTGGTGGGTCCCTCAGAACACACATAAAGACAAACACAAACACCCATGACCCGACAACAAACATAATTTTTGATTTTCTTTTTATTGGGTTATTCTAGAACAACTTTGTATTTTATATTAAACATACAGAACACAGGCGTTTTGATGGGGTTAAATGAAACATTAGTATTAGTTGTTTTTCAACCTCACCAACTCAGTGATACAATATTTTCTCTGGGAAACGGGATGGGTAATAAAAGTCATTATTTATATTAAATAGGTATATATTAAATTTAATTGCACGTAAACATCGAATTTTCACCTATCTTAGTACTAACGTTATTGTCAGAAAATACGTATTTTGAAAGGCCCTTAAATAAAAGTGTTTTCAGTAGTAATATACATATACAAAGGATATTGTTTTCTTTGAATTTATAGTTTTTTTAATAGAAACGGATTTTTTAATGCAATAGAAAAATCTAAAAATATATATTTTAACCTTTTCTTTGTCATATTTTTTATCAGTTTACTATGGGTAAAATTTTAACCATAATGGGCCAGAATTATTTTTGCCATTAATATTATTTATTCTGACATTTCTTTTTGTATGTATGCTTAGGTGTTTTGTTAGTGTATTGGATATATTTTTATGATTTTTCAATGCATTTCAAAAAGTCTTTTAAAAGAAAAAAAGGCGCATTATGCAAGTAAGTCTTTGGCTCAGAAAATAAGAAAGATTTGATCTCATAGCACCATCTGGACGACGTAGAAAAAAAAAACAAATATAATTTAATAAAAAAGTCAACAATAAAAAAAAAACAAATGCCAAGGAGTTGGAAATATGAAACTATGTTTCTAATGGCCTTTTTATTCATTTTTGTATGTTTTTATACAAAATCTATAAACCATTACAAATGACATGTAACATGCTTGAACGACCAATATTCGTAGTAAAATAGATAAATTGTATTATATATTATAATCTGTATTTTGTATAATGTAGACAAGTATTGTAAAATATAATTATATTTCTTATTTAAACATTTTACAGGTAGACGGGACGGAGACACCATTATCTTATTTATGACTTCTTCATACAAAAACGTAAACACTCTGATTTATTTCAGTGTTATGTCTAAATCTCTAATAAAAATTCCTACCTGACATATTGTGCACTTCTAAAACATACTATCTGTGAAATATATATTTTATTTTTTTAGTCATGATTTGGAACTTAAGAAGATTATTTTTTGTGCATTTTGTTTAGGTATGTAGAAGTCATTCCTTATTCTATTACATTGTAGGATTCCATCTGGTAACTATTTTGTTTCGAGACCCGTTTTACTATTGTTGCCAGCCCTAAAAATGTTGTCAAGTCTAACGTTAATTTTTTATCTTTTAATTTGGAATTCTCTACAAAGAAAAGCTACTTTTGCAGAACATTTTGGATTTCCACTTTATGATCATTAATGTTGCTTCTGTCTTGTAAAAGTTTATTCCGGTTTTTTGTCCTATTTATAAAATAGCATATTTCTTAGCATAAGGACCAACAATACCGTTTTATTTGCAAAACGTATGTATTGCAAAAGCAGTTTGTTACCTTGCACCTCATCAGATATGATTCAATAGGGTTGGCACTTAGTTTTTAAAATTAAAGTTATTATTGTATAAAGCAGCCTATAACCCGTGCTTTAGCTTCCGTAAATCAATTAAGTAGCATTTAACATAACTTTAATCACATTTAAACATAAATAACTCCTTGTACTTTCTAACTACAATATAATAAAAACAAAATGATTTTATCATATTTTTTTTTACATCAAACCCCCCTCTTATGCCTTAACGTAACGTAGACAAGAAAATATCTAACAATATTAATTAATAGAAGGTACTTTTTTAGGAATAAAAATTTTAGAACTCAACAAAAATAATTAATAATTATAACGTTAACCCTTAGCTTTATAACTACGCTTAGCGTTAAAAGTTTTTAAAATTACTTTTATTTACAAGTCATTTGATGATATGAAGAGGAGTGAAATTGAAAAGAAGTAAAAAGTAACATATTTATACAAGGTTATTTGTAAAACACCAATAACCTCGCTGGACTCGATAAGTAACATTAAATGACAAGTTTTGTTCAACGACTTTTTTTAAAAATATTTTTTTATTTTACCTCTTTATGGACAGTGTGCGAGCACGCCCCACTAAGAATGCACTTACTGGCTTGCGTATGTAACACACAAATGTTAAAAGTGTTAGATAGTTCACATTTCTTGAGTTATGTCAAAAGTCGTAGAACAAAAGTTTTAGTTTATGATGTATGTAAGGATTCTAGTCCCGTAAGGTTACTGGTTTAAAAACCAATAACCCTGTATAAAAATACATATACAATGAAGGTGACTGGAAGTAAATGGAAGTTAGTGTTTAAATGTATTTTCCAGACTTTATAAAGAGTATTTATAACATCAAAGAGAGAGTTAAACCTTCGCGTGCTTTTTGAACACATGGTGTACAAGATTTGTATCGCACGCGGCGTAAACAAGGACGCGACGGGTTAAAAAATATTTTTTACTATAACACATTCGATTACTGATCCAAATTATATACAACCAATTTACATTAAAATTATAATTACAGCTAGCTTTTAAACTATATAATACAAAGAACTAACAGTAATAAAATAACATAATAAACTTAACACGAAACCGAAAAAAAAGTCAAAAACATTTTTTAAATGATCTAAAATGAACATCAGTCATATAGTAACAGTTGTGCAAGTAAACTGTTTTTATGATTATTTGAAATAATTTTTTCTATGAAATCCATAGGTTTATCCGGATTATTGTAACTAAATAACGAATTTGTCATTCTTCCAAGTAACTCAGAAACAGAGGTAGGTAAAAAAGTGTTTTTTTCACTTTACAATTTCTGAAATATAGTTATTAGACATATTCCTCACTCCTTCTGAGTTTTGATGAGTTAAAATGATGTCTGATATGTTCTAGCGTTTCAGTTTTAATGAAAAAAATAAATTTTCATGACAGTTTTGATTTTGAAATGAATTTATTTGAAAATTTAGTGATTGATATCTACAGCAGCCTTTTCGTTCAAACTTAGACTTTATTCAGCTTAATTTAAAAGACATTTTCGAGACAAAATGGCAGTGACGTTGTGAGCTATCGCGAATCTAAACTGCCTAATTGAGATCACTTCTTTGCAGATAAGATTCGCTTCAGTTTTTAATTATTTATAGAAACTGTAGGGAAGAGGATGATTAATTGATTTTGTCTTATTCTATCCAATTCATGTTTGTATAAGACCATCCCTCTCTAGACATAACATTTTCAGTCTCTCCAGTTTGTAAATCATGTCGTATACTTAATTAATAATATATTTCTTGTAAAAAAAAAAACATTTTAAAAATAATTATTAAAACACAAAAACTTCCTATACATAATATGAACGATTTCTTAATTGTATTTCCTAAGAATTATTTACAACATTCTTGTACTTAGTCAGGTTGTATTATCCTTCTTCATTATTTAAATATTAATAAAATATATTATTTTTTAGCCTCGATCAATCCCTGTCGAAAATAATTCACCATCCTCTTACCTACATGACCTTTCACAAAAAAATTCTTAAAAAACTATACTGTGTAATATGTGACAGGCAAATTGTATTGTTCATCCATTTACAAATTGCAACGAAATTTTCTAAGCCGTTTTCATTAATATATATATATATACAAGCTGATTTTTTTATCAGTATCCAAATTTTTTGTACGTAAACTTAATGAAAATTTAACAGACCCGTATTTTTTTGTTTTATATGGTTTCATATAAAAATTTCAAGCTACATCGTCTGAAGCATGAAAATAAATCAATTTTTTTGTATGGAAAAAAAAATAACTTCGTCCAATTGACTTGAAACTTGGTAATAGTACTCTTCAACACAATTTGTGACACCTGTGTTTCTACGTTTTACAAAATTCATCCTCTAAGACGTTAAAAAGGGGTATCAAAATCTGAAAGTTTTAGAAAAATAAATTTTTTTCCTCCTTATTTACGTTCTATCAACGTTACTGACACCGTAAGAAAAATTTGGCTGGTGATTAAAAAATCACCCTGTATATATATATATATATATATTGTGGTTCTAGTTATGCGAGAGCTGCAGATTGTAAGATCCATCGCAAATATTGAACTATCGTAGATTTTTTATTATTTTTAATTACGACGTTAGATCAAAAATATTTTTTTTAATAAAATGCATTTTACAAAATGACGAAGCCTTGTAAATTTCCGAATAGTAAATAAGCCTGTGACATATAATGTTCAACGTACCTATATATAAAGTAAACGATAAAATCACAAAGTAATTTTGCTAACTAAGCTTACTTTAGGAGGCGACACTTATTCTTGATAAGCTTTTAGTTAATGCACAGTATCACACAGCTCGTCACCACCATCTGTAACAAGGAAAAAATACTTTAAAAAATAATTATTATTTGCTTAATTTTATTAAACCTTCGCGCTATTCTCACACACCCGTGTGTGCACGAAACAAGCGCGCGACGGGTTAATTTAGTAAATCATACAGCATTACGTTATGGTAAATATTCTCTAGAACACATTTCATTCGTCAATTAAAAGATTTCTCAATAAAACATTTTTTATCTTAACAACAACTAAGAAATAAGAAAAGAATATAATATGATAAAATATAAAGTAGTACCCACACATTCTACTTAATATTTCACTAACTACTTCCATGCTAGACTGGGATTTAAAAAAAAAACATTGAATGTGTCAGCTGTCTATTCTTCCCAGGCATAATATAAAAGTCAGTAAGAGGGATGCGAGGGTTTTGCTGTATAATGGGCGAAAGGCTGACAACCTCTCTCCACTATACATCATTTTTCATCTTATAACCCTCTGAATTTATGTCAAACATGGAATCAAGAGGTTTTAAAACCGCTAATGCTCTGCCTTTAATTATTTTTAGGTTATTTTAACATTGGATGAACGTATGTTCATACGTAAAGGGTTATTTGTGGGGTGACTTTTCTCAATGAAACTTCAGTGCGTTAATTTCAATTACAAGTGTAACTATGTCTGGTTAAAATTACATATTAGTGTACATTTTCACTCTTAACGACTAGCCTCAAAATAGTAATTTCTTCTAAACACAGGCACAAAATTAAATATCTCCTCTGCGAGATATTACTTATTGTTTTCACTGCGTTACTTATTGTTTAATTGTAGTTTTAGTTTTACTTAATACTTAGTTATAAGATTATTATTGAAAATGATTGTAATAGCAGTGAATAAAGTTTTTATCAATCTATCTCTTAACACAGCACAAAACATATCTTAAAAAATCTCTAAAATATCTCTTTCCGATTTTTAAGAAAATTAAAAAATCGGAGTTCCATAGGTGGCATTTTATATATTTAGAAATTATATTTTAAAAATTAGAAGAAAAAGCAACGTAAAATAGAAAAAGTTAAAAAACACACATAAATGTTATATCCAATTAGGTTAAATAAAGACCACAGACAATCTCTTTACACGAACAAACAAAAAAAATTCTGAACCAAAAAACTAATTAAGACCTTATTACAAAATTGTTTAAGTATTTCAAACCATTGGGGGTTCGAAATACTACAACACTTCCACCAAGCCAAATTGACAAAGACAAACAAAGATCAACATTCTAGCACAAGTCCTAACTTCACCAACAGAATATAAATACCTAAGTATGTCAAGTTCTCATCTTAGACCAACGAGTAGCCAGTCCGAAAAAATTTCGCAATATTTAAAAAAATTCATGGTCCAGCAAACTATGCCAGCGCCATTGCGTCAGCGCGGAAGCACAACGACATACTTTCACAGCTTATGCAACGCCAAAACGCCGCTTATATAACAGACCCACAGACCTAATATCCTACAAAGTTACATCATTACAATTTTTTGACAGTTGAAGTTGAATGTTAGGAAAGTGGGCCGTGTGAAATGTCAGTAATTGAGTTTATGGCAGAAAGGTTTTTAGGAAACTGTGTTTTTTGGTCTTTGTCCGAATCTTCACGGAGTTTTACCACTGTGCTCATTAATTATTTTTATGTTTTGATTGCCGCAATTTTGATAATATTGTGCCAAGCACACAAAAATTGTGCTAAATTTTATATAATTACATTTATAATTATTTTTTAAATTATAAAAAAAACATACCTATTTTTTTAGTAAGCCATGTAATAAAAAATATGTTTTTTTAATTAAAAAAATATTTTTTTATATTACAAAGCTTTGACATACCTTTGTGTCAGATTAACGGTTAAAAATTATTTGTTATTTCTTGTGTATGCAATAAAGTACCTACTATGCATTTAGAAAATAGCACACTGATCAGTTTTCAAACCATTAAATGGCTTCTGATTTGGTGAAACATATTGAAAGGTATGAAGCCATTGATACACACAGTCGGAACAGATCGTTTAACCTACCCTCCGAAGCATTATAACGCTGATGATAAATTCTACTTTAGGTCACCCATCTTGTAGTCATGGCGTAACTTCACTGATTGATTCCAACCCAAGAGCGCACTGGTCTAAATGCGCTGACAGTTTCTTAGGAGCTTTACAGCTTGGATCGGAAAACCATTTCTCTGGCTTTACCCAAACAGCTCCGACTCCAAACAGCTTGCTGTGTTCCGTCGGTGCGTGGGAGTACCAGTGCCTTTATAGGCATTTTCTCGGTTAACTCGCTCCATTGTCAACCTCATCTGACCTTTATGGTCAAGAGTTAACCCATCTTATAATAAATAAAAAAAGATTACGTCAGCTTTCAAACAAACAAAAACCCATCGAAAGTGGTTATTCGTATAGAGCCACGAGACACACAGATACACAGACATACAGATACACAGGTCAAACTAATCTGTTTTGTCGGGGGTTAAAAAGGTAATCAGATGCGCTGGCCTTTATATTAATAATAGTTATGATAGGTTCCTTCTTTGGCTTTTTACCCATCTTATAATAAAATAAAAATTTTCACGGGAAGCCGGTTGTTGCAGCTCAGTGACAACCACTGCTCGGAATATATCAGTGAGGTTAACCGCTGGGGATACAAGAGGCTGAGCACCTAGATGGGTGACCGTGCTGACAATTTTTCACAAGCTTTGGCTTTTGTTTACCTTATTGACTAACTAGCTTTCCGTCCGGGTCTTAATCATTCTCGTCAGAATTTGGGAAAATTATGTAGTTTTTGTGTTAATATACATTAGTAAGGATATTAGGTGGCTATATATATATATTATGTTATATTATTTGGCTGTTAGGTGTATTTTATATGTACCTAAAATTATTGTATGTAGCTGTAAGCTCCCCAAATAAAATAAAATAAAATAAAATATAGTAGGAAGTAGGATAGTAATTAATAATAATTGAGTCAAATCATGGTTTCACTAGAGTTATCCAAGTTGGCCACTTAATTAGACAGGCCTGATAGCTCAGTCGGTAATGACCTAGCCTAGACACTGATCTGAGTGTTCGATTTCCGACTAATATTTTGAAAATCAAATTTTTGAGTATTTCTGAGGAATGTAGGTATTGATATTTAATACGAATTTTTATATTTAAAAAGCAGAAAGTAGTATTTAATTATTTATGTAGTCTAGGACACAGTAAAAGCCTTGCTTTAGAGACAACGCTGCTAGCCTGCTTGGCATTACGTCTAACGGAAACACAATTAACGAATTTTTAATAAATAAAAACATAATATACAGGGCTTTAGGTATCTCTCTTTCAACCTCTCGGGTGGTTCATCAGTCCATTAAACTGAACAACTTTCAATGAAACTGAATAGGTCAAAATACGAAAAAAAAAAGTTTCTATACAAACTTCATCAGCATATAGCGCATTTTCTATGGGAGATCCAAATAAAGCCCTGTTTATGTAGGATTGTCAACTTTTTATAATGTGTTTTTTTTGCTAACAGGTGCTAAAACACCAGCTAAAAGAAACTTTCGCATTTTCCAAAACACCAATCCTTCCGAAGAATTCCCACACAAAAAAAGTTCATCTAAAAAGTTCATTATCAGTGCATCGCTGCGCGAGAGTGCATTGCCCATGGCTTTCGGGTCTAGGGGGCGATGACCTGTGCCAGGGCCCCGATTCTGTAACTTCAGTTGTGTGTTGATGGAATGGTCGCCGTTTTATCTGTTCTGGTGGTGAAATTGAGAACTATTCAGATTTCATACATCTATGACGGCTGCTTTGACTTGTGGCGCCACCGCCAACTGAATTTTCAGTTGCAGGTAGTTTGCAACTTCACGTTCGGTTGGCGGTGGCGCTGCTGGTCGGGGCGGTTGTCAGCAAGTATATGAAAATTAAATAGTTCTCAATTTCGCCACCTGAACAGATAAAATGGCCTGCATGCCATCGACACACAACTTAAGTTACAGAATCGGGGCCCAGTATTTTTTTTTTGTGGTACCATGATTTCTCTCTCGTTGATGAGTCAAAGACCTTCGTTTGAAGCATGCAGTTTGGTTGTTTGACATTTTTTGGGAAAGTTTTTTAAAATAAATAACTTTGGGTTGGTTTTTGGGAGTTTTTCGGTCTCCTGGAAGAAGTTGCTTTCTAGGAGTTAGGCTGTCGCATTTTTGGATTTGTTGTAAATGTTACTTACCTCAGTTTTTTTAATTCTGTGTGCAATAAAAAATCTGATTGTATTGAATTTCTAGATTTTTTTTAGAAAAAATAAAAAAAAAAATTAAAATCTTATAGGTTAGGACAAGATGCACAGTGTTTTAAATTTAGTGTGGGCTTTTGAGTGTATACAGTTTGTACTAATTATTATTTTTACAAAGTTTGTTTTGTTATTTTTACATATGTAAATATACATTAAATATGATAGGATTCATAAAAACGAATTAAACTTTTATTAATTAGCAAAAGAAATTTCCATGGCAATATAAATTATTTTTTTCTTTTTACTGTTCCAATTACATCAATTTGTAAAAACCACCATCAACAATCAAAATACATAATCAAAAAAATAAATAAAAAAACAGAAAAAAAAAGTTTCCGACGACCTCTTAAAAAGAGTAATGCTCCATAGATCTTCGGTCATTGCCCTCTGCGTAGTGTGATTTTTTTATAACCATTCCCTGACGAGATGCGTTCACATAACGACACCCGCCTGACCTTGGAATTAAATGGCTTGTCTAGTAAACTTGAATAAACTACTTGAATGGGAAAGTTATTTAAAATGGTCTTAAAATGAATGTAAGCTGTTAGGATAAATAATTAATTGGTTATTTTAAAAAGGTTTTTTTTTCAGTGGTCTCTTCTAACCCGATTGGGACAAAAGCGTGAGCTTATGTTGTGTATGTATAATTTTTTAAAAAGACAAAATATATCCTTCATGTTGATAGTGATTGATATTCAGAAAAAAAAATAGATTGAAAACAACGTAAAATAAAAAGGTAAGGTTTTTCAAATTGATTTCTCAATTTAGAGTTCGAGATAGTATATTAATTAAATCAGTATCAGGATATGCCTTTTTTAAGAACAAACCATTTTTATATAGCAAACTTCCACAAAAACTTAATTTTTATTATCATTGTGCTAAAACCGCACTAGTGATGTTCACCGCACTGGTGATGTTCCCGCACTGGTGATGTTCATTTTCAGATTTTTAATTTTTAGAATTTTTTTGAAATAGTAGTTTAGTGGAAATTAAAAAAGAAAATTGCGAAGTAGCCAGTATCAAGTAAAGAAACCCCTTCTTGGTGGTAGTACGTCAGAGGCTCGTCCGTTGATTAATAGGGTGCACCACTAGTAAGATCCCACAAACCTCTCTTGGCCTAAAATAGATGTTTTAAATACCCTACATTACATGACAATATATTTTTTTCTTTTGTTTTTCGCCATGTTGCAGACAACTCAACATTTAGTAAGTCAATTACAAAATACATCTTAAATATATAAAACCTTTAAAGTAACCATTTAGATCGGCTCAAACCACGTCATAGATTAGCTACACAAGTTTACACGTTTGTCACTTTGGCTCTCTTTTAGGTAAGTAAATGAGCATTTTGTTGGATCGTACCAATTCGAAATATTCGTCAATATTGTATAGTGGGTTTAATATCAGTATGTTCTTTAAATGTTTAGAAAATTCAATGTCATGAAGATTTGTCAAAAATGTAGGGAGCTCATTGTAAAGTTTGATCCTTACTTATAAATTTTATAATATTATAACAAGAAAGAGATCTGTAATAACCCTTAGCATAATGGTCAAAAGTGGCGTTAAATGCTTCTTCAACAACATGACGTTCTGCCTACCCCAAAAGAGATTATAGGTGTGAGTGTATGAATTGGATGGATGGAGAAAAAGTAAATTTAAAAAAAATATTTTTTTTTGTCACAATTTGGTTAATTATACAATAAACTTGTAGAGATAGGTTCCATGGGATAATTTTGCACGTGAACGAAGTCGCGGACAGAAAGCTAGTGAAATAATAATTCCGTTCAGAAATAAAATATATGCGGTGATAGTCCAGTTGGTAATGAGCCAGACTTGTAATCCGAAGGTCGTCGGTTCAAATCCTGGTGCGGGTCTGTACCACTAAATTCGTCATTTCGGATTTATGTACGGATTTCTAATTATCACTTGCTCAACGGTGAAGGAAAACATCGTGATTAAACCCGCCTGTCCAAGAAAATTCATTTTCAAAAGACGAGCGGTCCACCAACCCGCATTGGGCCAGCGTGCTGGACTATGGACTTAATCCCCTTCGTGTTTCGAAGGGAGGCCCTTGCCCCTCGGTGGGGACGTATATGGGCTGATAAGAGGAGAAATAAAATTAAAAACAATTATATGCAGAAAAACCTCTACCAATTACGTCAATAACTACATTTTCGGTCAGCGAAATATGATCACAAAATCAAAACAATAAAACAAAATACAAAACTATTGCTTGCCCTATAAAATTAAAAATTTGAATGTTATAGCAAAAAATAACAATGAATCTTCATGTCAACAATTTTTTGCTAGAACTTTGTGTTTACCTAATATTCTTTGTGATTTTCAACTTTTTATAATGAGTTCATAATTAATTACTGATCAAAGCTACGTGGTACCTGTCTTGAAGTATATAATGTAACTTTGTTATTAGTTAACAAAACGTCAAAGGGTTGTTTTCTCTATGAAACTGAACAACTTTCTCCAGAAAATCGATTAGATATTCTCAAAAAAATATCAACTTTTTATTCTAATGAAAATAAGCTCATAGGTCAAGTTTATGAAGAAGCGAAAATTTCTTTTTTGCGTTTGGCCCTCTGTTTCTTGGGAAAGGTTATTCGGTTTTGGTTTAGTAGGCTAATTCAAATCCTTAATTTTCGCAAACTGATTTGGAATTCTTCATATGCTTTTGATTTAGAATTAAAATTGAGAAATATCTTTTTAGAAATAGGGTTTCCAATTTGTAGATTTCGGGGATGATCTAGACCAAATATGTACTTAATAGTTATGTTCTTAAATGTTTTAATGCTAATCTAAATGAATGTTAAATTAATTCCGAGTGCAGGTGGAAGGGCATGCTCTTCGTGCCCTTCCACCTGCACTCGGGAGCGGCAACCGACAGTGTGGGAAAAGTGGCAAAGTTTTGGGCCAAAAAAATTTTTTTTGCTTTCGACACGATCGAAGAAGAAGAATATTTTTTTAAAATAAATGGATTTATCTATTACAAGATCTTATCTGATATTCCCTAAAGGTAAAGTACAATGCTAAGTGGGAGCCATTTTTTGTCACTGCAGTACGCATCTACTATTGTTGCAACGTCGAAACTCGTAATTACCCTATGGGCCCTTTTATAATTCGATAACGGCACGGCAAAATTATATTACCATTGCCTCCTATGTATAAGTGATACTAGAAGCTGGGGACATAAGGGGCAATGGTAATACAAGTTCTGCTGTACCGTGCCGTGCCGTTCCAAATTTCGAATTATAAAAAGGCCCTATGTGTAGTGTGTGTGTTGAAGAAACAAAAAGTCTATGTCTTTTATCATACATTTTGTAAACACAGAAAAAAAAACTGAAATGGTCAAACAGCTTAAAATTACAGTGCTCAGATTTATTAATACGATCAGGATCACGTTAAACACCGTTTAGTTTATTACGTTATAAAACAAAGTTTACAACTCTGTACGCTCACTTACTCCACTGTGATGTCAACGCATTCAACTGTAAACACGCACTGACATGAATTTAATAAAGTTGAGCAAATGGATGTGGTGAAATTTTTTATTTACTGAAATATTAAAACACAACAACATTTAAGAAGAAGCCTAAAATACAAAATACAACAAAGGAAGCTAATGAAAAGTATTTTTAGTCGTTCTTTTTTTTTCTTTAAAGAGACCACAGATATAAAAAAAAGGATACAAAAAAGATGTCGTGTTTCTTCTAAGGAACTCTAAAGGTCCTGGTGTCCGTAATGCAACAAATTTAATTTCATTACGGACACCAGGACAGGTATAACTAAATAAAAGCTTATAAAAAAACTATGCTCAATGTTTTGTTTTTGGTAACCTTCACAATAGAGAAATTAATCACCGGCTGTGTGACACGCTGGCCCCCGAAGCTCTTATGATAAGCGTGTAACCGATTGATGGGGCTGAAGGATTTCTCCTTTATTTTTTGTGTCTTCCAATGAGACTGACATAGGCACACAAGGTGATCTAAAGCCTCAACCAAATAGATTTTAAAAAAATGTTCCAAAGTAGATTCGTCAACCAGAACTAAGTAACGGATCGGTTCACACCACTCACAATGATTGCCATTATCACAAATTACATAAACATGCAACTAATGACATTGACGCATCAATTTATCTTCGTACATCCACCGGTGCAAGTGCAGCGTACGATGACGTAACGCATCCCAAATGTGGGCCAAATTAATGAAAAAAACGACACGCCTACTCCTGCGGTGCACGCACACATATGAATAGTGAAAGTGTGTAGGAAATACGCGCCTGCGCAGCGTATGAGTGCTCTGTTTGTCATTCGGCACTTACGCGTCGTGGTGAATGGTTGTGTTTTGTTTTCAGACTTTTTTTTTCTATTATTTTTAAGGTAGCTTTTAATGGATTTTTAGATACTTACTACTAATTTTATTTCACTATTTTTGGTAATGTGTTTCTTTTTTACAGACGATAACCAAATAATAGTAGTAAAAAAAGAAGTATTTTCTAAAATTAGATGTTGTCCATATTGTACAGACAGCAGCATATGAGGTTACCCATTTCCATTACGGAAGTCGGCGCTATTACGAGCGAGATAAGGGTGACGTCAAGGTCAACATATTTATCCTGATGTACTGCCGTGTGTACCATTTTAAAACCAGGATAAAATAATTAAAAATTCGTTTTTACTTGAAATGAAGAACAAGCCCAGAGAATATATTTAAAATTTAAGTCATAGGTTTTATTTAAACAGAAAAAAACAAAACTAATTATGATAAAAATATAATTATCATAAATGTAATGTACCATGCGTACATAAGAGACTATGAATTGATTGTTATGAAACAAAGTACATAGTACGAACTATATACTCAGTAGTATGTCGAGATTTTATCTAAGATTTTGTCTAAGAAAAGACATCAACGCATGCAAATCTGTGCCAAATTTATTGCTAAATCTCAAGGACGTATAATTTTCTATGTCATTACTTTTTATCATAAAGGAGAATGCCCTCTTCTGGTACCACAAAGGGTCAGGCCGACGATAGTTGGTAACCTAATAAACAATACAAATATCATATAAATATAATATAGTGGCAGCAGGGTCAAGCGTTTTGGTTCTATCGCTCGCCGGGCATGGCAGAGTTATTTTCTGTACCGCACTCTGCAAGCAAAAGAAACAGACAATCACTGTCACCGTCCACCACCGGTTTGAGACTATTTCTGAGCCGTAAGTCTAGGGCTGCCATCCGTCCGTGTTTCCCCGGATTTGTCCTACTTTGGAAGACGTCCAGGGAGCGTCCGGGCGGGGTTTAAATTGTAGTTCGGGTGGGTTTTCGGTCAGATCCCGTTCCCATAATTTATGTAAAACCTACATACCTAAGGAGGTTAAAAAATAAAGCAAAATTACTCACATGTCGTCACAAGAACGATTTAACACACTATTTTGAGCAACAAAAGAGGCTTAAAATTAAAGTTTTCTTCTATCAAGTACGGAGTAAAATATATTTTAATCAAGATGTATATGTGAATGAAAAAAGTATTTAAATGTCCGGGGTGAAAGCTCAAAAATCCGGGGAACTTACGCTTCCGGTCCTGGGGGGCAGGTTTTAGAGATGGCAGCCCTACTACGTAAGTCTCATGCGTCAAGATACGTAGAAATCGAAAATTCGTATTTCTTATTAAGTAGCTAATAATTAATTTTTATAAGGTAAATAAACCTTGTTTACAATTTTTTTACTGATTAAACTAAAATAAAAACTACAAAGAAAAGGCCCTAGGGTGGGAAAAAGTTTCAAGCCATGTCCTCTAAGTACGCTTTTTCTAGCAATTTCAATAAAGTTTATTTGTATACCAGGAGTACAAAAGTAGTCAGGAGTTCGCACGCAGGATATGCGGACAAAGTTTGCATTTTATCTCAAACACATACAAACACGTGCGTCCTATAAATAGTATAACACACTGCTGTATTGAATGGGTATACATTATCTATTTATACGTATTAGTACTACGATTCTATAAAAAAGAACTTGATTCATCCATTTTTATCTAAAAAATGTTGTTTGTCGTGTAATTCTCACGTTATCTAGGTACTTTTCTGTTTATCAAGTAGTTTAGTTATTGATTCTTTTTCCTTATTTCTATTTTTTCTCCGAACCAAAAAAAGGTACCAACGGTGCCCCTTTACTCTTGTTATGCTGTCTGTCCGTCTATGATCTATTTAATCATATTTTTAACTGTAGTTAGATAGGTTTTTTAATTGTAGTTTATGTAATATAATATAAATATATTTTATTCTTATTATTTTTTAATTGTTAGCCACCACCCGCTCTGCTTTATATTTTTTTCATTATTTTCCTATCTAAAGGATGCCTGGAAGAGATTGCTACCTTAGCAATAAGGCCGCCTTTTTGTACATTTCTGTTTTCTGTCCTTGTCTGCTATTGTGTCATCTATGGTATGCAATAAAGTAGCCTATGTCCCTGTCTATAGTGTCGGTGGTCTAACGGTTAGCGGGTCCAGACTCGTAAACGAGAGGTACCAAGTTCGATCCCCACTACTGCTATGTACCATTGACTCATTTTCTTAATTTCGTACATTAGTTGCACACTAAACGATGCTCTTACGGTGAGAGAAAACATCGTGAGATAACTGAATGTGTAACAATGATCCAATCCGGTCAGATTAACCTGTTAGCAGGGTCACGGAGGTCAGATGGCAGTCGCTCCACTGTAATGACTTGAGCTGCTAAATCCTGGATCATGGTCAAGCGTACCTCGAATGAGAAACGGGACTAAGCACTAGGGAGAAGAAATTAGTTAGATACTGTTGGAACCCATGACACCAAAACCACAGAATAAATAATAGTACTATAATAGAATAGAATAGAATAATCTTTATACTATAGGACATTCAGGATGTCACTTAAAACGAGTCAAGATTACAATGAAATACATACAAACATACATTAAACAATTTAAATACATACATACGCATTCGTTCTTTTGACCCTACTGACTCTACGCCTATTCGCAAAGGTGCAGTCTCCCTCAGAGAAGAACAGGCAAGAAACTCTGAGGTTGCTCTTTTAAAACGCATTACAAATTTTCTTATTTACTAATTTTAACTAAATCTGAAATAACTCTAGAGCTGAGCAGATCATAACGTCCAAAACCCTCTGCTGCCATTGTAGATTTAAAAAATTGTAGTCTGTCATCCAAAGCAGTGTTGTCGCGTGGTTTATAATAAATTAATGATTTATTTGCACTAAACGGCTTCTAAACACTTCAGGTTATGGGCCCAGAACCATAGCCTGCTAGTGAAGTAAAAATAACGTAAATAGCCCTTCATTTCAGATACCTACTTGATATTTTTACAGATAACGTGACTCACTCACTGTGGCCACGCATATTTTTATGTTTATTACATTTTCTGTCCATTTTTCGAATTCGTTTTAAAAGGAAAAGAGTGAGTACTATAAATCTAAATATGTAAAAGGAGAAACTGACTGACTGACTGACATATCAACGCACAGCCTAAACGGCTAAACGTAGGCACTTGAAATTTGGAAGGGACGTAGCTTAGGTACCGTAGAGGTGCACTAAGAAAGGAATTCCCGAAATTCCTACTGGAACGGGAATTAGCGGGAAAATCCTTTTGTATGAAAAATCTAAACCGCTTAAGTTAGACACTTGAAATTTGGCATGCAGGTACCTTAGTAAACTTAAAGCTTAGTTGCAACAGGATATTGAAAAATTTCCACGGGAACGGGAGTTAGCGGGAAAAAACTTTTGTAATCTGTTCAAAAGAAAAAATTAACACGCAAACGAAGTTGCGGGCATCAGCTAGTTCGTTTTAAAAGGAAAAGAGTGAGTACTATAAATAAATTATAACTAAAACATTATGGGCCTTTATATAATTCGATCGGCACGGCACGGCAGAATTTGTATTACCATTTCTTGTCTGTCTTAATGTGTGTTCCAAAGGACCCACGATACAAAGGAAAACCTTAGTGTGGGCCTTTGAGTGTGTAGCGTTTATTTCCCCCTAGTTCCCAGCTTCTAGTATCACTAGAGCATAGCAGGCAATGGTAATACAATTTTGCCGTGCCGTTGTCGAATTATAAAAATGCTCTATTTCTATAAGCTACATACTGTATCACCTATATAGCTGGAACCAGTAACAAATACATACTTTCTTTTAAATCTAAAGAGAGCTCGTATACTATTTTCTTTATCAGTAAAGAATTCTTTCTTTGAGAGCTAAACAAATGTTGTCAGAAAAACTGTGGAGTGTAGAAAGTGTCTTTTATCTTCAACGTTTTCCGTAAGTCAACTTATGTAGGTCACCATTTTGGTTTTGTATTTTTAAGAAGACGCCATTTTTAATCTTAATGGTTTTTGTTCATAAAATCAAAAAGTTTTCATAAGTTTCATAATTACGTAATATGTATGATTTTTTTTTATTGTATGTGCTGCTGTCAGCATGTCAGGTTAACCACTTGCACTACGAAAGCCGACACTATCACGAACGCGATAAGGGCGATGTCAAGGTCAACATGATTCGCTGCCGTGTGTACATACTATATATTATGAAAATATTATGAAAATAGCTAAATCACTATAATCTTGGACGTTGGCTATGTCTTATTTATTTATACATATCATAAAGAGGAAAGATTTGATTGTTTGTTTGTTTGCATTTAATAGGCTCCGAAACTACTGGACCGATTTGAAAAACTCGTTCACCATTAGAAAGCTACATTATCCCCGACGGACCTAGGCTACATAATTTTCCCGAATTCTCACGGGAACGAAGTCCGGGCGGAATGTTAGTCAAGAATAGAATTGACTAATAACCTATTTTAAACTTAGTTCCGTTACTTAGATCTATACTTAAGTAGTAGTAGTCTTTGTCATATTTATAGTGAGAAAAAGATACAATCAATACTTAAGTATAGATCAAGACTTGAGTCTCATTCTGTAATACAGGCCTAAGAATACAAAAGATCACGCTTCGCTGTGAGATATCCCTTCAGTCAATGGCATTTCACTAGAATTTAAAGATTATCGATGACCCGTCTAATCTGATAAAATGTTTGTTTGTTTGTCTGTTGATAACATAGATAAAGATAAACATGTGTGTCACTGCTATCGTGCCCTGAATTCTTGAGGGCTTGAGTTATTGTAATCAAGAGCCCTTATTGGAAAAAACCGAAGGTGTGAAGTGTTTACAGGGTGTTGATTTACCAAATATTAATTCATAATTTGTAAACCTACGTGTCTTTTCGGATTTATGTCCTACGGATTTCTAATTATCACTTGCTCAACGGTGAAGGAAAACATCGTGGTGAAACCCACTCCAAGAAAATTCATTTTCGAAAGACGAGCGGTCCACCAACCCGCATTGGGCCAGCGTGGTGGACTATGGCCTAAATCCCCTTCGTGTTTCGAACGGAGGCCCGTGCCCCTCGGTGGGGACGTATATGGGCTGGTAAGTTAGTAGCGCTCTCTGGGTTTCCACGGAAGACCAGAGTTGAGGATTCTTCCGAAACCACAACTATGCTGAGTTGGGGGCCCATTGGCGTCATTAGATCATAATTAGAATATAATAACTTTTAAGAATTCTATTCTAACTAGCTGATGCCCGCAACTTCGTTTGCGTGTTATTTTTTCTTTTGAACAGATTACACTTTATTGACGGTCCATTAATGGACCTTCATTTAGTTTATTAAATATTGATTTAGTTTAAGATTTAGATTTTTTACATACAAAAGTTTTATCCCGCTAACTCCCGTTCCCGTGGGAATTTTGCAATATCCTGTTTCAATTAAGCTTTAAGTTTACTAAGGTACCTGCATGCCAAATTTCAAGCGTCTAACTTAAGCGGTTTAGATTTTTCACACAAAAGGATTTTCCCGCTAATTCTCGTTCCCGTGGGAATTTCGGGAATTCCTTTCTTAGTGCACCTCTTCGGTACCTAAGCTACGTTCCTTCCAAATTTCAAGTGCCTGCGTTTAGCCGTTTAGGTTGTGCGTTGATATGTCAGTCAGTCAGTCAGTCAGTTTCTCCTTTTATATATTTAGATTACAATCTAATTCCATGAGACTGTGAGTGAAAGACCCTTCCATGCTGGACTGGGCGTGAAAGAAAAACTTGGAATGTGCTAGCTGCCTACTCTTCCCAGGTATACAGTAAAGTCTGTAAGAAGGATACGAGAGTTTCCTGTATAATGGGCGAAAGGCTGACCACCTCTCACCATTATACAACTTGTTCCATCTGATAACCTTCACTATTTGTGTCAAACGTGGCATCTTGTGGTTCTAGAACTGATGCTCTGTCTACCCCGTTAGGGATTATAGGCGGGAGCGTGTGTATGTATGTGTGTAACTTTTAAGAACTATAATTAGAATGTATAATGACGTCAGTAAAAAATTTTTTTTTCTTTCTTTTTTTCAAATCCAAAAAACATAAATATTTTTAGGGAAAGCAAAATATTCCCAGGATTAGTCGGGGGTTCAAGTAACACGTCAAATATTTTTCTGTCCTAGAAATTGTTTGTGAGTTATTTTATAAACAGCTTAACCGATTTTCATCAAATATAGCTTCTATTACGTCAGCTTTCAAACAAAAAAAACCGCATCGAAATCAGACAGATAAAATAATACACAGGCATACAGATACGCAGAAACCTATACACGTCAAACTTATAACACCCCTCTTTATTTGTAGGGGGTTAAAAAAACAGTAGATATGCCAGCCCTCATTTAAAAAACTTCTAAAAATCCTTTGTCCTTTTTACAAAATCACTTTATGAAGATTTTTCAGTTGGCCAAGAGTATGTAGGATGTATGGAAACTCTTTATTGCAAACTCTTACAGACTAATACAAATGATATTACATACATAACTTGAAATTTTAATGGTTGTTCTCCCGTCGGGGGGGGGGGGGTTCAGTAGCGTTATTCAAGCAACTTTTACTATGGGAAGACTAGTGAAATCTTGAAAAAGAAAATAGACTCCATACCAATTGTCCGGCCCAGCTAGCGAACTTTGTATGGGAAGCCGAATTTTTTTTCGAAATTTCACTAGTGTTCCCATAGTAAAAGTTGCTCGAATAATGCTACTGAACCCCCTCGCGACGGGAGAACAACCATTAAAATTTCAAGTTGTATATGCAAAGGCTAACTTATCCCTGAAGGGATCTCTACCAGTCTGTTTAACATTAAGAGAAGTAAACACCCCATAAAGCAACTTTACTTACAGAAAAAAATTAATTAAACTAGCTAAATTGATAGCTAATTATCTTGATAATACCATAATCCGGTTCTCACTAGAATTCAATATTGTAGTACGCAATGTTTCAGTAGTCGTTTACTTTTATGAATGACCGAATTTCAATATGATAAGAGAAGATAAAGTACTACATGTACTATAATACTACATGTACTGTTATTTTTTTCTGAATCTGAGGTGTCGTCCTATGGTCTCATGCGGTGTGGTAGGCTCTGTAAAGGGCCGTCTGGTTCGCGACCACCCTCCTACCGAAGTCCGACGCCAAACAGCTTGCTGTGTTCCGTCAGTGCGTGGGAGTACCAGTGCCTTTATAGGCATTTTCTCTGTTAACTCGCTCCATCGTCGACCTCATCTTTGACCTTATGGTCAAGATTGAGGTCAAGAGTTAACCCATCTTATAATAAATAAAAAATGAGTGACTTTAAATTAGTAAGCGAAAATAAGTCTTCGAAACTGAACAACTTATTCTGCTTCTTATCGTGTAGGTATAGTCAAGTGTGTGGCGAACTTGGCTAACCCTGGTGTCAGAGTTTTCAAACCGCACAATGGCCTTTGACTTGGTTTTAACGACTGTAGTCAATCGACAACAGCCGGGACCGACAGCTTAACATGCCCTCCAAAGCACGGAAACGCTCGTGATAAATTGCCACTTTGGTCACCCATCAGGTTTCCTGCCTCTGTGTACGTTGCTTAACCTCACTGATCGGTTGAGATCAGCGAGCGCCACTGGACTACGAGCGCTTTTTTCGTGTCATTGTCGAATTATAAACAGGCCCATTGATTAGTTCTCTGACACCAGGGTTAGCCAAGTTCGCCACACACTTGACTATACCTACACGATAATGAAAAAATTAAAATGAAAAATGTTTTATTTCATAACACTAAAGCCTCAAAATTGGTGGGTTGGGGTCTCCATTTAAGCGAACATAGCCTGTGTTTGGAGGCCCCGCTCTTCCATTGGAACTTACATAATACATAGGTAGGCTGTATGGTGTACAATACAATGTACTGTTTAAAAATATTATGAAAGCAAAAGAAAGAGAATCACAAACATTATGCAGATACTAGATAAATCAGGTATAAAATATATATATATATATATAAACATACATACATATACACATATATATATTCATATACATATATATATATATATATATACAAACTGTAAATCTGCAAGCTTGCCATATTCACTGAGGTCAATGTACTGCTTGTAAAGAACTTAAATAAATTATAAAATAAGATTTACAAAATTTCTTTTTTTTTATTTTAAATATTTGATAAGCAGAAGAAGATTGATTAGTAAGGCCCATTAATTATAAAAAGGGATATTATAGCCGACGATGTGATACTTGAAACGAGATGTAAAATATGTTTAGTCTAGCGTAAAAACAAAACAAAACACAAATTTCCTTTAACCCAGTTAAAAATAAGTCCCAAAACTTACTATTTCAATTCACAGAATTAACAAAAAAGCCATGTGATTGCCTTAACGTGGTCTTACAGCCACCAACCACGTGATAAAAAAAATTGTCGGCGACAACGTGAAAGCCAGTCGGATCCCCTTTTGTAGAAGTGGGAACTGAAGCCTCAAAAGTAAGGGGAAAAAGAAAGATTTCCGCCTTTTTTTTAAACCAACTTCGAAAATTCGACTCAACCTTTTAATTAAGTTGTAAATAGTATTTCTGTTTGTAAAGTACGTTTATTCCGGTCAAATCTTGCAGCTGGATTTTAATTTTAACCTTCAATCTTCTTACCAGCCCATATACGTTCCCACCGGGGCACGGGCCTCCCTTCGAAACACGAAGGGGATTTAGGCCATAGTCCACCACGCTGGCCCAATGCGGGTTGGTGGAATTTTCTTGGACGGGCGGGTTTCATCCCGATGTTTTCCTTCACTGTTGAGCAAGTGATAATTAGAAATCCGTAAATAAATCCGAAAAGACGAATTTAGTGGGCCTGTAGGCCCGCACCATGAATTGAACACGCGACCTTCGGATTACAAGTCTGGCTCAATACCAATTGGGCTATAACCCTCGATCAATTGAGATGAAATACAGCGTTCAGGTTAGACGGCAACGTTCGGTTAGCTAAGTGGCATCATTCTACATCGAATATGGCGTACCAGTTTTTTATTTTGCACTCTTATCAAATGAAAGGGTTCGCTAAGAAAAAAAAAAGTTTTTTTTAAAACAATTATCGTGTTCTATGTTTGTTGCGCGATTGCTCTGCCTATTATGAATGATTTTGATGATCATTTTATTGGGTCATTAATACACTTTATAAATTGATTTAGCGCTTTTTAAAAAAAAACAAGAAAAACAAAATATGTATTTAGTTACACATGTAACGTAATAATACCAATAACTTAGTTAATAATGATCTTGCCTCCTGATCTGAAGATTTTGGATTCGATTTCCGACAAACACAAATATTTTGAAAATTAATAACTCTAATTATTAAAAAAACAAAATACCCGACTGCACACTAAAATAAAATGTATCCTATGACACTCCCGTAATCAAGACAAATCTAACGATACCTCATACATCAAAATCCATCAAGCCGTTTAGGCTACAGGAGGTCACAAAGGAACAGACATACATACATACTTACATACACTCGAAAAACATTACCCTCCTTCTTTGGCAGTCGGGTAAAAATAGGAAATATTGTCCTTTCAGAGAATCACTGGGTTAAAGTTTCGTTAATATAAGGTCACCTTATATAAGTTACTAGCTTTCCCATGGGAATTTGGAAAAATTATGTAGCCTATGTTTATCAGGGATAATATGGAATTCTAACGGTGACAGAAATTTTCAAATCAGTCCAGTAGTTTCGGAGCCTATTCAATGCAAACAATCAAATCTTTCCTTTTTATAACATTAGTATAGATGAGTACCCTTTGCTTAGTTTTTTATTTTATTATTATTTGTTTATTAATCATACAAATGAACAATTGATATACATATCCCCACAAAACCATATATACGGTTTGACTGTGGGATCAAGATTCTCGTGTTCTAAACAATTCCAACTTAATGATAATAATAGAATACGGTAAGTAATTTAGAATAGGTACAATCAAGGCACATTAAGCTTACACCAGGGCACCCAATAATTGAAATAAGGGCTATTTCAGAACTGCACTGTCAAGCCTGACGCACTTTAAAAACTAAATTTAGAAATATTTAGAGATACAATTATAAACTATCCAAATAGTACTGTTTTAGTTTGTTTGTAAATTTATTTTTATTGGGTTCTCGACGAATAACCTCGGGCAAACTGTTTAATAAGTAAGGAATTCTTTTCTTTAAGGTTCTGTTAGATGGCGCTGTTTGAATTCTCCAAGAATCTTTGTTTATTTACCTACCTACTATGGTTTCTTCATTTCATTAAAAACTTCACCCCATTTCATAATTTCCCCGTGACAAGGGCGTGTTAGACCGCATTACATTCAACGTGATTCCAGAGCTATTGTTTAAGAAATATAAAAAAATTCGAGGATTTCGAAGAAAGGGTTGAGCAATGTTGCCATGCTTAGGGATCCTTGAGAAATACAGGAACCATTAGAAAACCAGAGGACGCCTGGAAGTTTCGTCATATCTGTTTCTTGCGTAAATCATAAAACGAATTTGGACCTTTTAGCTTTTTAGGTTATAGAGTTTTGTTTTTTAAGAATTGAAGTCAAGATTTAATGAAGGTGGTAGGAGCTGTCATTGCAATAATTCTGAAAACATGACAGACTTGAATATCAAGAGCATAAATACTTGAATTTACAATACAATACTCTTATTGCACACAAAAAAATATAACAATAAAACAAACAACATGTTCATCATCTAGTGTACAATGCGGCGGCTTTATTGCTATAGAGCAATTTCTTCCAGGCAACTGGGTAATATTATAATGAGAAAGTAATATTATAAATGTGAAAGTTCCGATTTTTTTTACTCATGGATGTTTTTTACTCATGCCAGAACAGCTGAACATAAATGAAAATGGCACAGAGACAGATTATAGTCTAGAAAGCTTGTATTGCATATACATGTGTATGTATATGTATGTTTCTTCGCGGATATTTTCAAATTTTAGGCAAATTGCTTCTATTTTATAATTATGTCGGTGGTTTGAAAGAAACGGAGTTTGTCGCCAGCCTAATTCACAGATAGGTACACACGACATTGGCCTACCTGCTCGAAGCAAGAAGGGCATTTAGACCATAAGCCATAGGATTCATGTGAAAGCCCAGCTGGTAATAAGCTAGACTCGTAACCGGTTGTGGGTTCAAATCCCGGTGCAGGTCTGTATCACCGAATTCATCTTTTCCGATTTTCGAAGGCATTTATAGATGAAGGAAAACATTATTTTGATTTTTACGATATGTCAATTTTTTTTATTATGTTATTAGGATTAGTCACCTCAGCGATACCTGTTTTTACCTGTGAGGATCTGTAATTGGCTTATTGTTTTTAAAATGTTGAACACAATGTATATTTTAAGCTGTTGCACCTCCATTAAAATAGATAAATAAATAAATAAATAAATTATGATGTAAATAGACAATAGAAACTCATGAAAAAACGGTTAAGTACTTTTAAGTCATTTAAAATTAATTTATTGGTACAGAACCCAGCATGCTTTGCAGTCACACTTCACCGTACTTGGTTTTTATTTTTATAAACCAAAGTAAAAGTTATCATGCTAACGCGACTTGACCTATTATATATTCTGAAATTTTGGTAATAAATAGAACAATAGGGAAGAAAAAATAAACATTGTTACCCAACAATGTTACCAATCGAATCTTGTAATTTTAAAAAAGTATTTTTGACAGGAACGTTTCGAGACCCTGACTTTAATCGAAAAGACGTATGTTTTGTTAAACTGGGAGTGAAATAAAATCTTGTAATATTTATACCTGCTGCCAACTCTTTCTATGTTTACTGTAGAAGCTAGTTTCTTTATTTTTTATTATAAGATGTTAACTCTTGACCTCAATCTTGACCAAGTCGACGATGGAGCGAGTTAACCCAGAAAATGCCACTGGTACTCTTATGCACCGAAGAAACGCAGCAAGCTGTTTGGCGTCGGACTTCGGTAGGAATGGGCGCAAGCTAGTTTTTGGGACGCAAGAGTTTTACAGAATTGTGGGCAATTGATAACTTTTCACCACTGTACTCATGCTCCATCTAATAGGTAACCAAAATTATAGAACAACATGACCTTCTGCCTACCCCGAAAGGGACTATAGGCGTGGGTGTACATACAGAGTGTAAGTGACAGCTTAGCAAAAACTGAATTCAGACGATTGTCGGCCGGTTTGGTCGAGTGGTAGTGACGCTGCCTCTTGATCGGCGGGTCCTGGGTTCGATCCCCAGTCGGGGCAAACATTTGTGTGCAAAGCAGATGTTTGTTCTCGGGTCATGGGTGTTTGTGTTTGTCTTTATGTGTGTTCCAAGGGACCCACGTCAGAAGGGAAAACCTTAGTGTGGGCCTTTGAGTGTGTAGCGTTTATTTATTATTATTTATCTTTCTGAATGACTTTCCAATATATTTTTCCGCCAGAATTTTTTTTCAATTTTTCAATAAAGATTTTCTTATAATTTCTGCTTTCAAAAACAATCAAAACAGCGTTGAACAAGAAAACCAGCAATGGACATCACAATCTGACAGCAGCGTGGCGACGAGGTTTACAATACATTATGTAACACCGAAGTAGGTAAACAACGAAAATTCCTAACTTGATGTTTCGGGGAAAACAAAAACTCCATAACTTGATGTTTTGGGGAAAACAAAAAAAATTTAAACTTACAGCTAATCATCGTTATGCACTGATAAGGAATGGAATTCCCTGCCTGCGTCTGTATTTCCGAGTTCATATAACCCGAATCTCTTTAAAGTTCGAGTGAATAGGCTTCTTCTGGGTGAGCTTGCTATATCTTCGACGCATCCTTACCCTTGAGATTGCTGTCAAGAGTAAATCTATATTATAAAAGCAAAAGTAACTCTGTCTGTCTGTCTGTCTGTCTGTCTGTCCGTCCGTCTTTCACGCCTAAACTACTGAACCGATTTTTATGAAATTTGGTACAGAGATAGATTAGAGCTAGGGAAAGGACAGTTGGGCACGATATAACCTGTAGTCCACGCGGGCGGAGCCGCGGGCGGAAATCTAGTAATAAATAAATAAATATGGGATTTAGATTCCATTAAATAAGTAAATAGGGACACATGATTTAATCACGTTTTGTAAATTAAGCATTTTTGCCACTTCCAGTAGCGTTGGGTGGGGTGACGTCAGTCGTCTCTCGCCCTCCACGCAAGTCACTCATTGAAATATATTATTTGTAATTAATTGTTAAATTGTGTAGGTAATAAATAAAATAAATAAACGCTACACACTCAAAGGCCCACACTAAGGTTTTCCCTTCTGTCATAGGTCCCTCGAAACACACATAAAGACAGACACAAACATCCAGGACCCGAGAACAAACATCTGCTTTTTACACAAAAATTTGCCCCGACTGGGAATTAAACCCAGGATCCGTCGATCAAGCAGCAGCGCCGCTACCATTCGACCAAACCGGCCGTCATAGAAATGTGCTTCAGAAAATTAGCATCTCTTCATTTACTCGGCTTCTTGTCTAAACCCCAACAAGTATTTGCTAAGCCGTCCCTTACACTATGTATGTATGTAGGAGGTATGCGTAAATTATTTTATTTAATAGTACTGGTGTACAGCGATAACAGTACAGGAAAAGCGATATTCGAGCAAACCTTGTCCGTTTGTATGTGGGTATCTGTGTATGTGTGTTGACCGCATTTTTGGCGACAAATTCTGTTGATATGAAAAAAAAATTGAGTTTTTGAGGAGAGTTGCGATCGTGTGAATTTTTAGCCCCCGAGGTGTTCTAATTATGACGTGTGTATCTCTGTGTGTCTGTCTGTGGTATCGTAGCTCTTAAACGAATGAAGCGATTCCGATGCGTTTTTTAGAGTGAAAACTTCTTTAGCGGCGTTGTGCACTTTTTGGGATGGGTAAAATTTTTTAAAGAAAATTCGTAACACAGAGGAACAGTAGACCGCAAGGAAGTAATAAAGGGCTTTAGGTTTTGGTAAAAAAAAATTGATCTCCCATACAAAATGCGCTATATGCTAACGAACTTTGTATGGAAACTCAATTTTTTTTCCGTATTTTGACCTATGTTCCTTGGGGAAGTTGTTTTTTTTTATTAAAGATGGGTTCGCTCTTGACCACAATCTAGCTTAGGGCAAAGATGTGGTCGAGAATGTAACGAGCTCACCCAGAAGAAGCCTATTCACTCGTACTTTAAAGATATTCGGGTTGTATGAGCTCGGAAATACAGACGCCGGCAGAGAATTCCACTCCCTGGCAGTGCGCAATATAAAAGATGAAGAATAGCGCTCGAGGGATCTCGATCTCGACAAGATAAGGGTGGTGCCCCGCAGTGCGTCTGGACGTCCGATGGAAAAAAGGGGCAGGCGGAATGAGCTCTTGTAGCCTCTGAGCACACTCTCTGAAGTACATCCTATAAAAAAACACATAAGCAAGCTACTTTGCGTCTATGAGCTAGGCTTTGAAGCTTATCCTTAACCAGATTTTTATCACTAATAAGACTCCTGGCTCTGGGATCCACTGAGTCCAGAGCGGCTAGTTGGTTTAGTTACATGGACTGATAAACCACCCGAGAGGTTGAAAGAGAGATACCTAAAGCCCTGTATATGTTCACTTCTGCCGGCACTCCCGGACTGCAACCCATTGTTTTTTATTATTTGAAAGCTCCGATTTCCATGCTTATCCATTATTTCTGTGAATATGTGACGTTTAAAAAAAATTTGACTAAACTCGTTTCATCATCAAACTCTGTCTTTACCCTTTGGTCAAGGTCAAATGTTTTTTATTTTACCGGTCAGACTTTAGTTTCTTTTATAAATAAATATTTTCCCCCGGGAATTAAATCCCGTGGAAATTTGGGGAAATTATGTAGCCTATGTGTTAATCCAGGGAGTCAGCTACATCCATAGCAAATTTTATCAAAATTTGTACAGCTGTTTGAGCGTGAAGACGTAACAAACTTACACACTCACAAACTTTCGCCTTTACTAGTGTGATGTGATTTAATTAGTAGGATTTCAGAGAGAATCATCATAACACAATGCGAGTCTCTATCTGCTCCTTAAAACACTCAGCGTGAAGAAGCAAAATTCCTAGTTACCTACTCCTTCCCTACCAACATTGTACAGAGGCCAGCGCATCAGGTTACTCCATTTTCATTACAGAACTGTTCTTCGCAAACCTCTCCGCAACCTGTAACCGGGCCCCGATTCTGTAACTCCAGTTGTGTGTCGATGGAATGTAGGCCATTTTATCTGTTCAGGTGGCGAAATTGAGAACTATTTAATGTTCATATACTTGCTGACAACCACCCCGACCAGCAGCGCCACCGCCAACCGAACGTAAAGTTGCAAACTACCTAGCAACTGAAAATTCAGTTGGCGGTAGCGCCACCAGTCAAAGCAGCCGTCATTACATGTATGAAAAGATAGTTCTAAATTTTGCCACCTGAACAGATAAAATGGTATCCATTCCATCGACCCCTAACTTAATAAGTTACAGAATCTGGACCCAGATGAGCAGCCCTCCGTACAGTCGGCATAAAAATGGTTTTAAATAAAAAGTCAATAACCTACAATTACTAAGGTAAACGACACAGTTAACGTCCGTCCTCAAGGTCACATAACACAGTTATCTCACCTGTATTAAAATTACGTTTGATTCACGGTTTATTTTTAAATCATTTTATACATAGTAGTACGTCATCCATTTTTTAAAATTTTCATTCTTAGTTCGCATATCTATTCGGTGCCATTACTAAACCAAATTTTTGGAAATAAAATATTAATAATAGTGTTACACACAATAATTCAGAATTTCAATCGTTTTGTCTCATCCATGCTAATATTATAAAAGCGAAAGTAACTCTGTCTGTCTGTCTGTCTGTCCGTATTTCACGCCTAAATTACTGAACCGATCTTGATGAAATTTGGTACAGAGATAAATTAAAGCCTGGGAAAGGACATAGGCTACATTTTATCTCACAGTTGGGCACGATGTAACCTGTAGTCCACGCGGGCGGAGCCGCGGGCGGAAAGCTAGTATTACTTTAGCCGACTTTAAAGCTGATTTACTTGTGGGATAAAACCGCCTTTGTACTTTTTTATAATGTATCTTGTGTAACTTATGCTCGCGTCCAATAAATCAATAAATACATATATACCATGGTAAATTTTAAGGCAGACTGTTTTATTTCCAACTAGCTTTTTCCCGCGGCTTCGCTCACGCAAAGAACTTTAGTCCTTTTCATTCTAGACCCCTTAGGGGATGATTTTCGAAAAATCGAGAAAAACTTGTCCGTTTATTTGCTTCGAGGTATACTAGGTTGACGAAGTTACGAGTCAAATGTTTAATAAAATTGTTTTCTCCATACAAACTTTTAAGCCCTTTAGGGGTTGAATTTCGAAAAATCCTTTCTTAGTGCTTGCCTACGTCACAAAAGGCGAATTTTCGCTTTCTAGGTCTAAGGATTTGGGCTGGGCGTTGATGAGTCAGTGAATCAGGACCTCCAATTTTATATTTCCAATCATTCGCTTTTGATATTTTCAAAAAAGATTACATTGCCAGTCCCATCGTGTTAGTTTTTACAGTTCTTGGAAGTCATAATTTATCTTCTCTACGAAAAAGAGAAACCTGAAAACTTCAAAATTGAAATATTTAATTTCTTGATTTTTTTTATCGTGGTTTAAGAAAAATTTATTTGTCCAATTTTTTTCAAAGAAGTTAAACCATTTTTTATACAGCACCACCATATAGTATACAAATACATCAACAAAAGCGCGTGACGTCATCGATTTCCCCGCGAGTCGTCGTCAGCGCCAAAACTTTCCCGCGCCCTGCTCCTGTGGATGGCTGTATGCAATAAATACCCAGTAATCTAGCAGAAACGCTCCTAACCCAATGACACTGGCTGTTCTGACCGATCAGTGACGTTCAGCAACGTACTCCTGAACAGGGATTCGACGGGTGAACATAATGGCAATTATCACAAGCGTTTCCGTGCTTCGGAGGGCACGTTAAGCCATCGGTCTTGGCTGTTGTTGACTAACGACAAAATCAGAGGCTATATGGCCGTTTGAAAAATCTGACACCAGGTTAAGTCAAGTTGGCCACGTACTTGTCTATTGACTATAGCTACACGATAAAAAAAAGGAAAAAGTATGTTCCTATCTAAATCTTTCCTTTCTTCATTATCATGGTAAAAACAAGTATGTTGCAAACTTGACCAACTCTGCTGTCAATAGGTACCTAGTAGCAAAAAAAAAAAAAAGAAATTTGTAAGAATTCTTAATTTCCTCCTCGGATAAAATCAACTGACCAAGCTGGCGCGAAGTTTTTTTTTAAATTGTGAGATGGGTTAACTCTTGACCCCAATCTTGACCAAGGTCATAGATGAAGTGTTAGCTAAGCGTCTATTTATAATTTTCAGCTTAGCAAAAATGCTTTCGTAAGGCTGTCCGGAAGTCCGCCTGTTTCCCCCTACAGGTCGCATTTCTCAACCGATTCTCGTGAAATTGTATAACCAGAATCGATAATTATAAAGGTTGTTTTTGTTGATCCAGTTTCTATTTTATTTAAACGTTAAAAATATCATATTTCAGCCATTTCGAAAAATGTTTACTCGTGAGGCCTACAGGTCACAGAGCCACTAGTGTTTACTAATTAGTTATAAAAAAATCTCACTCGTTAAATAAATTTTATCTGAATAAGTTAGATAATAATGCTTAAAGAGAGTGGATGAATCAACGGTTTTAACGTTCACGTATCTGGTCAAGGCTGTACGAACAGGAATCCAAGATGGGAGGTTAATCATCGCAATTGACCAACCGAAGCACCTGAGACTGCATTAAACTTATGAGAGCAACGTTTTTTAATAAACCTTCATATTGTATCTTTATATTCAAAATTATATGGTGTGATTTTTTTTATTTTTATGTCAAAATGACGAAAAAACTAAAAATAAGATAATAAGGGCGTCGTCAAGGTTTGTACATAACTGAGGCTAATATCTTGTTATGCTCTAGTCCAAACAAGAAAAGTTACCAGACAATTATGAAGCTACGAAACTTATGGCCTGCAAGAAGCAAATGGCCTTCTTATATTATGTTATATTAAATTATGTTATATTTATCGGGCGAAGTCCGCACTTAGCGTCACGATTGGGCTATTGTGCATTAGCAGAAACTGAACTTGTAAATGTATCATTCTCTATCGATATGACTAGGTTTCCAAGATGACGACCGGCTACAGGCTTGCTCCCATACTAAAATCTTCGAACCCTTTTAAAGAAACTGGCCTTAAAACCGTATTATTTAATTTCAGGTCATAAACACTTCACACTCAACTGTGCTACTTATCAACATTGTTCTTTAGTAAACCGAGGACGACAGTTTGAAATGTAATTTAGTTTTGATTCACACAAACTTTATTCATTTATTTCCTCACAGTTACCTAACACCATTCAACTGAATTATTCAATAAGTGTCGGTAAAAAAAACAGAATTATTTATCACTCATCGATTCTAAAAAAAAGTCAGAATTTAAATTCGTGCTGCATCCCGTAGAGCACCATCCAAAAACACAAAAGGCATATTAACCAAAAAAGTGAAAGTTGGTACGCCCATGCGCACGCACACATGCGTATGACAAGTTTATTCATTTACACACACTACTAGGCGTCCTGTCGAAAATTTGAATTTTCTTTTGGAGCGTTCTTTAAATTTCTTTGTTTATTTTTGTTTCTGCTGTTTCTATTAGTGCTTTGTTTAGTGATTTTATTTTAGAAAACGATCTCTTTCTTCTTGGTTCAGTGGTAGTAAATAAATTACCGGTTATGATTCGACGGTTTTTGAGTTCGATTACAAGTGTAATAAAAAACAATAATTATAATAATTAATGTTTGATTAACAAAATAAAAACTATTCTTAGATGACAAAAAATGATCCAACTGTGTTGGTAAAAGCTTGTAATCCTATGTGTATTAGTACTTAAACTCTACAAGGGGGCAGAAGACAATCCCCACTCTCCTGACGATCGACTTTTGCTGTCCTAGCATACGCAATGAAACTTCTTTCTCATGAGAGTTGATTGCCAAGGAAAACCTTAAATATAACAACAGAAGCTTGCATTTCCTTTGCATCCGGTTGACGTTGACAAGGTCTAGAATTACCAGAAGGACGCATGTCCAAGAAATAAAAACTTTTTTCTGAATATATTTTAGTTGTGTTGATTTGAAAGTCTTTTCTCACATGAAAACAAGTCTCATTGCGTATGCTAGGGTTACAGGACACTGTTGCTGACCTTACGCAATATCACTCATGCTATCTACCTCTGCGTGAGGCAACATCGCCCTGAAGGCGTCATTATCACATCACATCACACCAATATTATAAAGGCGAAAGTTTGTGAGTGTTTCACGCTCAAACGCCTAGACCAATTTTGATAAAATTTGTTATAGAGGTAGCTAACATCCTGCATTAACACATAGACAACTTTATATTCCCGAATTCTCACGGGAAAGAAGTCCCAAGCGAAAAGTTAGTCTAGACTCCGAAACTACTGGACAGATTTGAAAAATTCTACATAACTTTCCCGAATTCCCAGGGGAATGAAGTCCCGAGCGGAATGCTGGTTATGTATAAACAAACCTCTTCAACAGTTGTTTAGCTTTTGTCGTAAGATCAATAAAGCATTGAAAATCTCTTAACTCAAGTCTAGGAAGCTAACAATAAACTATTTTGACTGAACGTAGTTGTACATCGCTGTATTCGTTTTGCAACTTCAGTTAAAATCACTGTGTGTAAAAGCAATGTATGTTTGGCGCATCGAAATTGTCACAATCTATGGTACCCTGAGTCATCAACGTAGGTGTTTAATTTTATGTGTCCTTGCAAAATGTAAATGTAGCAGTCAATGAACGAGCGAAAACTTTAATTTTACTGTTATTCTCTGTTTGTTTTATTAATCAGCTGTTGTATTAATACGCTGCAGTTTTTCATTCGTGAAAACTTTTTTCATTTGTTTGAATGTCCGAACCCTGATGGTAAATGAATTAACAGAGTGTATTTAGGTCATAACATCGACTCGATGGTCATAACATCTTAGTGCTCGAAAATCATCATCGTCAGCTAGTGGTGCACCCTGCTGATCAATAGACGAGGTTTTTACGTATTACAACCATTGAAGGGTTTTTTAAAGTTTATTACTCATTAAAATACTTTGAGTACTTGCCGTTCCGATTCGCGGTATCGGTACGTACCCGACGGCTTCTCTCCTCAAACGTATGTCCGACTTCCCTCTAGTAACGCCCTAAGCCGTGTTTCGCGGGGGCGCCCTTAGGCCTGTTACTTAAAATTATTTAGGCTGAGAGTCATCTGTTACTCGGTGAAGCTGTAAAGGCCATCAGCGGCCAACAGCGTAGTTATTTAGAAAAAAAAACTGATTATTTATGATTGTGAACGCCATTTATACAAAAATTTAAATAAAATAATAAATTTCCGCTTATTGCTGCTTTGAAAGGTAGACTGCACCTTTGCGAATAGGCGTAGAGTCAGTAGGGTTAATAGAACGAATGCGTATGTATGTATTTAAATCCTTTAATCCTTAATGAAATACATACATTTCATGTAATCTTGACTTGTTTTAAGTGGCATCCTGAATGTCCTATAAAATAAAGATTTTTTCATTCTATTCTATTCTATAGTCTACCTCAACGTCCAAATTAAAATGCGATGGATCGATTTCGATTTTTTTAAATAGGAACCGTGCTACAATCCTAAACTAAAATTACAGTTGTAGCTCAGTAATGCGCCTACCTAAACACACACACACACTAAATTTACACGATGAAAAAAAATTCTTTCGCCTAGTGTCATTTAATGCTTAGGAAGAATTATACAAATTACCTCTACCAAAATGTTAAGTACTAAGAAACAATAAGGTTACATTTGACCCTAATGTTACTATTACCTAATTGGTGCAATGCTAAATGAATGAATCATAGCATAGAAGTGGTGATTCCTTAAATTCTACCGGGCTAATATAGGAAGTAAAAAGAAACTATTATGCAGGTTAACTTTTTTATCACCAGCCAAATTTTTCTTACAGTGTCAGTAACGTTGATAGAACGTAAATATTTAACAAGGAATCATTTTTTTTCCAAAATTTTCAGATTTTGATTCCCTTTTTTAACGTCTTAGAGGATGAATTTTGTAAAACGCAGAAAAATGATGGGTGTCACAATTTGTGTTGAAGAACTACTATTACCAAGTTTCAAGCCAATTGGACGATGTTATTTTTTTGCCATACAAAAATTTTGATTATTTTCATGCTTCAGACGACCTAGCTTCAAATTTTTATATGAAACGATATAAAACAAAAAATACGGGTAAAAAATTTGGATGGTGATAAAAAAGTAATCCTGTATTTAATAGTCACATTTGTTCAAAAGCAATGCAAGATCATTTATCGTCAATCGAATGTACCTGAAATACATGTTAGGTTATGTGTTTCTATGTGGCGTATGGTCTCATGCCGTATGGTAGGCATCCTCCTACCGAAGTCCGACGCCAAACAGCTTGCTGTGTTCCGTCGGTGCGTGGGAGTACCAGTACCTTAATTGGCATTGGGCCTTTTTATAATTCGAAAACGGCACGGCAAAATTGTATTACCATTGCCTCCTATGTAATAGTAATACTAGAAGCTGAGAACATAGGGGCAATGGTAATTCAAATTTTGAAGTGCCGTGCCGTGCCGTTCGAATTATAAAAATGCCCATTTTCTGGGTTAACTCGCTCCATCGTCGACCTCATCTATGACCTTGGTCCAGATTGGGGTCAAGAATTAACCCAACTCATAATAAAAAATAAAAAAAATCCTTGGGAATCACCTCTCATGAACTCTCATTACGTATGCTAGGGCAGCTGTGCCTGTGCATCTGTTCTTTAAAACTAGGTTCCGTATTACAGACTCTGATCTATACTAAAGTAGCAGTCGTCTTTGCCATTTTGATAGTAAGAGAAAGAAACAGTCAATACTTAAGTATTGAATTTTACCCCAGTATTTTGTCTAAAAGAAGAATGGATATAGCTGCTCTGTTGCTACAGACTAACACTACATTTCCTTGTAGGCAATACAGGATGCGCTGTGCCAAACTGTACAATATCATAAATAGACATTTAAATATTTATACCAAAACGTTATATGTATGTAAGAGTATCATACCTAAATGGCTAGAACTAAAATCCTATGACGAGGTAGAGGAGCTGCTGGGTAGCTAGTGGAACTTCAAAAGATCCCAAGACATAGTCGTAGGGCTGGCTGCTCAGCGGCCCAAGCTACGAGTACATAGCGCGTTTTGCAACAGGCAAAATAAAACCTGGCGGGTCTGCACACACGCAAACACACACACTCACACACACACACACACACACCATAGTCAAAATAAAAACGCCCATTCTTAACACCGAATCGATTCAAATTTGTTTGCAAAACTGTCCGCAGAGACTTTCATTTTCAACGTCAACAGATTCTCCTACAAAATGAACCTTAACACCATCAGTTACAGTATCCTTTTGATTGTTACTAGTGAAATTTTCGCCTCGGTTAACCTAGATAATGCTGCATTTCAAGTTTTGGTGTTCGCGATTTTATGTGTGTTCACAATTGTATTTGCTACCGGTTTTCCAAATTTAGGTTAAAATGGCGATAAAACAATCGGATTATGGATGCGTGTTTGTTTAAAGGTTTTTTTATTGTTTCTTGTGGTTTATCTACGTTCTATAGATACGCCATAAAATCTATGAACCTATTTAATAGCACGGTAAGGAAAGAACGAAGAGACGTAATAGGTTACTAAGTTACGAACCTTTAGCTTTTTTTGACACTTTTGATAATCTATTTCATCTATCTCATGAAATGGCAACCGCTAACCGGTCAGTGAGGTTAAGCAACGTACACAGAGGCAGAGAACCTGATGGGTGACCAAAAGTTCAGCGTGGAAGGATGATATAATGCAAAAAAAAAGAAATAACATCCCAAATGAAATTGTGTCACTGATATTCAGATTACGCATGTACGAGTTACTAGGCGCACATGAGTTTGTGAGAGCTTACGAGCGCAGAGCTGTCCCACAAACGCGTAGGTACTCCCTACTGCGAACTTACCCATACCAAATCTATAAGACCACTTAAACTATCTTAAAGTGTTTGAAAGAATTTGATGATTCACATCACAAGTGAAACAGTAAACTAGGTCGAGTGCTTCAAGATTTAATTCAAACTGAATTAAATAGGTAACACATGCAATAGCAATTGAAGCATATTATTCAATCTTAGACAACTTTGTGCGGAAAGTAAGAGTTATAAAACCTGTGGTAAAATAATACGCAGCTCTGAAAAAAGTTATCATTTAATGATATGGAATTATGAACACTAACAGTTTCAAGTTCAATTCTAGACAAGATGGCTTCCAAGATTTTCGTGATTTTGCTAATTTCAGCAGCTCGAGCACGATGGCGACAAACTCGCGCGGAGAGTCACTTGGCTGACGCTGAAACTTCACTTTGATTGCGCGAAGGTCCCGCGCAAAGGCTTGCTCGCCCTCTGGCGTTGTCAATATTGACATTGTAAAATAGGACCCCGGCCGCGGTATCAACATCGTACTCTAGCTGCAGAGTATTTTAATGAGTACTAAAACAGATAATGTTTCCCCTCTGAGTTTCTTGTCTATTCTTCTTAAGGGAAGACTGCACCTTTGCGAGTAGGCATAGAGTCAGTAGAGTCAAAAGAACGAACATGTATGTATGTATTTAGTTTATTTAATGTACTTCACTATTTTGATATATCTTCTTCTTCTTGTCTTATATATAAAAATGAATCACTAAATCTGTTGGTAAGCGCAAAACTCGAGAACGGCTGGACCGATTTGGAGGATTCTTTTTTTGTTGTGTTCCTTATTGTCAGGAGAAGGTTCTTATGAAAGAAAAAACTAAAAAAGTGCCACGGGAACGAAGTCCCGGGCGGAAAGCTAGTTTTAAATAACATCCTGAATGTTCTATATTAAAGCTATTTTGTTAGACTTTCGACAATGGATGCCACAATAATTGACATTAATTCTAAGCGTTATACCATTAAATGAAATATGAGTAAATTTGTGAAAGGTTGTCAGCCTTTCGCCCACAATACATCAAAACCTTCGCGTGTCACTTACTGGTTTCTAAAGTATGCCTAGGAAGAGTTGGAACTTTAAATTTTCCTTTTACAGCTCAGCGTGGAAGGCTAAAACTACTTTTTAGCAGTTTAGTAAAGTACTAAATCAAACAAAGTATGATGGGCACATTAGTATAGAACTTGGTACCGGCACCAATATAAATGATACATCGTTAAAAAGGTATTTTTCCTGATTCATAACGCTAGTGTCCTGATTCATTGTCTAATTAGAGTAATCCTGCCTTGATAGTTATTTTTTTTTTTTTTTTTTGCGACTTTATTCTTCGTTTTCGCATAGTATTTTTATTTATTACATTAATTTATTGTAAATGATTTTCATTAATTATTATTATTGGTTGTTTATTCTCTCAGTAAAAAAAACAAGTTGAAAGTAGGTTATTTCATTGAAAGCCTAACAAAATAAATAATTAATGAAAATACTATGAAAATACTATGGCAAAATGAAAATACTATGGCAAAAGAAGAATAATGTCGCAGAAAAAGTGAATAAATGATGAAAAATAAATAACTTTCACGGTAAGATTACTCTAATTGGACTAGTGCTTCGGGTATTCTTATTCTACAGAAAATTACCCTTTTAACGATGTATCATTTATTTCAATTGGTGCCGGTACTAAGTTCTATACTAATACCGACACCAAAATGCCCATCATCCTTAAGTCACATTTTTATTTTCACTTTCCTCCCTAGTACGGTATTCCGATCATATATAGTATAGTCCGAAAGTGATAGTGATTGCATATGATTTCAACTCGCATTAATTTTACTTGGGAGTCCCATGTTCTGTATAGCATGTCTTGAAAAACGTAGGACTTCGCTGGGTTTTCTAGTGCTTTGTTCAGTTTTTATAATCAAAACGTTCTTGACTATGCTTCAGGATTCTGCTGTTGAGACGGGCTAACATGGACGCGTAAGGGATTTTTTCATTCTTTAGCCCATCTCATAATTTTGATACAGCAGGAAACTCTTAAAAGCTGTACTTAAACGCACAGTAAAAGCACAGTAGAGAATATGCATGATTTTTTTTTATCGCATTGATTAACAAAATATGAAAATACCGTAGTTGAGATGACAAAAAGTGAAATTAAAATTAAAATCGGCCAAGAAATACGGCCGATATACGCATTTAAAACTATTAATTACGCACCGATTAGACAGAGAGATCCGACATGGACTATGACGTCACATGTCACAAACAACGTCCATACAAACTCCGTGTTAAATTTCGTTTTGCTAGAAAGGGATAGAAATAAATCTTCGATGGCTTATATCTTTTTTAATTTCATAGTTATTCGAAAAATAGTTTTACTAAACTGCTTATTACATGAATGAGGATTAATTTTTTAAATTAAAAAAAAATGATGCATATTCCTTATTGTGGTTGTGATTTAAGTAACCAGCACCAATTAAAATACGCAATTCTTATTCAAATATTTCTTTTTGTATAAACTTGATTTGTGTTTAACTATTTCCAATTAGGACAGGAAAGTAGACTGAACGTTTGGTTGTTGGTAGCGCTGCTGGTCGGGGTGGTTGTCAGCAAGTATATGAAAATTAAATAGTTCTCAATTTCGCCACCTGAACAGATAAAATGGCCTCCATTCCATCGACACACAACTGAAGTTACAGGTTTGGGGCCCTCCCTGATACGTTTATATACGCCTCTTTTGCATCCTCTTCATTCTTAATTCGCTTCATTCAAGCTCGTCTAATTCGTACCTACTCTTTTTCTCCGTACGCTAATTAACTAAATAGGTAATTTAAAAGCACCTCATTGATTATGATTACAAGGTCTAATCTAAAGCACGTTTTCAAGAGTAAACATGAAATTTCCCAAACTTTTGCCACCTTCAAACTTAAAAAATGTAACATCAACCAGGATGACTAATATTTTACTCAATTTTGAACTTTAATTTTGAGGAAATAAAGTTGGAATTTGTTTTTCGGAGTTGGTAAACAAAGAAACATGCTTGAAGTCACGTTGTCGGTTCTTAATTTCTTTGAATTTCGGTTTAACTTCAAGATGTTATTATTATTCTTAAAATCTTCAAGAGTGACTTACTTTTGGCATAGCTTTGATGCTACTGTTACGTACTATGTGCTGATAAATCTATACTAGAGGTATAATATTATAAAGAGGAAAGATTTGATTGTTTGTTGGTTTGCATTGAATAGGCCCAAAACTACTGGACCGATTTGAAAAATTATTTCACCATTAGAAAGCTACTTTATCCCCGATGGACATAGGCTACATAGTTTTCCCGAATTCCCACGGGAACGAAGTCCCGAGCGGAATGCTAGTAATATTATGAAGAGGAAAGATTTGATTGTTTGTATTAAATAGGCTCCGAAACTACTGGACCGATTTAAAAAATTATTTCATCATTAGTATCCTACATTATCCGTGATGAACATAGGGTACATGATTTTCCCGAATTCAACGAAGTACCACGTATGATTGTATTGTTTTATGCATTTAGTATTCATGTTATTGAGGGGGGCCCGTGCCCCAGCAGTGGGAATGTTTATGGGCTAATGAAGAAGAAGATGCATTTAGTATTATTGAAACGCCTACCCGTGTAAGGAATATCCACAAATAAAATTTTTGGGAAAGAAAAATATTCGGCGCGAGTGGGACTTGAACCCACGACCCCAGGATTAGATTTCCTGGTGCTCTTACTAACTGAGCTATCGTGCCTTCAAGTCAAACTTTTTGAAAATATATTATAGCTATTTTCTCATTGATAGTTGTTCCGTTTCATATGGAGATTTGCATCCTAAAACTTTACCCTGTCTTACCCAGTTTAGAGTCACCCCAATATATAAGTATATCTACATCTATACTTATATTATAGAGAGGAAAGATTTGTATTTTTGTACGTAACGAATAAACTTAAACTACTGGACCGATTTCGAAAATTATTTCACCATTATTACCTCTCTTGCCAGCCCATATACGTCCCCACCGAGGGGCACGGGCCTCCCTTCGAAACACGAAGGGGTTTTAGGCCATAGTCCACCACTCTGGCCCAATGCGGGTTGGTGGACCACTCGTCTTTCAAAAATGAATTTTCTTGGACGAGCGGGTTTCATCACGATGTTTTCCTTCACCGTTGAGCAAGTGATAATTAGAAATCCGTACATAAATCCGAAAAGACGAATTTAGTGGTACAGGCCCGCACCAGGATTTGAACCCTCGACCTTCGGATTACAAGTCTGGCTCATTACCAACTGGGCTATCACCGCTTCCATTATACCTGATGCTACATAATACCTGAGTATGCTACATCAATTTCCCAAAATACCAATGGAAACGAAGTCCCAAGCGGAATGCTAGTTTTCTATAACGAAATTCATTCGATTGCTTATAACTTTCAAGCGGCTGAATCGATTTTGATCAAATAAAGACTCTGATCTGTACTTTTAAATGCTATACGCTACACACTCAAAGGCCCACACTAAGGTTTTCCCTTGTGTCGTGGGTCCCTCGGAACATACATAAAGACAAACACAAACACCCATGACCCATGTTCGTACTTAAGTAACAGTCACACGGTTTTCTACCGTGTGGTGATCGGTTAAGAATAACACCACCCCATCTCTTTCCATGGGTCTCGTTCTTACGACTAAGGAAACACAAATGAGACCTGCCTCCTAGTAATCCGTCCCAGGTAACGACACTTCATTTTTTTCTGAATCTGAGGTGTCGTCCTTTGGTCTCATGCGGTGTGGTAGGCTCTGTAAAGGGCCGTCTGGTTCGCGACCACCCTCCTACCGAAGTCCGACGCCAAACAGCTTGCTGTGTTCCGTCGGTGCGTGGGAGTACCAGTGCCTTTATAGGCATTTTCTGGGTTAACTCGCTCCATCGTCGACCTTATCTTTGACCTTATGGTCAAGATTGAGGTCAAGAGTTAACCCATCTTATAATAAAATAAAATAAAGTCATCTTTGTCATTTTGATAGAGAGAGAAAGAGACAATGAATGCTTAGATCAAGTATAGATCAAGACTTGAGTCTCCTTCTGCAATACGGGCCTCAGAACTATCTCGATCACGTGAGCTTTAAAAAAAAAGTATTAAAATCTATCCATTTGTTTAGGAGCTACGGTGCCACAGACAGACACACAGATACAGACATACAGATTGATATACATGTCAAACTTATTACACTCCTCTTTTTTGTCGGGAGTTATCTGAAAACCTGAAAGTTAAACTTATTCAGACTTATTAAACTTGTTCAGACTTATTAAACTTATTCAAACTTATTAAACTTATTCAGACTTATTAAACTTGTTCAGACTTATTAAACTTGTTCAGACTTATTAAACTTATTCAGACTTATTAAACTTATTCAGACTTATTAAACTTATTCAGACTTATTAAACTTGTTCAGACTTATTAAACTTATTAAACTTATTCAGACTTATTAAACTTGTTCAGACTTATTAAACTTGTTCAGACTTATTAAACTTATTCAGACTTATTAAACTTATTCAGACTTATTAAACTTATTCAGACTTATTAAACTTATTCAGACTTATTAAACTTGTTCAGACTTATCAAACTTATTCAGACTTATTAAACTTATTCAGACTTATTAAACTTGTTCAGACTTATTAAACTTATTAAACTTGTTCAGAATAACTATTACATAACCCAGTACACGCCTTTTCCTGTTAACAGATTTTCGTATAAATCAGATCTAGAATAGATTTTTGTTAAGTAACCTATTCTAGTTGTTACACAACTTTCTAGAACGGGACAGTCTCTTTGTTTCCTTAACGCCTATTATTGTATACTAACTGTCCGCGTGTTTTTTTTTCTTGTGGACCTAAACCATCCTCGAATCCACTTAAACACACAAAAAAATTCATTAAAATCGGTCCAGCCGTTTATGACGAGTTCTGTGACATCGTGTGTATGTCAGAAGAAATATAAATATGAAGATAGCTTTCCGCCCAGGACTTCGTTCCCGTAGGAATTTGGGAAAATAATGTAGCTAATGCGTTAAACCAGGGTGTCAGCTACCTCCATACCAAATTTTATAAAAATTGGTCCAGTCGTTTGAGCGTGAAAGATTAACAAACATCCATACTTACATACAAGCATACATCAAAAAAAAAATTTCGCGTTTATAATATTAGTAAGGATAAATATATTTTAAGGTTTATCCATACTAATATTATAAACGCAAAAGTTTTTTTTTTATGTATGCACCTGTTTCCTTACTAACTCTGTCTGTCTGTCCGTCTTTCACGCCTAAACTACTGAACCGATTTTGATTAGATTAGAGCCTGGGAAAGGACATAGGCTACATTTCATCCCACAGTTGGGCACGATATAACCTGTAGTCCACGCGGGCGGAGCCGCGGGCGGAAAGCTAGTTATCAATATGTACACATACACGATATACTTCACACTCACACATACACAAACGTAAATACAGACATGCATAAATATAAATAAATAAATAAACTCTACACACTCAACACTCAAATTAAGGTTTTCCCTTGTGTCGTGGGGCCTTTAGCACATTCACAAAGACAGACACAAACACCTATGACCCGAGAACAAACGCAAAAACTACTGGACAGATTTTGATGAAACTAGCAGTAATATAGCTAAGACATCAAAATAACACATAGCCTACATCATTTTCGCAAATACATACGGACACGAAATAAATCTTCTTAAAATATGAAATTATATAAAACTAGCTTCCCGCCTGGGATTTCGTTCTCGTGGGAATTTGGGAAAATTACGTAGCTTATATTACTCAGAGATAATGTAGCATCCTAATGGTGAAAGAATTTTTGAAATCGGTCCAGTAGTTTTTAAGTTTATTCGTTACATACAAACATACAAAAATACTTTTTTTTTTTATTAAGGTTCTGACTCACTAAGCCCAATCTCTTATAAAGTTGTGGCATAAAGATTCATTTAGAAGGATTTTATACAAAATTCCCACGGGAGCAGTCCCATGTAATAAATTAACACCACGTATTCTTCCTGACCATAGGACAAAGAATGGAATAGATATCTAAATCTCTTATAAACAGGGTTCAAATTCAAACACACCTAAGCCACTAACTGTAGTGACTGAAAACGTGCCGGTGTTTACAAAAATCACGTGTTAACTGAATCACATAAGAAAACAAAGTACATAATTTATGTTAATATTATTATTATTGCAGCCATTTCATAATTCAACATCCGACTTGACGCTATTACTATTAGCTATTGTAAAGCTCTTTCCCTTTCATGAAGAGTTTTTAACCGACTTCAAAAAAGGAGGAGGTTTCTTAATTCGACCGTATATATTTTTTTATGTATGTCCGCGATAACTTCGTCGTTTATGAACCGATTTTGATTATTCTTTTTTTGTTGGAAAGGGAGTTTCCCAAGGGTGGTCCCATGGTAAGGAAACCAGGATCTGATGGTGGAATCCTGGAGAAATTGAGGGAAACTCTCGAAAAAATTGTCTTTTTGGGATTGAAGTCGGTGACTCTTACGTATTTGACGTGAAAAATTATTCAATACTAAGGCGAAATTGTATAAATGGCTTTTGACTAATTTTTTTTCTAGCTTTTAGTGTCCCACCATTAGGCCCTCCATTGGTCCCAATCCTGTGCAAATTCCATCCAGTCCTTTTTTAAGCAGCTTAGTCATCCCGCCATCTTTATCTAGGTCTGCCTCTAAGGCGTTGCCCGTCTTGGGGCACCCATTGAGTGGCTAGGATGGCCCACCTGTCAGGATGCATTTTTTTTTTATAATAAAGATATTAGCATCCACAGACTTGATGTCCGTGCCCTTGTCTATATTAAGAGTTTTATTGTTAATACTTATTTTTCTTTTAAAAATATTTTACTATACTTTTCATAGTAGTTTACAGTTGATAAATAGCTATAATAAAGATATATATTTATATATTACATAATGTATTTTTCTAAACCAGTGACGGTTCCCCGCTGTTGCATCTAAACCTCAAAGCATCCATGACGGCTCTGTCTCGACTAAGTCAGGATGCATTTAGCTTACGTTATTGACTATTAGGCGCTGTTTATACACAAGTACACGTGGCGCGGCGATCAAAGCAAAATAAAATGAATTGTAATACCTACGGAACAAATGTTTTTTTTGCCGAAAATTGAAGCACGAACAGACATCCTACGCCTGAAGACGGAGCGACGGACGAAAATTAACATATTATTTTTAGCTTATAAAGTCTTATAACCATTAGACAATATGTCATAGAAACCTAACCAACCTAATTAGAAACTACATAAAAATTTGATTAAGATAATCAAAATCACTGACTTAGAAAACTCAGTCCTGGAAAATAACAATCAATGCGAAGACAAAAATATCTCTGAAAATGATTTTCACTCTCAATAATTTAAATGAATGTAACACGAAAGGCGAAATCAACATACAAATACAAAAGGCAAGGGCCAAAAACATCATTTCCGTAATGTCGATGCAATTAATGATAATGTTAATAAGGCTTAATCAACGTTAATTAAGAAAACTTTCCAAAATATGACGTCACATGCTGGGATGATAATCACCGTTAATGATGATCAAAGAATTTCAAATTTCTTTCGTGACCTAAATTACTACTGCGGACTATCTTCACGCTACACCTCTATAGGTACAGTCAGTGTGGAAAAATTTGTGTCTGTCTCTACTGCAGGGCAACTCCACCAAAAAAATTCACCTGCAGTTTCAAAATAAGAAAACTTAGACCCATATTACATAAGGAGACTCAAGTCTTGATTTGTACTTAAGTATTGTCTCTTTCTCTCACTATCAAAATGACAAAGACGACTGCTACTTAAGTGTAGATCTGAGTCGCGTTCTGTAATACGAACCATCTTGATAGTTTAGTAAACAGTCCTGTAGCGAATCTGTTGCAGTCGCACTAAATTGCAGCAAACAGTGAATGTCAAAATATTGGAATTTGGTTGTTTGGTGCTCATTCCGCCTGCAGAGCAGGTGTAGCTTTTTAGTAGAATAGGTCTGCTAGTAGAAATGGAATAGACGTAACATAAATAGACACACAAAGACAACGGTTCTCACGTTTCAATTGAATTTATTATTTTATGTAATATCTGTCTATGACCTACATGTTACTTAGTTCACGCACCACTTCTTTGGAAGTAAATAGAGAAAACAAATCGTACAATGCCACGATTAAATTTTAATGAATATTTTTAAATGTTTTAAATTGTAATCTTAGTTATTTTAATTTCTTGTGTATGTTTAACTTGCTGTACGTTTTAGTCCGTTGTTAGTGCAGCATTTTATTGTATAAAAAAAGCGCAGTCCACTTAACTGAAAAAAGAATATCATCGACATACGTAACTAAATCAAATTACTTAACCAAACTAGAACGTACACTTATTACATAGACACTTTAATAAGCTGGTGGTAGCTTGAATGTGCGACCAAAATGTAAAATTGAAAACTGTATTACCACATTTCAGAAAATAAAAATATATTATTTGATTAAAATGATAGTAAATTTTTGATTCCTATGTTCATTGCATTCTTCGATGTATTATCTCTAGCAACTTCGAAAGAGACATTGCGTGAAGGTGTTAAAGATGTAGATTATAGACAAACATTACATAATCAGAAAAGTTCAAATCGGACGTGAGAATTTTTACATATTTATGAGACGAAAAATAAATTAGGTCAGATGTAAATTTGAAACTAGTTAAGTATGACATATGCAACGATGACTTTCAAATTACAGATATTGCAAAAGTTTGAATTGTATAAGATGACAAATTATGAATGACTGATGACCTGAAGATAATTTTGAGGACTTGACATTTAATTAAGAGTTTGTCATCAACAAATCACGAGAACATGCATGAAGTGTCAAAACACTTATCTGAAGAACCAAATACATCGACACTATTGAAGAAATGAGTCACGAATTCACGATCGCAGCAACGAAAACGCAAATAATAAACATATAAGAAAAACTGAACCAAATTTAAAGGAATCACTTTCAGTAGTTGTGGCAATTGCGCAATGCTCTCATAAAAAAAAAACCTTTTTCTTTACCACGTGATTTACGACTTTCCACGCACACTGTTACAAAACGCACACAAAGGAACGAGTTTGTAAAGAACTCACACATTGTTGGTGACACACACTTACCTATAGTCAAAGTGTGTGGTCCGGCGCATGTGGAGCTCCGAGCTGAAGCATGGACCGGCACAGCTCCGTGATCTCTGGATGATTCAAGTTTATCAAGTGAACATACATCTGTTTATGCAGACTTAATTCCCCTGACACTGCCTCCAGCCTCTTCAACAACGCATCTTTTTCTCTAAGCAACGTTTTCACCTTCTCTTCCACTTCCCTCGAACGCACTTTAGCTTTTTCTCTAGACTTCCGGACGGCTATGTTATTGCGCTCACGTCTTCGTCTATATTCGTCTGTGCCTTTATCTATAGCTTTCCCGGACGATCGTCTTGAAGGGACCGGTTTGTGTTTCAGCAATGGAGGGAGGAGCGGTGCTCCTAAGGGAGGAAGTGGAGTGAATCCTCCACCGTAAGGACCACTGACTCCAACAGGTGGTTGAGGATTGTACTGTCCTGTGTATTGTGCACATGATACTGAGCGTCTGAAATCGTGTGGTTCTGGAGGCTCTTCCTTGATTGGAGGCGCCTGTTCATGTCCTGAATTTGCTTGGACTGGCGCAGCATACGATGCCCCAGAATGCACAGGCTGGGGCATGTACGCCAAGGTTGTGCGAGCGAAGGAGGGCCGGGGCTGAGGAGAGCGTCCTCCAGGAAGTATTTCCTGGAACAGAGCCATGGTCTCCTCGCCCCGGAACTGGTCCTCGATGAGGTGTTGCAAATCCAAGCTGATTTCTTGTCCATTGAGCTCGTCTAAGTCAGGGGGTGGGAAATGGGTTCGTTTGTCGTCTCCTGGTTTCTTGAGGTCTGGTTGTGGGGGTGGGGGCGGCGCGGCTGCCGCGTCGTACATCTGCGGGGACTCCATGCCGCCGCCTGGGCCGAGCACGGGCCCTGCGGCGCCGCCGACACGAGTCTCCACCTCAGAGCACTGGGTCGCCGTCACTTAACACTCGCGGGTCGCGGGAAGCACGCTCGGCACTGTTAGCACGATCCGTTGCACTCGCGATTGGTGTGGGGTATGAAGTGCGCGCGCGCGTGCGCTCGGTTCGACGGTCGGGCGCGGACTGCCGCCGCCTGCGGCCGCAAGGTTGCCGGAAGGAAGCACTGAAGAGGCTGAAAGTCGCGCGGTAAAAGTTTTATTCTAGGGGCTGATAAGATAGCAGCTCTCGCGTTTTGACTGTGTCTCGTCGCGTTCGAATTTGTCCTCATTATTTTTATGTTGCTATGCGTTTTGATGTTGCTTTTTATGTAATTTAAATTGAGTGATGCGCGATAAGTAATGTAAGTTTAATAAGTATATAAAAACTCAATAGTTTTAAATGTTAATTTGAAATTTAGATTTTTAAGATCCATTGGAGTTTTTAAAGTTCTATTTTTGTTCGTCCAATATTTTAGTTTAAGGTTTATGTTGCATTTATCAAAAGTTAGGTTAATTATTTTATTATTAAACTTTTTTTTTCTATGCGTTAGGTACAGTTAACGGCACATCAGGTTACCACAAACTGTCAAATTTCCCCAATGGATTTTAAACTCTAATGCTTGAGATAAAATTGAAAATCGATTGAAGAAATTTGACAGCTTTGGATAGCATGATGTGCTGTTGTCCCTGTACCTCAAATATCATCGAAAAATAAATGGGACAAAAACACACAAATTAACAGAAGAAAGGCTATATTTTCATAATTTTTTAGAATTTTTAAATATTAGTTTGGAAGGGGTTGTCCTGTGCTCCTTGTGGGACGTGTATAGGCTGGTCCTACCTCGCCGAAATCCTGATGACAGATGAGAGACAGACATAATTTTTTACAACTCAGGTATGATTAAGATAGGAATTAATAATGGGCAATTATTAATTCCTAGAAATTCGCAATACATCAAAGTCGTGTCGGATTTTAAATATGTGCTATGTAATATTACTATTTCATTCAAAATAAGGGGTGTTAGAAGTTTGACGTGTGTATCTGTGTGTGGCATGGTAGCTCCTAAATGAATAAACCGATTTCGATGCAAGTTTTTTTGTTTGAAAGCTGACGTAATGACTTAACCTTAATTTGATCCAAAGTGGTAAAGCTTCAGCCGTTTAAAAGTTATAAGCAATCGAACACCAGGGGCGACACTGCGTTTTTTTAAATTTTAGAGCTACATACATACATACATACACTCACGCCTATAATCCCTATCGGGGTAGGCAGAGCATCTGTGGTTTTAGAACCACTTGATGCCACATTCAAAATAAATTCCTAGAGTTATTATATGAAACTTGATAATAGTGAGATGCTGTTTTTTAAATTATCCATATTTTTTTCTAAATTAAAAAAAAGCCACTCTAGCACGAATTTGACACGTGACTCGGCTTCAAAAATCCTTATATCGGCACGAACTCAAGCCTCCGTGAAGAAATCAATTTATTTATTGATAAGGATAACATCACAGATTGTAGAGCTTCAGATCTGGCATGGACGGACGTGGTCTATCGCAGAAACCGTCTGACGAAAGTTGTTTTGATAGTGCATCTCATCACGTGATTGGAGATTTTGTGAAACATGTGGCATTTTAGGATCGACTGATAATATTACTCTAAAATTTTAAAAATGGTAAAACCCCCGATTTACCACACAAAACCACATGTTTCATCTAAGCAGTGATAGCCCAGTTGGTAATGAGCCAGACTTGTGATCGGAAGGTCGCGGGTTCAAATCCTAGTGCGGGACTGTACCACTAAATTCGTCTTTTCGGATTTATTACGGATTTCTAATTATCACTTGCTCAACGCTGAAGGAAAACATCGTGATGAAACCCAAGAGAATTCATTTTCGAAAGACGAGCGGTCTACCAACCTGCATCGGGCCAGCAGCGTGGTGGACTATGTCCTAAATCCCCTTCGTGTTTCGAAGGGAGGCCCGTGCCCCTCAGTGGAGACGTATATGGGCTGATGACCACGGCCAGAAAAAAAAACCTAAACAATATTTAATTATAGCTATAAGGTCATAGATTCCTTTGAGTACTCAGAATTATTGAATTCAAATTGACATTAGTCATACGATCAAATCATGATATTTCATCTGCAGCTCGAGTACGATGGTAATAGCGTGCGTAATGCGCCGCGGTCCTATGTCAAAATGTCAACATTGACAACGCCAGAGGACGAGCAAGCCTATGCGCGGGGCCCTCGCGAACTTTCTCTCTCTTACACACACTCACACAAATTGATCTCACTAATTTTAAGCGACTAGAATAGGTTTGCCCCTATTAATTGCAGTGCCCTAGAACAGGGTCCATATTGGATACTTTATTAAATTGTAACACCTTTATGTAAAACCTATGGATGTAATAAAATATTGAGTACTAGCTTTCCGCCCGGGACTTCGTTCCCGTGGCACTTTTTTAGTTTTTTCTTTCATAAGAACCTTCTCCTGACAATAAGGAACTCAACAAAAAAAGAATCATCCAAATCGGTCCAGCCGTTCTCGAGTTTTGAGCTTACCAAAAGATTTAGTGATTCATTTTTATATATAAGATTGAGTATTGAAATCAAAGTGAAGTTTCACTGTCAGCCGAGTGGCGTACCGCGCGAGTTTGTCGCCATCATGCTCGAGCTGCTGATTCGTGTAAAAGTGTTTATATCCTATAGGATAAAAAATAAATGGTTCTAAAACACTAGACGCTCTGCCCACACCGATAGTTCCCTATAAATAATAAATAAATTCTTAGTAAATAAAATAATATTTTTCAGAAAGTATTTTAAATATGTCATCTTCAACGTGTTTTTTTTTTATAATTTTCCACGTTAAAAACGTATGAGTCACCGACTTCAATCCTAACAGTTCGCACAAAGTAGATATCTAGTATTTTTTGTGGACTACAATGCTTATTAGCAGATAACTACAAGCAGAAATGTCATTCATTTATTTAGATGATGTTCTAGTTTGTAGTATTTTTTGTTTTTGTTGTTTTTTTTAAAGCGCTGAATCATTTTTGATAAAATTTATGTGGGACCTCTTCAGGAGTATACTCTTTCGAACAAATAAAGAACTATTCAAATCGGTTTATAATTGCCGGAGTAATCGCGTAACAAATATACAAAAAAAAATACAGTCGAATTGAGAACCTCCTCCTTTTTTGAAGTCGGTTGATAATTAAAGTTGTTTTAACGGCCGGTCTGCTCGAGTGGCGTTACCACTGCCTCTGATCGACGGATTTTGGGTTCAAATACCGATCGGGGTAAATGTTTGTGTGAAAAGCAGATATTTGTCTTCGGGTCATGGATGTTCGTGTCTGTCTTTGTGCATGTTCCAAGGGACCAACGATATGAGGGAAAACCTTAGTGTGGGCCTTTGAGTGTGTATCGTTTATTATTATTGTAGGATACACTTGTTTCCATAATAATCTTGGCTCGGCAATGCACCACCACAACATCTTCTGCCGGCGGCCATGACAGGTCTAGTCTTCCGCCGACTGTGACGTATGCACTCGAGACAAGGGTAGTAAATACATAATGCCAAATACACTACAATTATTATTATGGCGAGAGTTCGAGAGGCAGGGCTTTTAAAATTTAACTGAATGCCAACCGGAAAAAACTGATTTCTAGGTAATGCCAACTGTAAATAAACACGTGCACAAATATCCGCTAGTATGTATTAAATTACATAATTGCACGTATTCAATTTACTAATAAAATCATGTTACCATGACGACAAAAGGTTCTCGTATTTCACAATTTAGGTAACACTTTTAGTATTTCGCTGAAACTTTAATGATGAAAAATCGCGTGTGATAATTATATTTTCTTTTACTTCTACGCTGGACTGCAAGTAAAATAAAAACTTGGAATGGCAGCTGCCAAGTTTTCCCAGGCATAGTGTAAAACCCAGTAAGTGAGATGCGAGGGTTTTGCTGTATAGTGGGCGAAAGGGTGACAACCTATCACCACTATTTCCACCATAATATAATCGTCAGAATAATTGTCAAAAGTGGCGTAAAGTAGTATGTATGTATGTATGTATGTATGTAAATCCTTCATTGTACAATAAATATTCTTACAGGAGCAAAATATGGTACTTAAAGTTAGAATACATTTAAGGTACAAAGGCGGACTTATCCCACTAGGGGATCTCTTCCAGTCAACCTAACGAACATTGAAAAGAAATCTTGATGAGTAGGCGTAAAGTACAAAAAGGATTAGAAAAATTAATAGAATATATACAGAAAGACAAATAAACAATGAAGAACTATACAATACTTAAATAACATTATTAAAAATATAAACATATATAATGCATATATATATATATAGGTATATATATAATATCAGAAGTGAGATGAATAAGTCGTACGTCAACTCAACTCAAAACATCAGCGTTGTAACCGAAGTGTTTTTTCAGTCGGAGTTTGAAACAGGCGGGCGATGGGGCCTCACGGACTGACACAGGCAGGTTGTTCCACAGCCGCGCGGCGTGGACCGTAAACGACCTACATGCATGACGTTCTGCCTACCCCAATTGGGATTATAAGCGCGAAGTATATGGATGGAACACGCTGGCTACGATGCTAGTATTCAGGTAGGCTCCACTTCACACCGCTCCTTTCCCAGTAGCTACACCCCCCTTTCGTATCTACATGGCTTACCGGTGGCTTGACTTAAATGACCTACAGCATACAGCAGTACTGCTGGCTGGTTAAATTATCTAAATTAAACTGATACTTTAAATTTAAGGATATTAATTGAGCAGGGTAACAAAATAATGTAAATAATACTGATTGGTTTATCGTAACTAGTTTTCCGCCCTCTGGTGTTTTATAAAATGCTGTTCGGCAACTCTTAAACGGTGTCACTTTTATTATTTTTACCCCTGACAAAAAAGGAGGGATATTGTATCTGTGTGTCTGTCTGTGGCATCGTATTTATTTTTTTATTTTATTATAACATGGGTTAACTATTGACCTCACTCTTGAACATAAATATCAAAGATGAGGTCGACGATGGAGCGAGTTAACCCAGAAAATGCCTATACAGGCACTGGTACTCCCACGCACCGACGGAACACAGCAAGCTGTTTGGCGTCGGACTTTGGTAGGAGGGTGGTCTAAAACCAGACGGCCCTTAACAGAGCCTACCACACCGCATGAGACCATAGGACGACACCTCAGATTCAGAAAAAAAATGAAGTGTCGTTGCCTGGGATGGATTACTAGGAGGCAGGTCTTATTTGTGTTTCCTTAGTCGCCTCATACGACACCCACGGAAAGAGATGGGGTGGTGTTATTCTCAACCGATCACCACACGGCATCGTAGCTTCTTAACGAATGTACCGATTTCTATGCGGTTTTTAGGTTTGAAAGCTGACGTAAGCAATAATTTAATTTACCCCGTCGTCGCGTGCTTGTTTACGCCGCGTACGATACAAATCTCGTACACCATGTGTTCAAAAAGCAAGCGAAGGTTTAAGTTAATAGGTACAGTACAAATAGTCTTTGTGAGAGAATGGTATCTGTACTAGGAAGACCTTAAACCAGGTCTCCCTTTGCAATAAAAGTTGTATCTTTCTTTCTTTCTTTTTTTTAGATCAGTGTTTTTCTTTTAGATCAGGGTTGACCCCTGAATGACACTCCTGGGAGTGTCGTGAAGCCTTATTCGGGGGTCGTAGGTGAAAGAAAAAGACAATAATGTGTAAATCTTACATTAAAATAAGACAATTTCAGTGAAAAGGCTGTGCCTGTATAATGATGCCTCCCGTCGCCTTCCGCGTCTATATTTTAAAATCTCCGAAGTAGTACATAAATTTAGCCTGAAAGGGTCTTAAAGACCTTAGGGGGTCGCCAGAACTTTATAAGATCTAAAGAGGTCGCGAATTAAAAAGATTGAAAAACACTGTTTTAGATATCATCAACCCAGATTTTCATCGGACGCCTTTACTCATACCGCTAGGTATAGCTTTTACAAGAAAATAAAAAACCAAGCTATAGCATGTCCTACTAGTAAAGAACATTATCGAAGCCTCTTTCCACGGCGCGTACTGGAGCCCTAGTATCGGTGGAGGGGGCGGTGAGCGGCCGAGTGATGCAATGCGCCTGCGCAGGTAGTGCTGCTTGTGAGGATTGGCGAATTTGCAACGTTTAGCCGACTTCAAGTTGAATAAGTTTTTTTTACCAGTCCATATACGTCCCAACCGAGGGGCACGGGCCTCCCTTCGAAACACGAAGGGGATTTAGGCCATAGTCCACCACGCTGGTCCAATGCGGGTTGGTGGACCACTCGTCTTTCGAAAATGAATTTTCTTAGACGTGGCTCATTACGATGTGTTTCTTTACCGTCGAGCAAGTGATAACTTGATTAAAAAATTAATTGGTTTTCAGCCTTCCAACTTGACATCTATTCTGAAAGTCTGCGTCCGATATACAACCTCTAGTTGTCACTACCTGTCACTGTCATCTATGTACCTATATGTATATAGCACATGGACTTAGTTTATATAGCATAAGACAGAACTCCATTGACATCGGATGCTCCAAAGTCGGTTGTAGCTTACACAGCATAGACGTCCAGAATGCCAATGCCTTCTTCCTGTATTCCTTCTTACTTTCCTTTATTATAAGATGGGCTAACTCTGCCTGTATTAACATTGTTTTAAGTAAAATGTGTAAACACATTCACATTCAATTAATATAATGCATAAGACAAAAAAAAATACCCAGATGACTTTACCCCTGTTTTAGCCGCAGGTAATGAAAAGGGAAGGAGGCCTTTGCCCAACAGTGGGACACACAAAGCTAAATAAGACGAAGAAGATAAGGTTTTATCGGTTCAATTGCCAGAGCCTCGTCCGTAGATAAGCAGGATCCACCACAAACCAGAATGAGTAGCTTTTCAGGGACTAACAGTTTTCTCTAATGAGACATTACAAGATTATGAGGAAGTATGGATGTTTACAGAAAAATAGCTTTCCATTAAGCCTAAAACTGAGTGACTTAAAATTAGTTAACGAAAATTAATTAGGGTGTAGAGACAACTTCGAGCGGGAAATCACCAGAAGAGTGCAGCTTGGCTGGGGGCATTTGGGAAGCTGCGTCATATCTTTTCGTCGCCACTCCTGCAGTGTCTAAAGACCAAGGTCTTTAATCAATGCGTCCTACCAGTCATGACCTACGGAGCCGAAACGTGGAACATGACAGTGAGGTTGGCCCACCGATTGCACGTCGCTCAGCGAGCAATGGAGCGCTCCATGCTCGGGATCTCGTTAAGGGATAGAATCCGAAACGAGGTCATCCGACAGAAAACCGGAGTGATGGATATTATCCAAAAGTGTAGCAAGCTGAAGTAGCAGTGGGCTGGCCATGTCTGTCGCAGAACCGACGAGCGTTGGAGTAGACAGGTTCCCGAATGGAGACCACGTCTTGGCAAACGTAGTGTAGGACGCCCCCCAGCCAGATGGTCAGATGACCTAAAGAAGATAGCGGGTAGTGGCTGGATGAAAACAACGGAGGATCGTGCAAAGTGGCGCACCTTGGGGGAGGCCTATGTTCAGCAGTGGACTGCAATAGGCTGATATGATGATGATGAATTAGGGTGTGAATCACGAAACTCAAAAACTTTTCCCAAGGAACATAGCTTGATATATGAAAAAAAAAACGCCCCTCTATACAATTCAATTCAAATTCATTAATTGTGACTCACAGGTAATGCAATTAATTCAATTAGCTGATTTCCCTTGATATAAGAAGATGAAAATTTTTTTGAGAATTTAATATTAGCCCAATCGGCTTAGAATTCAAATCGGATTTAATTCCTATAAAAGGATTTTATTGTTTTATTAGCTTCATTTGTTGCCAAATAAGACTATCCTAAGTTTTCCCCCTCGGCGGAGGTAAGGGTGGAGGGTAAAAATATACCTGATTTAATTTTTTTTGTTGGTTCTATTCTATTGACCTATATAGATTTTTGGAGATAAAGAGTTTCTTTCCATAGGGAGAATCACCACCTAAAGCTTTGCTAACTTATTGAAATTCACCCTAAGATACGTTACATTTATAGAATAACTGTTTTAGATTTCCACAGGAACGATATTCTCGATGGAAGGTTAGCTCTAGACAAATGTCAACGTAGACTCGCTTCACATACAAACACATCAATTCCAAAGTCCACTTTCGATTTCATTTCGCAGTGGCCAATCTGCGCGCGCGCAACGTCTCAGTGACTGGGTAAGTAGGCAAGCGACAGCAGAAAGTGGTTGTGACGCAACCGTACCGCTAACCCAGTCAGTGTGGCGTACCAGACACTCTCAGCAGCGACCTGGGTAAATGTGTGAATATGTGATTAATACAGCTATTTTTAGAAGACAGGGAAGGGAACCTGATGGCTAACCAAAGTGGAAAATCACGAGATTTTCCAGATGTGTGTCAATAACTTGCAATTGGGAGAGGCCTGTGTTGAGCAGTTCACTGATCTTTTCTCTTGCCATTACATCGTCATCATCATGTCAGCCGCAAGATTCCCTCTGCATGATCCTCCACGGATCTTCACTTTGATTGGTTTTTACCAGATAGTCGCTCCACCTTATGGAAGGTTGTCCTGCGTTGCATCTTCCGTGATCTCCAAACAAAAAATCTTTTGCCCCAATAGCAGTCTAGTATTTGCAATTTTTCGAGCTTCGCCAATGACCTTGATGTTTCAGTGAACCTCTTCTTTTCTGATTCAGTCCAACAAAGAAACTTTAAACATAGTTTTACGGTGAAATACGCATAAGTGGTACCACCAAGGGTAGAGTGGAAAACCATGATGGAAAAGAGCAAGCGGGAGGCCGGGTGATCGTTGCTTGGGGACAGAGATCTCGAGATCCTTTCGAATGATCACGAATTTGATATATTTAGAAAAACTAAGTTGGAGGCCAAGATCCACCTTAGGTCGTTGAGCCAGCAAAGTAAGTAATCTAGAAACTTTACTTTCTTAGTCTATTAGTAATAAAACAATTTATTGAGATCTAATATTCTTCCACGCTGGACTACGAGTGACAGAAAAACTTATAATGCGCCAGTTGCCAACTCTAGTACTAATAACCTAATCACCATAATACTCATATTCCATCTAATAACCCTCAAAATGTATGTCAAAAGTGGTTCTAGAACCATATGATTCTCGGCATATCCCAAAAGGGATTACAGGCGAGTGTACCGAATATCGGTAAATTTAAACAAACAGAACTACTCCAAATACATTCAAACATTTGATTGTCAATTCTAAAACACGTTGGACTGTTCGAACTAGGTGTCCGTATATTTTGCATACATAAATCTGTAGGTCATATTCACATATATGTATACACGCCTTCATGGGATAGACAGAACCCGTACGATCTACTATATATCATCAATGGTGTGGTTGTCGTGCTTTGGAATCCCATCCAAGAGATCTTAAAATACCTAATATATTGACGATGTTATGTTTAGTTTTAACTACTTTGTATATTTTTTTGAGAAGTGATCTTAAAATCTACGTACTTAATTTTGCAATGCATATAGCATGTCATCTATAACCAAGCTTAAAAATAACTTAGCATGTGCCAATAGAGGCGTGTATATCTTAGTGCTCCAAAATAGTCATCCTCAATTCCAAATCTGCTATCGGTGCACCCTGCCGAGGGTCTAGCGTATTACATCCTTAAAGGGTTTCGTTGCTTGATACTGGTTGAAGTGTTAATCAGTAAATTAAATATTTATTACGCGACATCACAAATCACAGAATTGAATGACAGGACATTTTTTTTTTATCAACGATAAGTAGCAGAGGTTTTTGATGTCATAGATTCCAACACTCCTCCTCATCAGAATACCTCTTGCTACTAAGGATCCAACCCAAGCTGCACCCGGCACTCCTCAAACTTTTTCTTAGGCAATGCCTTCGTAAGAATATCTGCGGGCATCTCCTCAGTTCTTAAGTACTCTACTCCAATCACACCTCTTGCGGTTACTTCTCTTATATAATGTTGACGAATATCAATATGCTTCGACTTTGAAGTTATGACAGGATTGCAGGATAACTTTTGTGCTGCTTGATTATCGTTATAGATAATAACCTTTTCTTGGTTGTCTTTAATGTCAGCGTGCAGTCTTTGGAGGTGAATGGCTTCTTTAGCACATTCTGTAAGCGCCATGTACTCCGCCTCCGCTGTGGATAGTGCGACAGACTTTTGTTTCCGGGACTCCCAGCTTATAGTAGCTCCACTTTTTATAAAACAGTGTCCAGTGTATGACTTTCTGTCTAAGTTGCATGATGCCCAGTCTGCATCTGCATACCCCTTCAGGGTTTTATCTTTAGTTTTTCGAAAAGTCAATTTTAAATCTTTAGTCCCTTTTAAATATCGCAAGACTCTTTTAGCTGCAGTCCAATGTTCTTTACCATAGCAAGTATTGTACTGACTTAGACGGCTAACGGCGTTTGCGATGTCCGGTCTTGTCGCAACTGACAAGTACATTAGGGCTCCAATGAGATTTCTATACGGTAAATCTTCATCTATCTCCGTTTGTTTTTCTAGTTTTAAATTAATTTCCATCGGTGTGGAGACTGGCTTGGCGTCTTGCATATTAAACTTTTCTACAATTTCTTCAATGTATTTCTTTTGTGACATGGTAATAACGTCTGACTTGCAATCAAACTCTATTCCCAAGCAATATTTTAGCTCTCCAAGATCTCTCATTTTAAATCTTTTGACTAACTCATTTTTAGTCTTTATAATAGCTTTTTCGTCCTTATGAATGATTAAAATATCATCAACATAAACACAAATTATTACAGGTGTTGGCTCCGTTGAGGAGACATAAACACATGGATCAGCTGCAGGCTTGAAATTCATTTCTTTTAACCTTTCATCCAGTTTCTTGAACCATTGCCTGCCAGACTGCTTAAGTCCATAAATGGCTTTATTGAGTTTACAAGTCGTCTCTCCTTTAGTTTTTCTTAGATCTTCCAACATCTTTTTGGCTTTTGTAAAAAATGGTAAGATCTTTATTTGAGCTTTCTTCTAAAATTATGTCACTTAAATATTTTTCTAAATTTTGTGGTTTTTCGATAAACAAATTTTCTTCAATTGTACCATTAAGAAAAGCAGTAACAACGTCTAGTTGTCTTATCTTCAAATTTTCTTGTGCAGCTTTGGCCATTAAAGTTCGTATGGAACTTAATTTTACTACTGGCGCGAATGTTTCCGAATAATCAATACCAGGTATTTGGCTAAAACCTCGAGCAACTAGTCTAGCTTTCTTTCTTATGACCTTTTTATCTGCACCAATTTTTTCTTTCAATATCATCTTGCACGTTACTACATTGTGATCTTTTCCTTTTGGCACTACAGACCAAGTTTCATTCAATACATGGGCTTTTATTTCTTCTTTTATTGCTTCTTCCCACGAATCGTCAAGTTTTATTTCATCACATAAGTTGGACATATCATAGTCTTTTGCCCAAACTGGTGATTTCTTGGTCCTTTCAGGCCTTTGACTTGTAGATGGCTCATTTTCTGTATATAAATCACAGGCTTCAGTTTCTGTGATATTTTCTTCGACGCAATCTTCGAAGGGTTCTGTTGCATCTTCTTCGATGCTTTCTTCTAAATAAAACTGTGGTGGCAAACCACTAAACTTTTCAATTTCTTTGTCAGTTTTATTTTCTTTATTTTTATAATACATTTTATTTATAAATCTAACGTCACGACTTATTATCAGCTTATTTTCGACCCAAATTCTGTAAGCTTTGGCGTTTTCACAGTATCCAATGAAAATCCCTTTTTCTGCTCTTGGTGCGAACTTCCGCTTTCTCGTTTTATTTAAAACAAAAGCTTCAACTCCGAATATTTGGAAATGTTTGACTGAGGGCTCATAACCAACCCATCTTTCAAAAGGCGTTTTATTGGTAGCTCTGGTTGGTACTCTATTGGAAACATAGTTGGCCGTAAATATAGCTTCAGCCCAGAAACTTTCCGGCAAATTTGATTCAATTAGCATGCATCGTGCTTTTTCTAACAAAGTTCTGTTCTTGCGTTCTGCTAAACCATTATGCTGTGGCGTATATGGTGCTGACAATCTTCGTGCTATGCCATTATTTCTTAAGTAAGTGTCAAATTCTTGATTACAATACTCCTTTCCATTATCAGTTTGAAGAACTTTTATTTTGCACTTTGCAAATCTTTCCATTTCTTTTTGATAGTCCTTAAACTTTTCTAGAGCTTCATTTTTATTTTTAAGAAAATATACTCTGCAATATCTACTGTATTCGTCTATAAAAGTAATGAAATACCTGTGACCAGCTTTACTTGGTGTTGGCATCGGACCACATAGATCAGAATGTACAGTATGCAGCTTCTCTTTAGCTTTCGTTTCTTCGCTCCTTTCTTTTGGATATGGCAAATTTGTCATCTTTCCTTTCACGCATATTTCACAGTCTTCTAATTTGTCATTTATGTTAAAGCTTAACCCTTTTACTATCTTATTTTTCAGAGCTAGCTTTAGATCGCTTTCATTTATTAGACCTAATTTTCTGTGCCACTCATTAATATCACTCTCTTTGGTATAATGAGATTCTTCATTTTTATTATTCATATTATTTACATAATATAAACCGTTTTCCTTATAAGCTTTTAAAAAAATTTTCTCCAGACTTGTTTGTCACTGTGGCATATTTATCATTAAAAATAACTTCGCATCCTTTTTCTGTGGCTTTAGCAACCGAAATTAAATTCATGGTTAGACTTGGTACAAACAAAGTATCAGTTAGATTGATAATCTCTTTCTGTACTTTCATTTTCACTAGTCCCTTACCTTTTATTTCTTCTGACTTGTCAGATGCCAGCTGAAGAGTTTCATTAAGCTCTGTCATGTCGTGAAAAAGGTTTTTGTCATTGCACATATGGGATGTGCATCCACTGTCCAAACACCAATTATTGGTATTAATTTTTTCTTTGTATGTTTTCAAACATAATTCTTTAGAATACAGGCTATTCTGCTGCTTATGTTTTGACTTGTCTTTAAACCAGCAGTCACTTGTTTTATGCCCCAACTTGTTACAGTTGTCACACTTTACTTTTTGTTTGAATTTGTTTTTATTTTTATTTCCCTTTTTATTTTTGCTATAATACGCTTCATCTTGTTGCGTTGCTGATGATCCTGATGCATGGCTATCTCTGTTCCTCGCTTCACTCTCTTCAATTATTTTTATTTTTAGCTCTTCAAGCGCCGGTAATCGGTCGCGAGATTCAATTGCAACCCTAAAATTTTCATAAGAGTCGGGTAGACTGTAGAGCATCATAATTGTGAGCAAGTTTTCATTTATTTTCACGTCCATGTCTTTAAGCTTGTCTACAAGATCAATAAAGTTATTAATATGGTCTCGCACGTCATCGCCATTTTGCATTTTCGCCTGAAGCAATCTTTTAAGTAAAGTCGCCATCCGCGCAGGTCCACGGCTTTCGTATGCATTTTTCAATGTATTCCACAATTCCAGTGTGGTTTTACATGACTTCACCAGCTTTAGCTCACTTGGAGAAATAATTAGCAATAGCTCGGCTCTGGCCAATGCGTCTTTTTCTGGTTCTTCTTTTGCAGCAGTTGCGCTCAGGAACTTTGAAAGTCCTGCTTTTATAAGCACTGCTTCCGCTTGAACTTTCCACGTATCATAATTTGTTTTTGATAGTGGTTGAATATTCGAATGAAATTTTGACGTAGCCATTTTTGCACAAACTATTTTTTGTTTTTACTGATTTTTTATATTTTTACGATATTTTTGCTGCACTAGCAGGCTAGGACGCTGGGCCCATAACCTGAAGTGTTTTGGAAGGCTACTAGTGCAAATAAACGAATTAATCAGTAAATTAAATATTTATTACGCGACATCACAAATCACAGAATTGAATGACAGGACATTTTTTTTTTTATCAACGATAAGTAGCAGAGGTTTTTGATGTCATAGATTCCAACACTGGTGACTCGCCATTATCAATTTTTATCCTTTTTTAATTTCTCTGTCATTGGCAAAATCACGAAAAGGCGTCTACGGTCATTTTATCAAGAATTGAACTAATGTATGCCATTGACTTTTCTAAACACTAGTTGCATATAAATCTACGCTCTTATGAAGAGACATCGCGAGGAAATCATACTCCTTAGAGATGATTTTCTTTGTTGGCTCCGCGACACATAGTATCTTTCGGCCTCTGACAAATTAAGTCGCTTCAGTATAACACCGACTGTACCACATCCTGAATCGACGATCAAGTCAAGAATACCCCGAATGTGTTACGGCAAAGAAGAAGTTTTGATGTTCGTTAAGTCTCTTTGATAGAAAATCAACAGCTTCAGTAGCACTAGCACGATAACGACCAACTTGCGCTCGGCTCACGCTGAAACTTCACTTTGATTGCGCGAGGATCCCGCACAAAGGTTTGCTCGCCCTATGGCGTTGTCAATGTTGACATTTTAACATAGGACCGCGGTGTTGTCGCGGCGCTGTCACTATCGTACTCGGCCTGCAGAATTCACTAACCTATTCTCAAAACCTAAACTCGAAACCTCCTAAGTAGGCGTCGAGTCATGCACAGAGGTACCAGGGCAACATGAATGCGCGGCGTTATGCAACCGGCCCACTCTCACTTTCGCGTGCCGGCCCCAGCGAGCTTTGTGCGGTCTAATCATCTCGGCGACCTACTGTTGTTTATGTGCTCCTGGTGGTTTTGGATAGTTTGCGTCATAGTTACTGTAAAAAAACGAAAATGCGTTTGTGAACAATAGTAGATTACCCAACAAGTGAAAAAAAGGTGAATTCTTTTCGAGGCATTGAGTTATATCCCGAGAGGAACGAAGGATTCTAAAGTTGAATCCCGAGCGTAGCGAGGGATTCTAGATTAGAATCCTGAGCGGATCGAGGGATACAAGAGCCGAGATGAATTTTTTTTTCACGTGTTAGGTACTCTACTTTTTACCATTGACTACGAGAAAAAGAAAATATTTACTCTGTGACAGTAAATTATCAACAATAGCTCCTGCTTTAACACGAAATGACTCTGGAACGAAAGGTTCACTTTCCTCACTGGATGTCGAACTCATTTTATGATTTTGAGACAAAAACTTTTAATTGCACGAAAATTGCACAGAAAATTGGCTGAATTCCTTATTCTAAATTTAAATTTTTTAACCGAGCCATATTCCATACAGCCAGTTATTACATACAGACAAGTTTTAGTACGTTTTTATAGCTAGAGTATGCAACCTCCTTGCACATTTTCTTTTGTTTTCTTACTAAACTATTCGCGCATTTATTTATATTCGCGCATGTTCCAAATTCAAAATGTTTTATTCACTCAGTGAAATAAACAGCGTTTTATTCACTGTTTTTGAAGAATAACGGACCCTTTTTCGAGGGGCAATGGTAAAAAATGATTTATAAAAGTAGTTTCAAAAGGTGGATGAATTAAACCTCGCATGTGGAAAATTAAAATAGTTTGGTATATTTTTGGTCAGCTTGCAATAGTGATAAAGTATATGGCGCTAGAAAAAGATAACAAAATAGAAGATAAACAAAAACTATCGAGACAATCTAGAAAAGCATGCTTGGAGGCTATTATTACCATTTAAATATTTTTCTTTTCATCTAACGCGGTAAGATAAAAGTTAGCCAACTTACAGACTTTTAAAACCCCATGTAGGTTCTAGTCTAAGCTTAACAGCTGTGCTCAGTCAATACCCACCGGGCGCAAATGTTTCCCATACCTGTCTGTTTTACATAAGCATAGAAATGCTCGGATAAATTTCCATTATGGTCACCAAACATGTAACTTGACACCGCTTACCCTCGCTTTCCTTGACTTGAAGTTATCTTTATAAAGGATCAAAACTATAAGCGCAAAACAGTCTTTCAGAAACTTAAGTAAAACCGTTTCAAAACTGAAGACTTCAGCTTGTATCACTTAAAAATTCTAAGCAGTTCCGTTGTAAGAGGACATACAAACGTTGGAAGGCAGCACGTCTACAAATTTAGTGGAAATACCATCCCTACCTCCCAGCGTGGGTGTGACATACTTTCGCTTTGGCTCTTACGCAGTAGATAGAATGAAGCCAGTGGTAATGTTTGCATGTTTGTTGCAGTGGTGTTGTACTTGTATGCGCTTGTGTGCAGATATAATGTATTGTATTGAGACTGATTTCACTCATACTAATAAAAACCTCATGTCTCCTATTAACGAACGACAATGAATTACACCGGTTAATATGGTTTTTGAAGATAAATTAAAAGGTATTGACACAAACGGTAAATAATAGTAGATTGTTAAGCGAGGGTGGAAAGAATCAATTCCCGAGCTATAGTCCGAGTAGGAATTGATTCTTTTACCCGTGTTAAACACTCTACTTTTCATTTCGAATATGAGGAAAATAAAGCTAGTTGTTTATCTAATCTATTTATTGATAATATATAATAATGTTAGTAGTGCCTATTTAAAATTAATTGTCAAATTAGGACAATTCGTGAAATTAAAAGTTACATTTTAAATTTAGAACTCACCGCGTAATTGTTGCGGCTTATTCCGCTCAAAGAAGTTTGCGCTAAGTTCACACTGGCTGTTTAGAAACTCACATGGCCGCAGCATTTTTTTTAATTAGTTGTTTTTCACATAAAACTCTTCACAGCTGACAGCAGTTCTATTTTTAAAGTTCATTCCGGCCCTTGGGTGGGAAGTAATTTGTATGAGTTTTACCCTATATGGAGGGAAGCAGCATTTTCCACCCAATAATCAGATCAAAATAACACTACTTTCCGAGTATGAGAAATGAAAAAAATATAACAATCAATCCTTCAATCTGATGGAAAACTGTCAATTAGGAAACAAAAACCAAACACTACATTCAGAAAACTACATAGGTCCAAAAAAGTCCCTAACATCACTTTTTAAGGTATCTTTATCATATTTTGACCGTGTGGTGATCGGTTGAGAATAACACCACCCCATCTCTTTCCGTGGGTGTCGTAAGAGGCGACTAAGGAAACACAAATGAGACCTGCCTCCTAGTAATCCATCCCAGGCAACGACACTTCATTTTTTTCTGAATCTGAGGTGTCGTCCTATGGTCTCATGCGGTGTGGTAGGCTCTGTAAAGGGCCGTCTGGTTCGCGACCACCCTCCTACCGAAGTCCGACGCCATACAGCTTGCTGTGTTCCGTCGGTGCGTGGGAGTACCAGTGCCTTTATAGGCATTTTCTGGGTTAACTCGCTCCATCGTCGACCTCATCTTTGACCTTATGGTCAAGATTGAGGTCAAGAGTTAACCCATCTTATAATAATAAAAAATAAAAAAAATAAACTAATAAATGAAATTGCATTTTAAAAAAACATAATCTAGTTACTACTAGCCAGAGCAGTGGTTCTTAACCGGCAGTCCACGGACCACTGGTGGTTCCTGGAAGCACCTGAAGTGCTCCGCGAAGCATCCCAAAAATATTGTATGAAATGTGACGAGTGAACACAATCACTGAAATCGACCTTCGAGTTTTTGGCTTTTGCTAGCACTGAACCAAGGATTCAGAAGTTAGTAAGTAAAATGGTCTCCCATCACTAAAAGGTTAAGAACCTCTGAGCTATAGGAACAACTTTACCTACTGCTTGCTTACCTCTGTATGGACCTTCAACTGCGCCTGCACAGAAACTCGAATCGGCTGCTCAGGATGATATAATATTATAATGTTACAGTGCTTAGGATGTAGGCTTGCGTTTTATTACGCTGTAAGTTGTTTTATTCGGCAATTAATTGGTTGGAGGTTATGTGGATTGTTAATGGTTTGAGTGGGTGTCGTTGACTTAGAGATTGCTTTAGCCTATGAGCTTTTGGAATCCTAGACCTGCTTTTAAGAATGCCAGTACTAAAACATTTCAGAGAGTGTCTGCTGAACCAAGATTCAAATCGATATAGTCACCATTGATAGTTATTAAAAGAGTTTCTAAGGGTGGGGTGTGTAAGGTAATAACATCTTACTTACTTACTTACTTACTTCGCTGGCTCAAAGTGGATCTTGGCCTCCGACATCAAAGCGCGCCATTCCACTCTATCTTGTGCCAATATTGACCAGTCGGGCACTTTAAGTTATTTAAGGTCTTTGGCGACCTCATCTTTCCAGCGATATCTTGGACAACCCAACGGGCGGCACCCGGAAGGTTGTCTAAGATATGCTCTTTTGGCGGCGCGACCCTCCCCCATCCTCTCTACGTGGCCGAGCCAGCGAAGTCGGGCGGCTTTTTTTTCTCCGATAATATTTGGCTCGGACACTAGCTCTTCTATTTCTCTATTATATCTTCGCCTCCACTCTCCCTCATCTCCTCTTGTGGGTCCCAGAATCTTTCGGAGGATTTTCCTTTCTGCGACTAAGAGCCAGCTTAACATCTAATAACATCTTAGTGTTCTAATTGTCGCGGTACACTCTGCTGATCAACGGACAACGCTCTGACTTACTACAACCTGTAAGTGTAAAGTGTTTCTTTACCAACTTGGTATTGCCGAAGAAGGGTCAGTAAAATAAACATAATCAAGGTCAACTTACTATTACAAACAAACATGAGCTAACGTCTTTGTTCATTGGGGGAGGCAGATTCCACAGATTGCCACTTGCTACGATCAAAACACACCTCTTTCACTTTTTACACATTCATAATTTGCTTCAACTTCAAACACGCTCATCGGATTCGGTTACTCACCAATTTTGTCTACATACATTTGCCTAGAGCGCCCTATTTTGACAATTCCCTTTGAATTGTATATTTCTTTCTTTCGTCAATATAATTTCACGAATTTTTCCCCCATGTCCAAACCACCGCAACATTCCTATATCTCTATCATCGTCACTACCTATACCTTCATCGTCACTACCTATGTCTTCTTTCATACCAAATTGCTTACCAATCTCGCTATTTCTTACCACTTGATCTTAATCAAGGTCAAACTTCTTAATTTTACCATTTTTCTTTACGTATGCCTACAAACATGAGACTGTCGGTGGTCTAACGGCTAGCGGGTTGAACTAATAAGTGAGAGGTCCAGAGTTCGATCCCCAGTGCCGCCATGACTCATACGAACCGAACGCTCTTACTGTGAGGAAAAACATCGTGAAGAAACCTACACATTCAGATATTTTTTTTAAAAACACAGGTAACTATAATCTAATCCGGTCAGGTTCCCCTCTTAGCAGGGTTATGGAGGTCAAAAATAACAATCGCTCCACTGTAATGACTTTGTTTGTTTAATCCTGGATCCTGGTCAAGCTTACCCCGAATGAGAAACAGGACTAGAGTTATTTCAGATTTTGTTACAATTAGAAAGAAACGAAATATGTAATGGGATTTTTTAAATTTTTTCACAAGAGCACCCCTCGGAGTTTCTTGTCTATTCTTCTTTGAGGAAGACTGCACTTTTGCGAATAGATGTAGAGTCAGTAGGGTCAAAAGGACGAATATGTATATGTATGTATTTAAATCCTTTAATGTAACTTTGACTTATTTTATGTAACTTCCTACAGCTCGAGTGCGATGGTGATAGCGCGCGTTTTGCACCACGGTCCTATGTCAAAATGTCAACTATGACAACGCCAGAGGGTGAGCCAGCCTTTGTGCGGCGGGACCCTCGCGCAATCAATGTGAAGTTTCAGCGTCAGTCGAGTGGCGCGCACCGCGAGTTGTCGCCATTGTACTCGAGCGGCTGAATGTTCTATGTAATTAAGTTATTCTGACTTTGATTTTGCGCTAGGAAGAAGAAGGGTTTATCTAGAAATAGCTGTTTACTTAATCCAACCTGAGTTTTTTTTATAAAAACACACGAAACTCGCCCAAAACAATTGTTATCATCCATTAAGACCCAGACACGAATTACCATACAATGACAATTTGAAATACATAGTGCAGTAGTAGAATACATTGTACTAGTAGTACAGAATAGTAGTAAGTTGGTCAATAGTTCTAACACAATGACCTGTGGTTCTCGACCTTGGATATCGAGGAACATTGGTCTTCGTGCGATGGCTCTTGTGGGATACGCAGGGAGTTGTCATCTTTATTACGAAGACAAAGTAAATAGGTTCGTTGATTTGCTTCCAGAAGCGCTCATAGGCCAGTGGCGCCCGCTGATCTAAACTCATCAGTGAGACTAAGCAACAAACAAAGCAGGGAACCTGATGGGTGACCAAAGTGGCAGTTTATCACAAGCGTTTCCCTGCTTGGAGAACACGTTAAGCTGTTGGTCCCGGCTGTTGTCGATTGATACAGTCGTTAAAACCAAGTCAGAAGCCATTTGGCGGTTTGAAAACTCTGACGCCAGGGTTAGCCAAGTTCGCCACACACTTAATTATACTTGGACGATAAGAAGAGAGCAACGAAAGTAAAACACAAAATGTGCCAGTTGTCGTTTCTTCCCGGGCTTGTTGTTAGAGACTTTTACTGATTCTGTGCCAGCTACAATGGAGCGAATGCCATCTTATCTTCTGACTGGGTTATGAATCATGGGTACACATTCAGTTGGCTGAATGTGCAGATTTCCTCACGATGTTTTCCTTACCGTAAAAGGATCGGTTGTGTGCACCTAGGGAACAAAAAAGAAGTCCCGGGCAGAAAACTAGTAAAAATTAACTTAAAAACGAATTTGTATCTTAGGACTTTGATTACTTTTTTTTACCAGCCCATATACGTCCCCACCGAGGGGCACGGGCCTCCCTTCGAAACACGAAGGGGATTTAGGCCATAGTCCGCCACGCTGGCCCAATGCGGGTTGGTGGACCGCTCGTCTTTCGAAAATTATTTTTTCTTGAACGGGCGGGTTTCATCACGATGTTTTCCTTCACTGTTGAGCAAGTGATAATTAGAAATCCGTACATAAATCCGAAAAGACGAATTTAGTGCTACAGACCCGCACCAGGATTTGAACCCATGACCTTCGGATTACGAGTCTGGCTCATTACCAACTGGGCAATGACTTATAAGCGTCAAATTCACTAATTTTACGTTAACTGTATTCCTCTTCGCAAAAGTGCAGTCTTTCTTCTAGCGAAGCAGGCAAGAAACCTGAGGGATGCCCTATAATAAAAAGAAATGATTGAATTGTTTGTTTGTTTGCATTGAATAGGCTCCGAAACTACTGGACCAATTTAAAAAAATATATTTTACCACTAGCTTTCCGCCCGCGGCTCTGCCCGCGTAGACTACTGGTTATATCGTGCCCAACTGTGGGATAAAATGTAGCCTATGTCCTTTCCCAGGCTCTAATCTATCTCTGTATAAAATTTCATCAAAATCGGTTCAGTAGTTTAGGCGTGAAAGACGGACAGACGGACAGACAGACAGAGTTACTTTCGCATTTATAATATTAGTATGGACTAGTAAGAATTAGAATGCTACATTATCCCAGAGTAACAAAAGCTACATTGTTAACTCGAGTTCCCACGTGAATGAAGTCCCGGACGGAATGCAAGTAATAATATAAAAGCCAAGTGTGACAAGCCCTAAAACTAAAAACTTTCCAATAAAACTAATTTCATAGCCAATATCTGTTGTATAATATAATATCGCTATTCATAAAGATATCAGACACACAAACACGCACACACACAAGCATATAAAGGGTATGTGACCTAAAAATTGTAACTAAAAGATGCAAACAATCTTCGAAGTTTCGGTGAAAGGGCCGGACTTAAGGCATTTTTCAGGAACATTCTACTTTATTTTTTTGAGGAACCTTTGCATGACCAATAAAGATGGGAAACAAATTGTGTAATGTCAAAACAGAGCATTGACTTCTAAATAAGATGATTTTATATTTTTACTAACATCCCGCTCGGGACTTCGTTCCCGTGGGAATTTGGGAAAATTATGTAGCCTATGTTACGCAGGGATAATGTAGCATTCTAATGGTGAATTTTTTTTAATCTGTCCAGTAGTTTTGGAGCCTATTCGTTACATACAATAATACAAATCTTTCCTCTTTATAATCTAAATGAAACTGAGGAGAAACTGACTGACTGACTGACTGACTGACTGACTGACTGACTGACTGACTGACATATCAACGCACAGCCTAAAGGGCTAAACGTAGGCACTTGAAATTTGGAAGGGACGTAGCTTATTTACCGTAGAGGTGCACTTAGAAAGGAATTCCAGAAATTCCCACGGGAACGGGAATTAGCGGGAAAATCCTTTTGTATGAAAAATCTAAACCGCTTAAGTTAGACGCTTGAAATTTGGCATGCAGGTACCTTAGTAAACTTAAAGCTTAGTTGCAACAGGATATTGAAAAATTCCCACGGGAACGGGAGTTAGCGGGAAAAAACTTTTGTATGTAAAAATCTGAATCTTAAACTAAATTAATGGACCGTCAATAAAGTGTAATCTGTTCAAAAGAAAAAATTAACACGCAAACGAAGTTGCGGTCATCAGCTAGTATTAGTATAGAAGTAGATTAAGCGATAGTTTAATCGGGCATCAAGTTGAATATAAAAGGGATTCATAGCTACAGCTTTGACCTCACCCTCGCTCCTTGGACTAAATTGTGGTCAAGAGAAAACCCAATCGTTACAAAACCCTCGCGTCCCACTTAGTGGCTTTTACAGTATGCCTGGGAAGAGTTTGCAGCTGATACATCCACAACAAGGAAGTCCTCATGAGAAAAAAAAACTGATAAGATCCCCCTGCCGGCCCTGTACTTTTCTATTAGTGTCTGAGCGACCTATTTAAGGGATTGCAACATAGGGCTACCACACACGCGCAAGCTGCATCTGTGTGAGTGAGAGGCATAACATGTGTGCGCGTGCGCTGCTATTTTCTTGCGACGTTTAATATTGGAAGATTCGACGGGAAATTCGGCCCTTAGGAAAATAACAACACGTGCATTTGGGAAAACAACAGGTGAAGTTAATAGATGCAAGAGGAGGATGACAAAGATAATTTACTAATATTCTTGTGATTTGTTGTTTTTTTATGGACAATTAAATCCTATATCTACACTAATATTACACATCAACACGGTCTAAGGATATTGCACGGTTTTCCATACAAAAGAGGTCTGTTGGAGAAGCTATAAAAGCATACTCGAGATACATGGAGGGCTATAATTTTCAGACGAGCAAGTGCTAAACCTGAATTTTCAATTCTAATCAATAAATTTTGTTTTACTTGAAATTTGTGAAAACGTGACGAAAATGAAAATAAAAATTGCGTAAATTCTACTATTTTCATAAAAAAAGCAGGCAAAAAGTGCATTTTCGTTTTCGTCACGTTTTCGCAAATTTCAAGTAAAACAAAATTTATTGAGTAGAATTGAAAATTCAGGTGTAGCACTTGCTCGTCTGAAAATTATAGCCCTCCATCTATCTCGAGTATGCTGTTATAGCTTCTCAAACAGGCCTCTTTTGTATGAAAAATCCTAAATGAAAAGAAAAGAAAGGACCTAATTTCTAAGGTTGTTATTTTTCAGTAGTACCTACTACAAATAGGTAGGTACTTAGTTATTATACTTGGACAATTCACACAGCGCCGTCTAACCCCAAACTAAGCAAGGATTGTACAAAATCATAACAACCCCATCTCTTTCCGTGGGTGTCGTAAGAGGCGACTAAAGAAACACAAATGAGACCTGCCTCCTAGTAACCCATCCCAGGCATCGACACTTCATTTTTTTCTGAATCTGAGGTGTCGTCCTATGGTCTCATACGGTGTGGTAGACTCTGTAAAGGGCCGTCTGGTTCGCGACCATCCTCCTACAGAAGCCCGACGCCAAACATCTGTGTTCCGTCGATGCGTGGGAGTACCAGTGCCTTTATAGGCATTTTCTGGTTCACTCGCTCTATCTTCGACCTCATCTTTGACCTTATAATAATAATAAAAAACAATTAATTACATTTTTATTAGTAACTAATCATAACCTACAGATCTAATGATAAACATGTGAAAAATCCACGCAATGCGTCGGCGCAACCGAGAAAAAATGCAGTTGCTATGTTATACATAGTCATATTATAATCGTTGTCCTTATAAAGAAGAATATACCTACTCATGCTGAACTGGGAGTGAAAAAAAAACTTAGAATGTGCCAGCTACCGATCGTTTTACAGGTATACAGTAAAAGTCTGTAAGAGCTAGGGATGCGAGGGTTTGCTGTACTATGGGCTGACCACCTCTCACCATTATACAACTTGTTCCCTCTCATAACCCTCACAATTTGTGCTAAACGTGGCATCTATTAGTTCGCTAGAACCACCGATGCACTGCCTAATTCGGAAAAATTATGTAGCCTATGTTCATCAAGAATAATGTAGGATTCTATCGGTGAAAGAATTTTTCAAATCGGTCCAGTAGTTTCGAGCCTATTCAATGCAAACAAACAAACAATCAAATCTTTCCTCTTTATAATATTAGTATAGATAAACGGTCCTTCATTCAGGGCACGGCACGGCACGGTAAAATGAGTATTACCATTGCCCCTTATGTTCCCAGCTTCTAGTATTACTATTACATAGGAGGCAATGGTAATACAATTTTGCCGTGCCGTTTTCGAATTATAAAAGGGCCCTATTTAATTGAATTACCCACCTTTTAATTTTAGTATCATTTGCGTTTTTTTCCAACGCACGTATAATGTGAATTGCTTACCTAAATACATAATAAATTAAATAGTTAATTTACCCACTGGTATAAAATTAACCAACTTTGTGATTGGATTTTTTAGGCAAAGAGAAAAGTTACTCTTGTGTATACAGGTTGAAAAAGAACCTCCTAGCTTTATTGAAAATCCTGAACCAGTATCACTTACTGAACACTTTTTTTTTTGGGTAGGGGGCGAGATTTTTTTTCCTAAACGTAGACACCACTCGGGCGTGTAGGAGTAATGTCTACGTCTAGGCAAAAAATGAACTCTTCCCATTGAAAAAAAAATAAAAAAATTTTTTTTCATAAATGTGTTCTTTGAGTGATACTGGTTCAGGATTTTGAATATAGAGGTTCTTTTTCACCCAGTATTGGTAATAGGAGGATGAAGGAATTTCGAGTATAAGAAAAAAAAATATCTGAAAAGTTTCAGCTAAGTCGGGCTGGGCCATGACGATTCATGAGTCAGGATTTTCATAATTTCTGTAATAACTGAACAACATCTCCCACTAAACTGAAAACCATTTCGATTTTTTTTGCCGTGTGGTGATCGGTTTAGAATAACACCACCCCATCTCTTTCCGTGGGTGTCATAAGAGGCGACTAAGGAAACACAAATGAGACCCGCCTCTTAGTAATTCATCTTAGGCAACGATACCTCAGTTTGTTTTGAATCTGAGGTGGCGTTCTATGACCTCATATGGTGTGGTAGGCTCTGAGAAGAGCCGTCTGGTTCGCGACCACCCTCCTACCGAAGTCCGACGCCAAACAGCTTGCTGTGTTCCGTCGGTGCGTGGGAGTACCAGTGCCTTAATTGGCATTTTCCTTAATTGGCATTTTCTCGCTACATCGTCGACCTCATCAATGACCTTGGTCAAGATTGGGGCCAAGAGTTACCCAGCTCATAATAAAAAATAAAAAAACCATTTCTAAGGAACATAGGTCAAAATACGAAAAATGAGTTTCTCGTCGTAGCTCTTGGTTGATCAGCTTATTACCTTTAGACACTATGGCCCGCATTACAGAAAGAGACTCAAGTCTTGATCTTTACTTAAGTATTGATTGTCTCTTTCTCTCAATATCAAAATGACAAAGTCGACTGCTACTTAAGTATAGAGATCAAAATCGGACTCCCGTTGTGTAATATCACGATATAACACTGTTTTTTGACCTCCCAACGCAAAAAGAGGGTGTTTTTAGTTTGACATGTGTGTATTGTGTATCTGTGTGTATTTCTGTGGCATCACAGCTCCTAAACGAATGGGACCGATTTCACCTAACTTAAAAATGGTGTGAATGACGGGGTGATACAAAACATTTAATTTTAGAGTTATTTAATGAGAACTTAAGAAAAATTCCCTAGAGAAAAGACTCATGTAGAAGTAATACATCCAATTAAGACAAACAGAAATATATTTTACACATTTTTTTTCTGCAAATTGAGATCACTTACTTACATAACGCAATATAAAATAAGCTTGGTCAGCGGTTGGTCGGAATAATGCGACAATGCACCAACTTTATTATAATTTTATTCACAAAAAATAAAATTTTTGTCGATAAAATTAAGTATTTTCACGGCGCGGCGCTTTCCCAAGTATAGATGGCGCTATCAGTACTTGGGGAAGCGCCACCCCGATTAAAGGTAAAGTGTATGCCTGTGTGTCTGTCTGTGGAAGACAGACACCGAAGACCGCGAAGAGGGTTTTATTTAAGTGATATGGGCTCCCATTTCCGCATTTAGGCTCTTAAGTGGCCCATTATGCGTGTGGGTCATTGGCTATTCTAGCCACTTCAGCTCCACCCAGAAGCTCAGAATCATCCTGGGGATTTCGCACTCTTCGCGGAGCGACCTAATGTCTGCAAGGATTTTTGTCCGGTGTTCTGCCACTCCCATGTAATCCAGGATTACATGGGCGACTGTTTCATCAGCCTCTAGGCAGCCCTAAAATAAAAGGGGGCTGTCGGTTACGTTTATACGAATAAGTGCTTGTTCATAGCACAGTGGCCTGTAAGGGTACCCACCATTATTCGTAGGTTATCTCTGGATAAGTTCAACAGTCTATGCATCAGGCGCGGGGAGGGTCCTGTAAAGGCTTCCTTCGACTGCCGACAAGTGGTTACGTTTGCCACCTGTCTTTGTGTTACATAAGGGTACGTGCTCCAGGTCCGTACTTGGCTAATGGAATCGGGATGATTGGCGCAGGGCCTGCCAAGATGGTGTCTGATCCCTTCCTAGCCAGTTCGTCTGCCGCATCATTAACCATGGAACCGCTATGCCCCTTAATCCATTGCAGGACGACCCTGTTGGCTGAAGATATTTTGTTCAGCGCTTGGTGGCATTCGGTGATAAGTCCAGAAGTATATGAGTAATTGTCTAGGGCTTGTAGTACTGATGCGCTATCAGAGAGTATTCTAATGTTGTAGTTTAGGATTTAATTTTAATTTTTAAATTGACAGGGATTTAAAACAGATTGTTTGCTGTCAGCCTGAAAATGTACAAAAGCCAGATCCTTAACTAGCATTCCGCCTGAAAATCCCGAGCGGAATGTGGGAAAATTATGTAGCCTATGTTACTCAGGGATAATGTAGCATTCTAATGGTGAAAGAATTTTTCAAATCAGTCTAGTTATTTTGGAGCCTATTTAATGCAAACAAATAAACATTCAAATATTTCCTCTTTATAATATTTTTAGTGAATATAACGGACGTCTACAGAACTACAACCCAAAAAAAAGATTTCTATACTTAAGCATGAGCTAAATTGCAGAAACGTCCATTAAAGTTAATGCTACTTTAAGTATCACACTGGCACTTTTCCTCTTGTGGTTGTCAAACAAGGACGACATTACTTTTTTTTTGTTATAAGATGGGTAAACTGTTGACCTCAATCTTGACCATAAGGTCAAAGATGAGGTCGACGATGGAGCGAGTTAAGCCAGAAAATGCCTATAAAGGCACTGGTACTCCCACGCACCGACGGAACACAGCAAGATGTTTGGCATCGGACTTCGGTAGGAGGGTAGTCGCGAACCAGACGGCCCATTACAGAGTCTACCACACCGCATGAGACCATAGGACGACACCACAGATTCAGAAAAAAATGAAGTGTCGTTGCCTGGGATGGATTACTAGGAGGCAGGTCTCATTTGTGTTTCCTTAGTCGCCTCTTACGACACCCACGGAAAGAGGTGGGGTGGTGTTATTCTCAACCGATCGCCACACGGCCAAAAAAGAAGCTTTAATGAACGCTTCTGTAACTGAGCGATAACATCGTCCACAACTTTAGTTTTAGTATCGACAGTGATTTATATAACGTTTATTTTCGATAGTAAATACATTTTATGTTCTACTTAAAATACACTTTCTTCATCTTCTTCATCAGCCCATATACGTCCCCACTGCTGGGGCACGGGCCTCCCTCAATAACATGAGGGGTAAATGCCATACTCACCACGCTTGGCAGACGGGTTGGCGAGGGTTTTGATATAATTGCAGAGTTTTCCTTCTCTGTGTGCAGATGAACTTGCTTGCATATTTACCTTAGTCGCCTTGTACGACACCTCGGTAAGAAAGAGGGTGGTCCTATTCTACTCTGTCGGGGACTCGCACGGCTTAATTTTTTTATTATTTTAGTTAAAAATTTGAATTTAACGGGTTCTTTGGGAAAAGCTGTTGAAGTTTTTTTTACAGTTTCACATAAACAGAAATACAATGCTTTTATAACTGAATGAAGTTTACTGAGTAAGTGTTATAAGCTAACAATTTTCATACATAAATCAAATGGCGCATCGAGAAATATCTTACATGTTCGGCCTCAGGTTTGGCAAGAATAGAAATGACTACCTATAATAAAAACAAATATTTATTTATTATTACAATTTAAAGTCATTGCCCCTATTCTAATAATAATCCTACTAATAAATGTAATAAATACGACAGTTTGTGAAAATGGATGGATTGTTGTTACTCCTGGATTTTGATATTACTTTGCAGTAATCTCAGTTGTGATTTTCCTAAGGCTGTCTGAAAGAAATTGCTTTCAAGCAATAAGACAGCTCTATTTTCGTATGTCTTGTGTAAATAAAGTATATTGTATTGTAGAGCTTAGACATCAGAATAACACATTGGCTATACAGTTTTCCCACGGGAACGAAGTCCGGGGCGGAAAGTTAGTGACGAGCGAACGAGTGCGAAGCGCGAACTATGCGGGTACATACATACATAAGCTTTTGTCCAATTTGGGGTAGGCAGAGACCACAGATTCCCACTTGCTACGTTCTAAACACTACTCTTTCGAACGAAGTCCGGAGCGGAAAACTAATAATCATTGACCAAGCGTGCACGAAGCTGAAGCGATCAGTTCGCATTTCTCAACCGATTCTCGTGAAATTTTGTGAGCAGATTCGATACTTATATTTTTTTTTCGAAGATTTAGTTTTTGAAAATTTCTCAAAATGACAGACCCATGGGGGTTGAAACGTTAACAATATCAGACATCAGCCATTTCGAAAAATGTTGACTCGCAAGGTCTTTAGCTCACTAGATACTAGTACAAAAGATGTGACCTGCGTCATAGGTACGCACATTCCTACAATCCTCTGCGCTCCTGGTACTTCATTGCGTAAGATTACTCATTTTAATTAGTTATAACTATTTTTATTTTGTTGTCAAGTAGGCTTGATTGTATCTCATGTAATAATTAATATTATTATGCTATAATTAATTATTTTTACACGTGATATAACTTAATTATAATATAATACACTTCATACAAAGACCGACTGATGTGTGATAGGAAAATTCTGTGAAAATCCTTTTTCTTTGGACCCCTGACATAATTCAGGTAACTGCTAATATTTAATACTTACTACTCGATAAAGAAAAGTAAAAATAATGTTTCTGTCGTTAATAAATTAATAATTTGTTAAACTGGAATCATTGCTAATGGTTTTTCAAATTATATGAAAGTATGTTTATAAACAACTAGCATTCCGCTCGGGACTTCGTTCCCATAGGAATTCGGGAAAATTATGTAGCCTATGTCCATCGGGGATAAAGTAGCTTTCTTGATGAAAGAATTTTTAAATCGGTCCAGTAGTTTCGGAGCCTATTCAATGCAAACAAACAAACAATCAAATCTTTCCTCTTTATAATATGTAAACAATAAACAATAATTAATATGTGACTTTAAAAATCAAGGATATGAATCAGCTCATTAAACTGAACAACTTTCCCTAAGGAGATTGGAATATGGAAAAAATTCGCCTCTCATGCCATATTATGCAAAGTCGAAAAAAAAATCAAAATTTCTTAGGGGTTTCATGTAAAAGTTTCATGGAGAAAATCACCTTTTAAAGTTTCGCTAACTTGTTAATGAGGGATTTTCTTTTTATTTTTTTTAAATTTTTCCCTAGTCGCCGGATAGATGGCGCTAAACTATGTACGTTACTGCAAGGAATGGAACGTTAAATTATTTTTGATTAATTCACTGGAACGTAATTTTGAGATCATAAAACGAAACGTTATTGTCATATCACATCAATAAATCACGTCTACCATACGTAGTTAGGCGCTTTTACGAAAACAACGAAAAAACAAAACTGAATTATAACAAAGCGCGAGAAAACTAGGATGATTGGAAAGCCAAAACAAACTCAGAATATTTGATTCAATGTTTTTCTCCAAGCCTTTTGGCTTTGGCACCTAGTAACGGAGTCAGTTCAGCGCCATCTAGAGAGCTCTGGGGAACTACTTTTTTTTTTTAATACCCAAAAAGAAAACCTCCCATTCTTAAAAATATCCTGAGATTAAGCAGCTAGCGACATCTATTGTCGAATAGTCAAACTATACCTGCTTATATTAACATAATAATTATTATTGTTATCTCATCTTAGTCTAATGATCTCAAATTATTTAAATAAATCAAAAAGCATTTTTCATGAACTGAAAAAATATTATTTTATCGGTCTTTATTATTTTTTCATTATTTTTAATAAAATATTGTATAGTGTCATCTAGCGTTGAGTAGTGAAACTACAAAGCAAGAGAATGTGATAATAGAAGAACAAGACTAAATCGTTCAACTGTGACTGTACAGATGGCGCTTTATAGATTCTGGCAGTAAGAATGAAACACTAATAATTATCATTTAAAATAATTTTTAGTTTTTTGACATTGTAGGCAGAGTTAATACAATAATTCTTTTTTTAAATAGCAATAGAAGTATGTTATTAATTCCTAGCAGAGTAGTTTTTTTTTCAGTGCTATTTTGGAAGCGCCTTGAATGATAAAAGGCGATTTCACTGATATATTCGTAAAAATAGCGGAGTAGGTAAAAAAATCGATGTATGGATGAGAGAGGTGAGGATGAATGCCTTTTTTTGCTCATTTACAGTTTTGCGCCTGATAAATTTGAAAAAGCAAATTAAATTTCCTGCATTAAGCTAACAGCAGACTTTTGCATGAACTGAAACTGATTTCATCTTTATCTATACATATTATAAAGAGGAAAGATTTGATTGTTTGTTTGCATTGAATAGGCTCCGAAGCTACTGGACCGATTTGAAAAATTCTTTCACCATTAGAATCCTACATTATCCGTGGACATAGGGTACATGATTTTCCCGAATTCCCACGTGAACGAAGTCCCGAGCGGAAAGCTAGTCTATACTAATATTATAAAGAGGAAAGATTTGTATTTTTGTATGTAACGAATAGGCTCCGAAACTACTGGACCGATTTAAAAAATTCTTTCGCCATTAGGATGCTACGTTATGCCTGAGTAACATATTCTGTGACACCCCTGATATCCATTGTTTATAATTACTCTCAAACGGCCCAACCAATTTTGTTCAAATACACCTAAGAACCATCGATTACATCAACTTTCTAACATAAAGAACCGCATCAAAATCTACGATGCCGCAAGTTTAGGATAGCTAAGAACCATCTCAATTACGCTATGATGTCACAAACAGACAGACAGATACACACACCAAACTTATAACACCCCTCTTTTTATAGGGAGTTAAAAAAAGAAATCACATGAAATAAAAATAGCTAAAGACTAAAAAACTAAATTTATTCTTCAGTAACATAAGCTATAATCGTTTCTATACTAACATCGCCATCACTTATATCCCTGGCCGAAGTCAACTCGGAAAATTCATCCATATTCATATTCATCATAACCTCTTGCACTGCTAAAGTCCTTAATAACTTTTCACCTTCATTATTATCACCTTCTGCTTCTATTATCCTTTCGTTTATTTGATTAGAAAGATTGATTTCGTCCATAGTTCTATCGTCTAGGGTCAAAGACATATTTGCTATCTCGGTTCGTCTGAAATTTCGTCTCATTCTGAATCCAGCTTGTTTTAGCTTCTTTTTCGCCAGTTCTATAAATGAAGGGGATTTCAACGTCTCTCGAAGCCAGTTTTTGATTCGGTTTTTCTTGTCGTCTACTCTCGCTTTGAATCTGGAAATTTTAACGGTGGCTTAGATACTTCTGCAGTTAAAGCAAAACATGGTGATAGGTAGTCAGACTTTTGTCCACAATACAGCTAAAGCCTCGCACCCACTTGCAATTAAATAGTACACACATCAACACGGTCTAGGGATATTGCACGATTTTTCATACAAAAGAAGTCTGTTTGAGAAGCTATAATGCTAGACTTATATATAAAAATGAATCCCTATTTCCCTTAGTCACGGCGTCACGCGTGAACGGCTGGACTTTTCTTTTCGCTAATTCTTTTTTGTTGTGTTTGCCATTGTCAGAAGAAGGTTCTTTATGACAGAAAAAATTAACAAAGTTAAAAAAAACAGGACAACGTCTGTCGTGTCAGCTAGTTTATTTATATTTTGTTTAAAAAAACCCTTACTTCTGAAGCTCCCTCTCTCGCATCCTGGCTTTCTGAATCTTGTCCTTCAGCTCAGGTACAGCTATAGCTTCATTCTTCGTAATGGTCCTCTCTACCCAGTCCGTGACTTCGGAAACTCGACTGTACACACCTGAAAATAAGGCCGGTATTTCAAAAACAACTGGTCAGGTCACGCGTCGGGAGCATCAAGAAAATTCTACTTAAAAATAAAATTTTAACCCCCGAGGGGTGTTATAAGTTCAACATGCATATCTGTGTGTTTATGTGTCTGTTTGTGGCATCGTAGCTCCTAAACGAATGGACTGATTTCGATGCGGTTTATATTGTTTGAAAGCTGACGTAATCGACAAGGTTCTTCTTGATCAAAATCGGTTTAACCGTTTAGGAGTTTTAAGCGATCGAACATCGCGGGTGACACAACATTATGGTCTAACGGAATGGACTAAAGCTTTTCGGTCACTCAGAGTGTTACAATAAACTACCACAGACAAAAAAGTTTCCAACTGTAAAGTAATTTTTTTTTACCAGCCCATATACGTCCCCACCTCAGGGCACGGGCCTCCCTTCGAAACACGAAGGGGATTTTAGTCCATAGTCCACCACGCTGGCCTAATTCGGGCTGGTGGACCGCTCGTCTTTCAAAAATTTTCTTGGACGGGCGGGTTTCATCACGATGTTTTCCTTCACCGTAGAGTAAGTGATAATTAGAAATCCGTACATAAATCCGAAAAGACGAATTTAGTGGTACAGGCCCGCACCAGGACTTGAACCCACGACCTTCGGATTACAAGTCTGGCTTATGATAAATGACTTCATCTTACCTGGAGATCGAGGGTCCCCGCACTGCTTTCCTCCAAAAGAAACGATGCCTAAGAGCACTCCGTCGCGGACTGCTGGGCCACCAGAGTCGTGCTGAAAAATGTAGGAAACTGGTCATTTTAAGACACTTATTTTTTGCGTAAAATTGATTTATTAGAGAAACTGGTAGGTGTAAGTTACTAGGACGCACGAGATGTTTATAGTTCGTTTCCAAATTTTACACAATTGAACTATTTGGATATTTCAAAAAGTTCAATTGTTACTTGGTACAGAGGCCAGCGCATCAGGTTACTCCATTTTCATTGCAAAACCGCTCTTATCACAACGGCACAGAGTGCGAGCGTGTGGTGACCTGAGTTGCGGCCGTCCATACTTTCTTGGTTCAAGGATAGGTCTGTATTACAGAACCCGACTCAGACTCTGATCTATACTTAAGTAGCAGTCGTCTTGGTCAATTTGATAGCAGCGTTCTGTAATATAGACCTATCCTTGAACCAAGAAAGTATTAAGTCACAATTGAACTTTTTGAATTTTAAAGAGACAATTAATACTTAAGTATAGATCAAGATTTGAGTTTCCTTCTATAATACGGGCCTTAGAGTCTAGTGAATCGGTGAATGAGTGAGATATTTTCTTTAAACAAAAAAATTACCACCAAGATTTTTGTTTTAAAGAGTATCTTAAGTTCGAGTGAATAGGCTTTTTCTGGGTGAGCTTGCTACAACCTCGACCGTACCTTTGTTCTTGAGCTAGTGGTCAAGAGCCTTTTTAACCCGGCGTCATTGAGGTTGGGTCAAAATGACCCTGCATGTTTTAATTTTCTAATATTTTTGTAAGTGCGCATGCGACGTTACCGTACTTCTCAGTAGCTGGAGCTAATGACATGTTCTAAACATATCTGAAGTGCAATCAGTCACACAAAGGCTGCTGTAGGAGCTACACGCGTGCAAATCTGAAAAAGGTAATTTTGACCCAACCTCACAACTGGCGTTACTCTTTCGCGCCATTTTTTAGTTATTGTTAGTTTCTGCTTTTTTGTCTGTTAATGTTATTAGGAGTGTTATTTTGTGTCTTATATCATTTTATTTGAATTTTTTTTTTCTTGACTGGAAAAAAAATTTTGACATAGGGAGTTGAATAAAAAAAAAGGAATAGATCGGGAGAAGCGAGAAAATCGACGTATTTTAGCGATTCTTGAACATTCTGACTCGGATATTACCGTGTCTGATAATGACGACGTCGAAGAAGAGGATCATGTTAGTGTTCGTAGTCAAGCAAGTGATACAGAACAAGACTGTTCAGACAGTGATGATGATAATATTCCGTTGTCTGATCTTAGTAGGCAAATGCAATCTAGTACCAGACGCGCGCCATCACCTTAGTAAGAGCGTCCAGAGTCAAGTACAGATTCTTCTACAAGTCGTCAGTTGAATCGTTATCTTGGCAAAGATGGTACAACATAGGTCTGGCTCTCATTAGCGAGCATTTGAAAATTCGTCAGAATGTAAGCCGCTTGCCACGTGAAATGCGCAAAAGAATTCGAGATTTTGTCGGAGAATCATCAGAGGAGCCTCCAGCAAAGATTTCTAATGCTCGCAAAAGATGCCAAGTATGTCCAGCAAAAAAAGATCGTAAGACAAAGCACACATGTCAAAGATGCTCCAAATATATTTGTCCTGAACACATCGTATCTTTCTGCTCTGATTGTGTTTGTAACGAGGATTCTAATTAGTTATGTAATATTTTTTTCCAAAGATAATGTAGTTAAGTATGTAAAAGGGCCGTATGTAACTAAAAAGACTTGATAGTATTATAGAAATGAGTCAAAAATGAAAGTTATCTAAAATTGTTCCTATTTTGGCGAGTTAATTTGAAGTTTGATTATTATAATTAAAAGTTACTGTAATTATTTGTATTTATATTTTATTAGTGAAATCACATCCCAACTATGCTATTTGAGTGCACATTTTACCTTATATACTTAAAAACACAGAAATATCATGTCTTGAATATACGGGTCATCATGACCCTCCTCAACGTCCACGTAACTATTTCCTACCACAATGACGCCGGGTTAATAAAAAAAAGCAACTGACAGATCTGATTTTTTGCACACATATATTATTTTGAAACTCCGAGAGTTCTACAAGAAAGAACTTACACAATAAATACTAAAGTTAAGCACTTACATTACAAGCGTCCTTCCCACCCGTCGCGTACCCGGCACACAGCATCCGCGGGGTGATGTAGAACCGGTACGACTTCTGGCAGTCATCCAGCCTCATAACCGGCACCGGGACGAACCGGAGACGGTCCGGAATGTGCCCGTAACCGGATTCCTGGAATAACGAAACAGTGATTTTTTTAAGGAAAAATTGTAGATAGAAGAAATATTTTAGGAAATTTGCACAGGTCTTCCGAAGCTGCAAACTTAATATACGATACTGGTAGTGATCCTAACAACAAATGAAAAAATCAGAACAAGCTATTCGTTTGTTAGTTTAATATTCGATATAAAGCTTCAGTTTGCGAGTCTTTTATTTGACGTAATTAAAAAGAAACAGCCGGAATATCTGTACGAAAAACTTGTATGGAGATATTTAAATTACCGGTATCAATCAAGAGCGTGTTCTATTCAATTGAAAATTCCAAGGCATAAAACTGCTGCGTTTCAGGGAAGCTTTAGGTACAATGCATCTAAATGCTGGAACGATATTCCCCCACCTCTGCGTTGCATTTCAACTAGATTAAAATTTAAAATAGAATATCGTAACCACTTAATGACTTTGCAATCGCTCTGTACCTAGCCCATCCCGAGAAAGCAGCAACAGTGAGTTTAATTTAATTCATTTATTTTTATTTATTTATTTAAAGCACTTATTCCAGTAATTTGATTATATTAAGAGTTTATCCTATATATTTATTTATATACCTATATATTTATTTATTTTAGTTCACTATGTAACTTATTTATTTACTATTGTTATGCTCGGTTGCCTTCGTGGAGACGAGTTCCAAAACATCTTGGTGGTTCTGACAGAATAACAGCGCTATGGTTACCGACCATAGCACAACGCTGAGTCAGCACTATTTTGGCGGGTGCAGAACAGATATCACGGTTCATTAATGTACTTGTATTTATTATTTCTGTTTAATATGTGCTGTTTGTGCTTTTGTTGTTACTGTTTATGCTTTTGTTGTTGCTGTTTGTGCGTTTATTGTTGTATATAAGGTCCTAATTTATTAGTCACTTACCTTCTAAGGCGTTATTGTATAGGTTGATAGTATTCCAAAAAACAACATAAAAATTAATTATCTGAAAATTAAATTTTGTAAAAAACATAAAAAATGAATTTTCCATTTAAATATAAAGGAATTGTTCTCTTTTGATTATAGCCGTCCACTCCCCGCTCGCCCGCTCTACTACTGTCATTATTATTTACGTTTGAATGGATGGGTTTATTCAACATAGTAATGAAAAAATATCATAACAAAATTTTTCAAGAACTTTTAAATTTAATATTATGCTTTTGTTTTTTGACTCAAATGATATATTTTGACCTACACAATAACGTGTTAAAAGGAAAGTGACTAATAAATTAGGACCTTATATATGCTGTTTTGTTTGTGTTGTACCCCCAAATAAAGTGTTTACTTACTTACTTGGCGTACAGTTATCCAGTTCAGTTGACTGAACTAGTAGGAATATTTTTGGGGTTTTCCCCTTTTCAGGAAAAAATTGTGTTATGTCCAGTCTTGCTAGCGCTTTGTTCCGTTGCTTTGGTCAAGATAACTCGGAGTAAGCTGGAGAATGATTTGGACTAGGTAGCTTACGGCTGTCATCTAGCTAAAAAAATGCCTAGTTATTCAAGTCGTCTTGAATACTTCAAAATGCATTCTTTGAATGATAGAAGACAATTGCTTGATGGAATGTTTCTTCATAGGCTTGTTAATGGTGTGTTAGATGCTCCAGATTTGCTCCATAAAATTAATTTTCTTATTCCCACTAGGTTACCACGTTGTAATGCAAGACATAGACTTTTTTTAGAAAATTCTGCAAAGAGCAATCTGGGTCATCACTCGCCACTAAACAGAATTATGAGATTGTATAATTCCCTTAGTGATAAAACAGATTTAGATATTACGGATAGTGTTGCTAAATACAAAAAATGTTTGATAGCCAATATTAAAACATAACACACAGGTACATTTATTTGTTTTTATTTTCCAGTTGAATATTCAGTTAGAAATAATTTTGTACAAGTTAAAGAGGTTGTTTTTATTTTGTTTTCATCTACTAATTTTTTTTGTGTTCTACTAATTTTTCTTTATTTTTAACTTCCTTTTTGTTTTAAATCATTTAATTTTAGCAGATCTGTTATGAAATCAATAGCGCATGTCGTTATCGCCTATAATTAGAGTTGCAATTAAGCTAGTTTCATGATTGTATATGTAGTTTTTAAGTGTTGTTGTTTACTCTGTTGGTGATCTAATAAATAAAATAAAAATAAATAAAATATAATATAATAGGTAGAATAGGCAGGTAATTCTTTTAAATGGGTTCGTGTTCACAATCTAGGTCAGGAGTGAAAATGCGGTCGAGGTTGTAGCAAGCTCACCCAGAAGATGACTCGAACTTTCAAGAGATTCGGGTTATATGATCCCGGAAATACAGATGCAGGCAGGGAATGCCATTCCTTAGCGGTGAGCAATATAAAAGATGAAGAGAAGCGCTCAGTACGGATCCGAGGGATCTCGGATTAATTATTATTGCAATCGCTGAACCTTGGAGGTTTTGGAGACCAATGGGACCAACCTATCCTTCATCCACAAAGCAGGATTTTAGTGATAATCAAAAGGTAGTGACACTCTTAATTATTGATGGTTCATGGTTGTTTCTGGTCGGAGCAAACATTATTGATTGTCTCTTTCTGTCACTATCAAAATGATAAAGACGACTGCTTCTGAAGTATAGATCAGAGTCTTAGTCGCGTTCTAATAATGCTGCTTTATTTATTAGCCACTGCAAATAAATTCAAAGGCTTCTATTGTGCAGCAGTATTATCTATCCCAATCTATTTCGTATCAATCATTGTAGATTGACTAACAACGTCATTTCTCTAGTTCAGGAATTCAGTTTAACTTTAACCAGTCGTGGTAACGACAATTATCACGGAGCATTTGGAGCCAAACAACGTGTTATATAGCTCTGGTGTTGTGGCACATTCAATGCTTTGTCGCAATGCTGCTCGTAGGCATGTAAACAATGCTCTACTTTATCCTAAATTGAATCAAAAAACTTGTAACCCAATAGATTTTTTAAATAATTTTATGCTTTGACCAGCATTCATTCGCCTTTCGACCATTTATAAAGACCGACCCAATTCTAACTTTGTGGTAGGAATTTTTACGATCCAATATAAATGCTTTTTAATCTTGAGTTTGTCTGTCTTTTTGTAAAGGTACCATCTCCTGTATTTACAATACAATATAATACAATTTACTTTGTTTGCACACAAGGATACACAACACAAGGCAAGTAAATACCAGCGAGGCAAGTTATTTACTTACTTGTGTATTCAATAAATGATATTGTTTTTCCCAAATAATTTCAGGAAAAGAAAAATATTTGGCGCGAATATGGGACTAGAGCCTACGACCCCAGGATATTGTTTTTGTTTGTTTTATCACTTACATCAGTGCTCCCCCATCCAGTTACGATAAGGATATCTTCCTCCTTCATAGTGTAGTCCTTAGAGGGTAGATTGAGGACGGCAATGTTCCTGCCAATGGGCATCGGCCTGTCCAGTCGAAGGAGGGAGAAGTCGTAATCTGCACTGCCTGGGACATACTCCGTAGGGAAGAAAACCTGTGGAATTAAAAGTTTATTACTTTTACAATACATCATCATAATTAAATTAAAATAAACACGTGGAGATAAGTCTGCAAGTCTGCTCAAAGGATTTCTGATATTCCGTAATCCCGTTTTACATCCCATAGATTCTCTTGCAGATAAAATTGCTTATCATTGTTCTGGACGTCAAAGCCATAAGATAAGGAATAGACGTCGCAGTTTGTCGCTTCTCATGCCCACTCACTCCACGAAGACATACACCAAATCATTTTCGGTGCAAGGTGTACGGCTCTGGAATCGGCTCCCTGAACATATTAGGGCTGCTCCTTCCCTGGCTTCATTTCAGAAGTCGCTAAAAAAACTCTGGGGTTTTCCATCTGCTCTTGATAGCTAGATTTTTATCTCGTAGGTAAATACGTCTGAACATATATTTATTTATTGTATATATATATATATATATATTTATTTATTATACACATATATATTTTATGTATATATATTTATATGTATTATTTATATGTATTAATTGGTAGGTAGGTAATGCAAACATTATTGCGTTGTAACCCGTACCACATCTGGTTCTCTCTTGCCATCTCTAAGGTAGACTGGAAGAGATAAGTCAGGGATCAGGGGTCAGGGATCCTTCAGGGATAAGTCCGCCTTTGCATATATATGTAATATCTTTTGTATTAGACTGTAAGAGTTTGCAATAAAGAGTTTACATACATACATACAGACCTTTATCGGCGGAATAGGCCACAAAATATGCAGCTTATTTAGTAGGTGATTTGGACACAAAATGTGCAGCCTATTTAGTACGACTCGACAGGCACGTAAACAAGCCCGCGAAAAGCTTTATCACAGCAGGGTTGGTATTATAGTTAGCAAAATTTTGAGGGACGATTCTGCACAGAAACTATATTGGGAAATAGATTTTCCCAAGAACAGATTTTCCATATTCAATTCTCAAAAACTTTTTCGGCTGCTGCTCTTACTAAAGCAATCAGCTGATCAAGTTTTATGGAGAGGCGAATTTTTTTTGTTTTATGGGGAGAATCATCCTCTAAAAATTTGCTAACTTAATTTAAAGTATTTGTTTTGGTGAAATTCCATTTACAAAGTGGAATAACCATGTTGAAGATGGCGCGACGATCTTGATGCTTTCGATAACAACTGGATGTTTGTGGTGCAGGATAAAGCTGAGGCCTTTGCCCAGGGCTGGGAAACAATATAAGATACATAAAATGAAGTGGACCAAAACTCTACCTTATTGACTCTTGCTTGGTATCCTCCCCGGTTGTGAAAGGAACTGCCAGCTCTCACTATGAATGGTACCAGCTTCTTCTTGTCTCCATCCACAGCTCTGGAAGAAGACACACTTTTAACAGCGATATACTTTTTATTAACTTTTCACGAACGAAGAGTAAATAGGGAACTGGGAACGTGAACGATAAAGATGCCTTTGAAAGGCCTCTTCCAAAAGATCTACACGAGAAGAAGATAACGGGTGGTAGTGGTACAAAAGGGAAGGAACCTCTATGTTCTGTAGTTGGTTGTTTTTTGTCAGCCCAGTTGGTTCAGTTTACTGTACCATCACGTTCAGCTACTACTAGAAAGAGGATGAGACCTGGTGACTCCGTAACACAGGTTCTCCTAGTACGGACACCAGCTCTCACAAAAGCTTATTAAATAATTTTGTCATCTGTACCATCACCAACTTTTATAGAGAAAAAAAGTTACCAAATTTTTTTTCTATTCTCCTTAGTGCCAAGTCTAATAACAGAAACATATTCAAACGTGTTTAAAGTAACATTTACTTACGATTCTAAGCAATGACCAGCCGTGAGCACCCATTGTTCATCTATTATTGAGCCTCCACACCAGTGCTTTCCATTCCTGATGAAATAAGAATTCATTTCAAAATAACGACCTTTTCTAGTTGACTTAGATCTATATTTCCATGTTTCTAGACCCTTTGGTACCAAATTTATCTGCTACTCACTGCAATCCAAATCCATGAAAAATAAACCAGTATCCATGAAATGCTTTCCATAGCAACCACTTATTGCTATTTCTACAATTTTCGTCATTCGATGATTTATGATTTAGTTCGGTATTAATGGGCTACCGGAGCTCTGAGACTTTAGCCTTATTTATTAAATTTTCAGTCAATTTCGAAGGTCAAAAGACGAACCTACCTGGATATGGCGACGTTGTAAGGATACATGCTGATGCTGGTCTCCATGCCACCCACGATGCGTCGGACGGCGTACGAGCGAAACGCCCAGGCTATCTCCCGGTCATCATTTTGAGGAAACACTGAAATAAATCATCACCGTCATCCACACTTAAATCAATAGGCACACATACACTATACATTCACGCCTTCTGGGTTTGCAGAACATCATATATTTTTAAAGGCACTGACAGAATATCAGCGTTGTGGCTTCCCGCCGTGTGGTGATCGGTTGAGAAAAACACCACCCCATCTCTTTCCGTGGGTGTCGTAAGAGGTGACTAAGGAAACAAAAATGAGACCTGCCTCCTAGTAATCCATCTTAGGTAACGACACCTCAGTTTGTTTTCAATCTGAGGTGGCGTCTTATGGTCTCATGCGGTGTGGTAGGCTTTGTAAAGGGCTATCTGATTCGCAACCACCCTCCTACCGAAGTCCGACGCCAAACAGCTTGCCGTGTTCCGTCGGGGCGTGGGAGTACCAGTGCCTTAATTGATATTTTCTGGGTTAACTCGCTCCATCGTCGACCTCATCTATGACCTTGGTCAAGATTGGGGTCAAGAGTTAACCCATCTCATAATAATAAAAAAAACACAACACAATGCTGAGTCAGGACCTCTTCCTTGACCAGCGTTTCACTTCACAATTCCCCTTGATGTTTTACTGTGTTTGTACATATTTGTGTACTGTGTGAAGTTGTTATGATTATATCAAAGTTGCTGGTCATTGAATAAACGTTTTATCTATCTATACTGGGTGAAAAAGAACCTGAACCAGTATCACTCAAAGAACACATTTCTTCTTACCAGCCTATATACGTCCCCACCGAGGGGCACGGGCCTCCCTTCGAAACACGAAGGGGATTTAGGCCATAGTCCACCACGCTGGCCTAATGCGGGTTGGTGGACCGCTCGACTTTCGAAAATGAATTTTCTTGGACGGGCGGGTTTCATCACGATGTTTTCCTTCACCGTTACGCAAGTGATAATTAGAATCCGAAAAGACGAATTTAGTGGTACAGGCCCGCACCAGGATTTGAACCCGTGACCTTCCGATCACAAGTCTGGCTCATTACCAACTAGGCTATCACCGCGTCAAAGAAAGAACACATTTATGAAAAAAAAAATTTTTAAAAAATATTTTTTCAATGGGAATAGTTAATTTTTTGCATAAACGTAGATATTACTTCTACACCAGGCACGCGGCGGGTGCGGGTAGCGCTCGGGGGGGCGCCCGAGTGGTGTCTACGTTTAGGAAAAAAAATCCCCCCCCCCCAAAAAATATGTATATATGTTCTGGAACCACTAAACGCCACTTTTGATATGAAATATAAGTATACAGGCCACTTGGCGGTTAGAAAACTCTGACACCAGGGTTAGTCAAGTTCGTCATACACTTGTTTATAACTACTCAATTATAATTGGCTATTAATGTTTCGAATTTATTATAAATGTGTATGCTGTTGCTATCCCAAATAAATAAATACACGATACGAAGAAGAATTGGTGACAGCAATACCCTCGCGTCCCACTTACTGGCGTCTAAAGTAGACCTAGGAAGAGTTCGCAGCTGACACATTCTAAATTTGCTTTCACTCCCGGTAGATTTCCTAATAAATGTTCAATCGATAAGCCTAAACCAGTGTTTTTCAAACTGTAGGTCGCGACCCCCAGGGGGGTCGTGAAGCCTTATTCGGGGGGTCGCAGGTAAAAGAAAAAGACAATAATTTGTGAATCTTACATTAAAATAAGACAATTTCAGTGAAAAGGCTGTGCCTGTATAATGATGCCTCCCGTCGCCTTCCGCGTCTACCTCGCGACAAAATCTTTTATTATATTTTAAAATCTACGAAGTAGTACATAAATTTAGCCTAAAAGGGTCTTAAAGACCTTAGGGGGTCGCCAGAACTTTATAAGATCTAAAGGAGTCGCGAATTCAAAAATATTGAAAAACACTGGTCTAAACTAAACATAGATGCCTAGAATATTAACAAGGATAGAATTAGTTTACATTTTAGGCAATTTTAGTATGCATCTCACGGGGGAAGCCACAGATGTGCATATTGTGCATACTGAGTGAACCAGTAATGAGGCTGTCATTTATCAAAACATGCATTATGCAAAATACGTCGAACAAAATAGCAGTACATACATACATACGCTCCACCTATAATACCTATTGGTTTTAAAACCACTTGATGCCACGTTTTCAGAGGGTTATATCTATATCTATATCTATAGTTTATGCAAAATTGGTAGATTATCGTGTAGGTAAATAATAATTTATATTAATCAAGGATACAACAAAGCAAAATTTAATATAAATTTATATTAACAAAGCAAAATTTTCAATATTAACTGAGTTTAACAACACGAGTTTACTAACTGAAATAACTAGGCCACCTGGCTTAAGAAATCTAAATGCAGGTCATAAGTATCTCCTACCAAAAGTGAGTAATAAATATGGAACGAGACAGGACAAATATCTTATTCCGGAAATAATTAACGATTTGCCCAGGGAACTGCAGGAAATGTATGTGGGTGGAGGCAAGTGTAGGAGCAGAATGAAAAAGTATTACACACATTGTAAGTAACAAATATTGTAAAAATATGAACGACTCACCTGTTACCCAGATAAACCAACATGGTTTTCGTGGAACAGTTCTTGTAATAATAGTATAAGTGATTTTTGATAAGTAAATAAAAATAAAAAAAATTAATTGAGTTTATGAATTTTAAACTGACGATATTACAATTATTCTTTGAAAATTTATAATTATTTGACATTTTATTAATTGTATTGTGTGACTTCTATAAAATTGCATGACATTATCTATATATTATTTAAGACATTACCTATAATTATTTAAATTTTGTACATAATATTGCACTTAATTAGAAATTAGTTTTTATTATATTCTTCTAATTAAATTAATGTACATTTTTCAGACACAATGTGTATTGTTAAATGAAATAAAAAATGAAATATACATATTATAAAGAGGAAAGATTTGATTGTTTGTTTGCATCGAATAGGCTCCGAAACTACTGGACCGATTTGAAAAATTCTTTCACCATTAGAATTGTATATTATCCGGGATGGACATAGGGTACATGATTTTCCCGAATTCCCACGGGAACGAAGTTGCGCGGGAAGCTAGTTATAAGATAAAATATGATATAAGCAGTGAGAGGTTGTCAGCCTTTCGCCCACAATACAGCAAGACCCTCACGTCCCATTTACTGATTTTTACAGTATGCCTGGAAAGAGTAGGCAGCAGGCACATTCTAAGTTTTTCTGTCACTCCCAGTCCAGCATGGAAGGAAATTTTATTTACCAAAACAAGAATTATGCAAAATACATCGAACGAAAGAGCAGTAACAACATGATATACACTAATGCTTATATTCCTCATTGGGATAGGCAGATTGCACGGAATGTAATTAAAGATAAAGACACAAAAAAATCTTGTTATATGGGTGTCGTTTTCTTTGTTTTTTGGAGTGCTAATTTTGAAAATGACGACCATTTTTAACCGACTTCATAAAAAAGAGGAGGTTTTCATTTCACCTGTACCTATTTTTTTTGCCGATTGTCGCTCGATTTTCAAAAACTCGCCCCATCGTCGACCTTGGTCAAGAGTTAACTAATCTCATAATAAATAAAAAAGTAATCACATGATTAAGCTCAAATGGCACACGAATCTCTCAAAGAGATAACAGATACCTCAAAAACAAATAGATAAGTTTTATAACACTTCAAACTTCCGCGATTTGAACACATGATTTTCTTCTTATATATAAAATTGGAAGTCCTGATTCACTGACTCATCAACGCCCAGCCCAAATCCTTAGACCCAGAAAGCTGAAATTTGGCGTTAAAGTGTGGTATGAAATGGGGGTTCAAAGTTTGTATGTAGAAAACTTTTTTTTGAAATTTTGACTCGAAACTTCGTCAAAATATACCTTCAAGGAAATAAACGGACACAGTCATGTTTCGCGATTTTTAGAAAAACGTCCTAAGGGATTAAGAATGAAATGGTTGACTAAAAGAGTTCTTTGCGAGCGAAGCCGCGGGAAAAAGCTAGTTAAATAGTAAAACGGGTCTAAATTCGCGTAAATATTCGTGATATGGTTTACCTATTTCCCGGCGTTTCGACGCGGTTGCACGCGCCGTGGTCACGGGTGGTCCGTTTTATTAATTAATTAGTAAAGTTTTGTCTGTCTTCTCCAAAACTATTACGCACTAAATGTGCACAGTATTAAATTATAACTTAAAAAATAATTAAGACTGCTCCTTAGGCATACCTGAGGCCTATTTAAAGAATACAGGTTCAGAGAAATCGCAAGCACTGATTTCAATATTTCTTGTAGGTTGTCTTTAAAACGAGTTCGCCACACACTTGATTATACCTACACGGTAAGAAGAAGAAGAACAAGCAAACTTAAGATGTTTATAATACAATACAGTTATAAGAATGCCTACTTTATCGGTTATTGATATTCTAAACTTGCCAAAGTAGCGGTAGTCTAGAATGTATGAAATTAAAAGCAAAATGACGTACAAATATTTATGATTTCATTGATATTCTTGTTTGCTGTTTGGAAGGTTAGTGAGACGAATAGTAAAGGAAAGGGATGGTTCTGCGTCAATGTCAAATCTACTCCGAATGATAAACGGGACAAAACACTATGAAAAAGGCTTTTACATGAATTGTAAATAGCCTACATGCCAGCTAGCCTTAGGAAACTTAAGTTGTAACTTAAGTTTCCTAAGGCATGTAGGCATGTTTTAAAAAAACTTAAGTTCATTCTAATCTGGGGAAAACTACACCTTTGCGAATAGGCGTAGAGTCAGTAGGGTCAAAAGAACGAATGTGTATGTATGTATTATATTTAAATCCTTTCTTCTTCTTATCGTGTAGGTATAGTCAAGTGTGTGGCGAACTCGGCTAACCCTGGTGTCAGAGTTTTCAAACCGCACAATGGCCTCTGACTTGGTTTTAACGACTGTAGTCAATCGACAACAGCCGGGATCGACCGCTTAACGTGCCACTTTGGTCACCCATCAGGTTTCCTGCCTCTGTGTACGTTGCTTAACCTCACTGATCGGTTGAGATCAGCGAAGCCACTGGGCTACGAGCACTATGTCATTTTGACTTATTTTAAGTAACATCCTGAATATTCTATAAAATAAAGATATTTTTGAATTTGAATTTGAACATATATAATACTGATGACAAGAAACTATGACTAAAATAATAAATTTCAAGTATGGTGATGATAGGTTGACTACTTTTTGCACGCAACACATGTGGGAACCACAACATCTGACACATGCACAAGTATTGATGCACACCATAACTCGGATTTTAAACAAATCAATTCAAAGGACCTTTTTAAAATTCGAACGACACGGCACGGCACTTCAAAATTTGAATTACTATTGCCTCTAATTTTCTCAGCTTCTAGTATTACTATTACATAGGAGGCAATGATAATACAATTTTGCCGTACCGTTTTCGAATTATAAAAAGGCCCAGACTTGTAACAAGGCCGCATAGGTACGTTTAATTCCTAACCTATTTCATCATGAACGTTTTTACTCTTCCGGATCTCCGTTTTTGAATTCTAAGCTATCCGCTATCTATTATGTCATCCTGAAGATAGAATTCTAGTCGTGTGGTGATCAGTTGAAAAAAATACAACCCCATCTCTTCCCGTGTCTAAGGAAACACAAATGATTGAGACCTGCCTCCCATTAATCCACCCCAGGCAACGACACCTCAACTTGTTCTGAATCTGAGGTGGCGTCCCATGGTCTCATACGGTGTGGTATTAGGCTCTGTAAGGGGCCGTCTGGTTTGCGACCACCCTCCTACCGAAGTCCGACGACAAACAGCTTGCTGTGTTCCGTGGGTGCGTGGGAGTACCAGTACCCGCTCTATCGTCGACCTCATCTACGACCTTGGTCAATATTGAGTTCAAGAGTTAACCATTCTATGATAAAAAATACATTTAGTTCGGTTAGGACTTGTTTATTCCTATATTTCGATATTTCTACAGTTTTCCTGAGTCCCTAAAGTGATTTTTCTTAATCTACAAACCATATCTGGTGGCAATCTGATATGGTCTGTAGGTACTATAACACATCTTTCGGGGGCAATGAATGAAAGACGTAGCTCTTCTGCGAGGTGTATATTTTTGAATGATATACAGGCACTTCCATACAGTTCGTCTTTATTACACTTGTGTTAATTAATCACTTACAAATCACTTTACAATATAACGCCTGGAAAAGTGCTATTTGCACGCCTATGATCGCATAAATGAAATTACTTCGCGAGCTCTCTCCTAAGAAAATGCCGGAAAACCAGATCTTCAAACATTTCGAATACTGACATCGAACACCATTTCAAATCTTTTAAAATGATATTCAAATAATCTTCTTCGAAATGACCGATGAAGGTCTGCATACCACAGTACCTACCTCAATAGGACAAATACGTGAGCGCTTATGTACGAATGTATAAGTAAAAGAATCCATGACAAAAATCAATCAGGCTAAAACCGGTATCCCAAAAACTGCTTGTAACAAAGTAGACACAAATTATGTTTGCACTTATATTCCTGCAAGCCCGAAGAACTAAGTAAGTATTTAGAATTCACAATCTCTGTTGTCTATTTTTGCGGTAGAAATGCAAACAAAGACATCAAAATGAAGACTCACACCTTGTGTTCATTTAAGAAATGTTGTGTTCGTGAAAATAAGAAATTTTGCGACTCCTCTATACTACTACAATTATACATAGTAGTAGCTATAGCTTATGCCTTTGTCATAGTAAGCAATCACTGCTAGGAAACTACGAGTATATGGAAATCCCAAAAACATTTCATTGATTTTCCTATGTAACAAATGCAATCAGTTGATCAGATTGGATGAATTTAAATAAGTTTAGGATGAGAATCTACTTCTACTTCTTATCGTGTAGGTTAGTCAAATGTTTGGCGAACTTGGCTCACCCTGGTGTCAGAGTTTTCAAACCGCACAATGGCCTCTGACTTGGTTTTAACGACTGTAGTCAATCGACAACAGCAGTGATCAAGCCAAATCAAATCAAATCAAAAATGCTTTATTTTCATAGAACATACCTACAAAGTGTTACTTGAAAATGTCAAAAAAATACATTAGCAAAATCAATGTAAATCATGGAGCAAAATGGTGCAGTCTTCCTCAGGAGAAGAATAGGCAAGAAACTCCGAGGGTCGCTCTTTTTAAGTCAATTATATAAATTTTCTTTCTTCTAATTTTAATTGACTTAATATCTGAGTAACTCTGGAGCTGAGCAATTTATTCCCATGGTTGCTTGTCTAACAGATAATCAGAAATTCTGTGACAGCCCTTTTTACAAAGTTTTTGTTTAAGTATCGTCTTAAATTTTTGTAAAGGTAGGTTTTGAATACACGTGGCAATCTTGGATGTGATCAGCCTACAAAACTGAACAACTTTCCCAAGGAACATAGGGCGAAATATAAAACAAAAAACTCCCCTCTTCACACAACTTGTGTAATCAGCTGATTTGCCTTTATATGAGCAGTCCACATTGAGGTCTTTGGAAGGGGTCTATATCCAACAGTGGACGTCTTGTGGCTGACATGATGATGATGATCCCAATGATGATGAACAGTTTAGGTTCCTTGTGGAAAGTTGTTTAGTTTAGTGGGGCGAATCAGCCCCTAAATTTCGCCAAGTCCGACACGATAAGAAGAAGAAAAAGTCTCTAAAGTTTCGCTAGCTTATTTAGAATCACGCCATATAAGTTTTATTGACGTATCAATGGGTGTTAGAGAAAATTCAGTTTAGTGGACTAATATCTCAATTTTAAATTCCAATCTGAAAATACTGTTATTCAGAAAACGACACACGTACTTAACTAGAGCGTCAAAGAACCTTAAAATTACGGTTCGTTATCCAAACACACTGCGCTATTTTCACTCGGAATTAAAGGTTGCATGAATTTACGTACGCTCTACAACAGAACCTGACGAAACACAAGCGAATTTTCGAAAACATGTTTTGGCCTTTTATATTTATGAAGGAGTTTTACATCTATGTTCCAATGATGGCTTTAAACCAGCTATGGGATAGACACAGCTAAACAAAAATAAAACGGGCAAGTGCGAGTCGGACTCGCGCACGAACGGTTTCGTACCATTCAAAGGTAGTTGAATGGTTTACTGTAAATAACCTTCTTTTGAACGAGAAAAAAACCAAATGTGTTAAATTTACCTTGCCCAATATTAAACAGGTTAATACCAATGTACAGGTTAGGAATGAAAAACTGGGCATTGTGGAATCTACTGTATTCTTAGGAATAACTCTTGATGCAAAGCTTCAATGGGGTCCTCATATTGATAAGTTAGCGAGCAGACTCAGTTCAGCAGCCTACGCAGTAAAAAAAATCCGTCAATTATCGGACGTTGAAACCGCGAGAACCGTATATTTCAGTTACTTCTACAGCCTAATGTCATATGGCATTTTACTGTGGGGTAATGCTGCGGATATCAATAAGATCTTTGTTCTGCAGAAAAGGGCTGTTCGCGCGATTTATCAAATGAGACCTAGAATGTCTCTTAGACAAATGTTCAAAGAAATTGATATTTTGACTTTTGCACCCCAATATATATGTGACAATCTTTTATATGTGAAGAAAAATGAACATTTGTTTAAGAAAAATAGCGATAGGCACAATGTTAATACAAGGACCAAGCATAAACTGGATGTACTAGACAGTCGTCTCCACAAGGTCACGAACTCTTTTATGGGTCAATGTATACGTTTCTATAATAAGATTCCCATGTGTATTCAAAATTTACCTTTGGATAAAAAGACAGTGATTAAACAAAAACTTTGCAAAAAGGGCTATTACAAAATTTCTGATTATCTATCAGACAGGCAGCCATGGGAATGAACTGCTCAGCTCTAAAGTTATTTCAGATTTAGTTAAAATTAGTAAATAAGAAAATTTGTAATGCGATTTAAAAGAGCAACCTCAGAGTTTCTTGCCTGTTCTTCTCTGAGGAAGACTGCACCTTTGCGAATAGGCGTAGAGTCAGTAGGATCAGAGGTACGAATGCGTATGTATGTATTTAAATCGTTTAATGTATGTTTGTATGTATTTCATTGTAATCTTGACTTGTTTTAAGTGACATCTTGAATGTCCTATAAAATAAATATTTTTCTATTCTTTTCTATTCTATTACCTATAATACCGGCCAAGTGCGAGTCGGACTCTATAAAAACCATTATCTCTATAAAAAATTGTCTGTTCAGAAAACCAACAGCACAGTACAAAAAGACTTAAATAAGCAAGCTTTCTATTAACAATAGGCCAATTAACAGTTATCCTTAGTAACTTATTTTTAAAAGGATGTGTTACTAGATACGACAAGTTTGGATGTACCATTATCTTCAACAAACAGATAGCTCTTAATTGTAAAGTTTATTTGACTTTAAAAACTACCAAAGTATGAGTTTGTAGACCAAATAATATTCAAAGAACTTCAGTTAAGCCATTACTTGAAACTTGAACTTCATTTACTTTAAGAACATGACTTATGCCATCGACACGAAAGAAGAAGAAGACTTGGAGCTGATTTTGTTATGTAACTCGAAGATGTAGGTACTATCAACCCCAGTTCCGCCTGACCACCGTAAGGTCCTTAAGGATCAGTTATGTTTGCATCGTTCGGCGCCTTGCCCCAATTGTTCGTTTTCGGCAACTAATAGCACTTTGTTCAGATCATTAAAGGCGGGTTGAAAAAACTATTCCTTTCTTGTTAATTGTTTTTTGTTCACCAAAAAAAACGAAAAGTTACTTTGTTTAGCAATAAAAAAAATGTCCAGTTCTGTGATTGCTCAATTTAAGATGAGGGCGGGGCTTGTCTTGCTCTTCGCTTGCAAGGGATAAACATTTGAAACTGGTCAGGCGGAACTGGGGTTGAAAATACATATGCGGACATCTATCGAATTAATTCACAAATCTGTGCTACACTTACGTAAGGAGCATTTATATGACGTTATCGCCATAACCATAACATAATACACACGAGTAAATATCGATGCTAATCAAGAATGTCCGAATTACACCTATAGGTACTTGTTATTGTTACACGCGTAGGTAATTAATGTAGAGATCAGTGAATTGCACGGACAGATGAACAATACTCAAAATTTTATAGTTGTTATGTCACGTGCACTTAGAGCACACACGTGATAAATTACGTGAATTAGAATCTGGGATTTAATTTATATAGCTTAAGAAGGAAAGACGATAGTTGCAATAGAATTTTAAGATCCCAGTAGTAAAGGATTCACACATTGAAGAGCTATAATAGCAAAAGCAAGAATTATTTATTTGTAATAAAAAAAACAGTTCAACGATTTCATTAGTTCTGTTAGAATAAGTAAAGAGATTCTAGGGTTTGCTGTTTTGTAAGCGAATGGTTGACGACCCGTAATCATCGCGAAACACGAATATTTTCATCATTTATGCTGTGGCTTCAAGTATTTATATTACAATAATAAACTTTGTTCCCGTGGGAATTCTGAAAATTATATTGCCTGTGATACCCAGAGAAGATGTAACATTCTAATGTTGAATTTTTTTTTCAAATCAGCCCAGTAGTTTCGGAACATATTTAATGCAAACAAATAAACAATCAAAATTTTCCTCTTTGTAATATTATTGGTGTAAATAAGATCTGCCTATGCCATTAAACTAAAGATGAACACGATTTTCTATTGTATTATAAACGATAGAAAATCGTTCGACATAGTAATGTTCAATTGTTCGTATCAAAGAAATATCTTATAATAAAAATGTAGACACCACGTATAACAAGCTTAAACATAGCTTTTCCTTTGTTATTAGTTGTTATAATTAAATCCTTGGTATACGTAGTGAACGTGTAAACTTTATTATTAAGACAGTCAGTATATAAAATTATCTGAATATGTAGACGACGTTCTTTCCGGCTGATATTAAACCCCACTTACCTCCAGGAAAAGCAGTACTGTCAACATGAGTAATTTTATATCGTGTAGATGTTTCATCGTTTCTGAACTTGTATTTCTCTTCCAACAACGATTTTATGTCTTCACTACTATCGCGGGCTGGTTGCTGTTTCGTCTTTTCATCCATTCTTAAGGCTGGCTTATGACTTTGGTAAGCAATTCCACTCTCAGGCAAGTTTTCAGGAACACTGATCCTTAAGTTATAGTCTGCTAAAGCACCGTAGTCGTATCGTCTCGATGGTTTCTTTTGACTTTTATTGTTCAATGGGATTAAACTCAATACACTTGTAATTAATAAATTAAATAAAACTATCACAGTCACATAATATATCGCATTATTTTCCATTTTTCCTTATTTCGTATCACATGGTTTCATTTCATTCTGCGCAGTATGAGTTTTGGGGAAAAAGCAATTACGTTTGCTCAATTTTACGGTGTATCGTTAAGTTATAAAATTTGAATGTCGTTTGTTCAGAGGCGTTCATAAAATGGCTACGATAGGTTTCTACTGATTACAGAGGTTGGTTTTAAAAATGTAACTTTCGTATTTATAATAATATAATTTTGTGTACTTAAGTCAGTTCCGTCAATTAGGTTTTCATTTTAGTTTCTTATTCGCTGGTGATGAGTTTTGAATTAGATCGAACTTGAATACCTTAATCATGGTCTCTTCCGTGCAAATAAATACAATTTTTATCCATTCGATATATAAGTTGCGTTTTGGTGTGAAATAAACTTAAAACATATTCAAAGAAATGAGTGGAACCAGTTAGTATCGAATAACTTTTTCAAAGTTATGTGTTTCTGTACATTGGTTGCGCACTATCCGATGGTCTCACAGTGAGGGAAAATATGAGGTAACCTTTAAATTCTGGAGAATAAAGGTGTAACCATAATCCAATCAGGTCGAGTTCTCCTGTAATCAGGCTTGACATTAGTGGTTGTATGATGATGACAGTAGCGGTTGTAAATTATCTCATCAGATGATGATAACAATGTGATTGGTAACTTTATAAAGCGGGCGAAGATAGCAGGCAGAGAAAAAGTGGTCAGTTATAATCTCAAAATGGCAATAAAAAGTCGGGGCCGTTATGAAAGTTTTGAAGACTTCCATCCTGAAGCTTTGAGGAACCCTCGCTGGCTTAGGTATTAATAATTAAAATTAATTATTTACCTGTTATATTTTAGCGTAGTATGTGTATTATTTTAAAAACCTGTAAATTTATTCACGGAAAACAATACAAAATAATTGAAAAATATACTAATAAGATAACAAACAAAGGCTTGAACATCATGTCAGTGGATGCAAAAAAAAATATCTTATCAGAATCTGCGAAAACATGGATCATTATCACGTGTACCCGAATATGTTAAGATTGTGTACACTGAATTCCCCAACTAGGGCCAAGTTTATTCTTATTTAAACTTATTATCACCAGAAGAAAAAAAATATGGATACTTAATTGAGGCAATAAAGACTAGCTAGGCTAGGCCAAGAGCTAAAGCAGCTAAAGACGAGATTATAAGTATTCTTAAGAGGTAAGAAATAAAAATCAAACCACCATAACCATCAGCAGATTATTCTATTTGCCAAAAACCACAAGCGAGAGTAAGACAAGAGAAGCTGATCATCTTCAATAGGACGTCGCAGAAGAGGGCAGGACAGTCTCCTTTTGAACAGCAGAGATAGCAGACCAGACCTTCCATGCCAGGGGTATCCACCAACTGTGATAGCAAAGCATCTGAGTTGGAGGTTACAAAGTCTTGTATGTGTTTCCAGACATAGCGCAGGGAGCATTCTAAGATGGCCAACACTATGGGGACCTGAAAAAGGGTCAAAATTATGATCGTGCTTAAAGAAAAACTTGAAAACCTATGGTTACTGACTTTATGTTTTCACTTGAGTCTATTTATGAGTAAATACGCATCTTCTGGATGAGCTTGCTACATTCTCGACCACATCTACGCCCCTTAGTTAATAGATCGTGTTCAAAAGCAAACCCATTCGTTATTAAAAAAAATCTAACGAATTTATTGACGTGAAGGGAAGACTAAGAAACAAACGGATAAACATATAATACGGTAGCCAGACTTGATCACTAACAGAGCGACAAGAATCCAAACTAAAGCTTTGCCAAAGGCAATGGAGCGCAACATATTGGGTGTTAAACGAGTAGATGGAGTTAATAACACCACGCTGAGCTCAAAAACTGGCATTGCTGACATAGGGCCTGAAATCATCTAAGCTGAAGAGGGAGTAGCCTGGTCACCCTGGTCGTATGCTCTGGGGTCGGTGGGCGAGGGTGGCCGCGCAGTGAATACCCCAAAGTCACCGTAGTCGAGGTAGATCACGGAAAAAGTGGAAGGATCTTCTTCTTATCGTGTAGGTATAGTCAAGTGTGTAGCGAACTTGGTTAACACTGGTGTCAGAGTTTTCAAACCGCATAAAGGTCTCGACGTGGTTTCAACGACTGAAGTCAATCAACAACAGCCAGGATCGACAGCTTAACATGCCCTCCGAAGCACGAAAACGCTCGTGATAAATTGCCAATTTGGTCACTCATCGAGTTCCCTGATTAGGCAGGTAAGCTGATTCAGCAGTGGCAGGATAACCTCACCGGATATCGGAGGAACTGGTCATGGTTGACAAGCAACCGGGATGAGTGGGGAAAAAAGGGGGCCTTTGACCAGCAGTGGGACAAAGTAGGGCTAGACAAAAAATAGTGAAAGTGTGTTTGTTTTTTATCTTTCCTTCACGTCGTAACAGAACAACAGATCTACGCGATTTTTTGCACAGGGATAGTTAGAGCACTGGAGAGTGACATATACAAAGATTGACTTTACTACCCGAACTCAGTCGCAGATGGAAACTTAATTTATAATATTAGTGAAAAGTAAGGAATTAAAGATAGTACAGATGTAAAACGACATAAAGTAAGCAAAGATTTCTCTATGAATGAGTGTTATACAAAAAACTAACTGATTTCTCTATGATTATTATATTAGAAAATAAAATAAAACCTACCTCAAAAAATACACAAAAGAGTGAAGATTTTGGGAAAATGAACCACGGAACGATAGGTACTTGTGATAATATTGCGGCAACTGATATTAAATATACACATGCTGCTCCTAAGTTCTTGTATTCGTGGATGCTCTCTGAAAATTAAAGAAATTTGAAATCGTTAAATGTTTTTGAGAATTTCATAAGGACACTCGAGACCTTTGGGAAGCTCTTTGTTAAAAAACGCCATACACTCAAAGGCCCATAGTAAGGTTTTCCCTTGTGTCGTGGGTCCCACGTAACACACATAAGACAGACACAAATAAACCCGATAGCCCGAGAAAAAACATCTACTTTTTACACAAATATTTGCTCCGACTGGGATTCGAACCCAGGAACCGTCGATCAAGAGGCAGCGTCACTACCACTCGACCAAACCGGCCGACGAATTTTTCCAGTTATAATTTACTTATTATTTACTTACAAAACTAATAAATGGTACATTTTGCTTAAAATTTAAGTATTTCCGAGCCCGACTATAAGTGTTGTATGGAAAACGGCAATTTCATAGGTGAGGACATCACTCAACTGATTCTGACAGTATTTTTAGGAATTGGTTGATAAATTCTTTCACTGCCAGTCCCTTGCCAGGAAAACTCTGACACCAGGGTTAGCCAAGTTCGCCACACACTTGACTATACCTACACGATAAGAAGAAGAAGACGGTCAGTCCTGGGTCAAAGGGTCAGAGGCTGTGCAAAAGAGCGATAATTTGTCTTTTTAAAAAACAAAGTGAAAAAACACGTTATTACCAACGAAAAACATGATTTTTAGACTAGTTCCACTATTTTTACACTTAAAAATCATAAAAGCATGATTAGCTCCATGAAGAAGCAACAACAGAAAGTATCCTTACTAATATTATAAATGCGAAAGTAACTTTGTCTGTGTCTGTCCGTTTTCCACGCCTAAACTACTGAACCGATTTTGATGAAATTTGGTACAGAGATAGATTAGAGCTTGAGGAAGGACATAGGCTACATTTTATCCCACAGTTGGGCACGACATAACCTGTAGTCCACGCGGGTGGAGCCACGGACGGAAAGCTAGTAAACTATATAACACTTTGAAGTACAGAGGCCAGCGCATCAGTTTACTTCATTTTCATTGCAAGCCCGCTCTTATCACAACAGCACAGAGTGCAAGCGTGTGGTAACCTGATGCGCGGCCGTCCGTACATGAAACAACACAAACCATGTCCAATGAATTTTGAATCGTTGAGAATAAAAGCTAATGCTATCAATATCGATTTAAAACTGGTCATCTCATTTTTCTTGTGTTTGTATTCAAGTTGTTAAGACAACTTAATTTGTTGTTCTTATTAAACTTTTAAAACTTACTGTAAAAATAAAGAAATGTATAAAAACATTACCTAGAAAAATGTAAACAAACTAAATGTCATTCTGATTGGTCGTAAAATGAGAGTATTAAAGAAGTTTTGAAGGTTTTTTTTTAATTTGTGGATTTCAACGTATTTTAGGGTAAAATACACACATCAACACGGTCTAGGGATATTGCACGATTTTTCATTCAAAAGAGGTCTATTTGAGAAGCTATAATAGCATACTTTGAGATACGAAGAAGACTAGACTTTTTACTTGAAATTTGTGAAAAAAAATTGCGTAAATTCGACCATTTTCATACAAAAAGCAGGCAAAAAGTACATTTTCGTTTTCGTTTCCGTCACGTTTTCAAAAATTTTCAGTAGAACAAAATTTATTGATTAGAATTGAAAATTCAAGTTTAGTACTTGCTCGTCTGAAAATAATAGCGCTCCATGTATCTCAAGTATGCTTTTATATTTATAGCTTCTCAAACAGGCCTCTTTTGTATGAAAAATCGAGCAATATCTCTAGACCCGTGTTGATGTGGATTTATATTTATTGTGTACATTTTTATTATTTTTTATTATAAGATGGGTTAACTCTTGATCTCAATCTTGACCATAAGGTCAAAGATGAGGTTGACGATGGAGCGAGTCAACCCAGAAAATGCCTATAAAGGCACTGGTACTCCCACGCACCGACGGAACATAGCAAGCTGTTTGGCGTCGGACTTCGGTAGGAGGGTGGTCGCGAACCAGACGGCCCTTTACAGAGCCTACCACACCGCATGAGACCATAGGACGATACCTCAGATTCAGAAAAAAATGAAGTGTCGTTGCCTGGGATGGATTACTAGGAGGCAGGTCTCATTTGTGTTTCCTTAGTCGCCTCTTACGACACCCACGGAAAGAGATGGGGTGGTGTTATTCTCAACCTATCACCACACGGCTTACCACACATAAGGCAATGCTGGTGTTTAATATTTTCTTTGAAGGTGGGGCGATGATATCGATGCGTTCGATGGCTCCTGGCAGGTTGCGACTAAAAACAGGACCAATTGGCAGCATAAAGGGGAAGCTTTTACCAAACAATGGAACACAACAGAAGCTTGTATTTACATTAAAAAGAAAAAAGTTTTTGAAAATTCAGCGTAGGGTCTTTGGCGGGAACTCGGCGTGGGCAGTTTTCGTTTTCTGCGTGGAAAAGTTGTTTAATGTATAATAGTGATAGTGTATTATGCAGTAAATTGACTTACATTCGTGTAGTGATAAAAAATCAAGTGATAACAGTGTTTCTGCTCCGTTTGGTACCGATAAAGATCCTCGCGGTTCTGCTTCTCGCCGCCAGTTTTCGTAAAATATACGCTATCCGGTTTTACGCAGAAGATAGGGAGCTTAGGGCTTTGGTTAAGTTAGAGAAAGAAGATTTTTCACTAAAGTCGTGGCTGCATGGACATAGTTTCCTTTGCCTTTTCCGTAATGTATATTAATTAAACCAAAAATTAAAAAAAATCAGCGTAGTAGCACTGATACAATGTTTATTTAACTTATTTTTATCTATATGCCTAATTTTTACGCTACGTAATATATAGCAGACACATTCTAAGATTTTCTTTCATTCCCAGTCCAGCATGAAAGAAAACATCTACTTCTCACACAAATATTTTCCCCGACGGGGAATCGAACCGAAGAACTATCTATTCAGAGTCCAACGTTACTGACCGCTGGGCCAAATGAAAATGTCAAGAGAATATGTAAACAATTAAAACCCAGTAACTGCCTTCGTTAAAGCGATGTTCATGATGACACCAGAAACTAATTGTGGCCCTTGGGAGGCCCTGCCTCCTAATGGCTGGTAATTACGAATATATTACATTGTTTCCTTAGAAAAGTATGTAGAGAAGTGGAGTTTTTTACTCTTTTGTGGACTTATACGGTCATATAACTTTGTAAACCTAATTCGCAGAATTACTCATTATAGAGCATGGAATTTTCACAAAGTAATGAAATGAAATGTAATTATTTATATTGCTAAGTTAAATCTATGATACAATGACTAAAGTAAAAGTAAAAAGTAAAGAACTAGAACTTAATATTTTGAAAACGGTTACCCGCGTGAACGTATGTATGTATGTATTAATATGTTACCCAGCGCTCGTAATCCAGTGGCTCTCGCTGACCTCAACCGATCAGTGAGGTTAAGCAACGTACACAGAGGCAGGGAACCTGATGGATGACCAAAGTGGCAATTTATCACGAGCGTTTCCGTGCTTCGGAGGGCACGTTAATCTGTCGGTCCGGGCTGTTGTCGATTGCCTGCAGTTGTTAAAACCAAGTCTACCTACACGATAAGAATAACAACATGTTACCCGCTTGGAGGATATTCACATAATTTTTGGGGAAAATCATTTGTGAAATGCAAACCTACACGCACCGACGTAAAAGAATTTCGCTGCTTGACTTGCTGGCACGATAGCTCATTTCGTCAGACCACTAGGAGATCTATTATAAGGACTGTTCGCGCGATTTATTAAATGAGACCTAGAATGTCTCTTAGAAATAGATTTAAGGAAATAGATATTTTGAAATTTGCGTCCCAGTATATATTTAATAATATTTTATATGTAAAGAAAAATGAACAATTGTTCAAGAAAAATTGTGATAGGCACGAATGTTAATGTTAACACTAGAAGCAAACATAACTTGGATATACTAGACAGCCGTCTCTACAAAGTAATAAACTCTTTTATGGGTCAATTCCTACAATAAGATTCCCATGTGTATTCAAAAACTACCTTTAGAAAAATTTTAGACGATAATTAAACAAAAACTTTGTAAAAAGGGTTATTATTTAATTTCGGATTATCTGTTAGACAAGCAACCATGGGAATAAATTGCTTAGCTCCAGAGTTATTCAGATATTAAGTCAATTACAATTAAAAGTAAGAAAATTTATATGATTGACTTAAAAAGAGCGACCCTCGGAGTTTCTTGCCTATTCTTCTCCTGAGGAAGACTGCACCTTTGCGAATAGGCGCAAAGTCAAAAGTGCTAATGTAATTCATAATATTGACGTGTTCAAGTATCATTTTATATGTTCAATGAAATAAACACTTTTGACTTTATTACTGCAGTCGTGGGTTCAAGTCCTGTAGTCGTGGGTTTCCTCAAAATTATTTATTGTAAACATTCATCCATACGTACATACGCTCATGCCTATAATCTCTATCGGGGTAGGCAGAGCATCAGAGCTCTAAAATCAATTGATGACAGGTTTGACATAAACTTTCAGGGTTATTAAATGATAAATAGTGGTGAGAGATTGCATAATCCTTACACCAATAATCCAATCCTTAATCCTTGCATAATCCTTATAATCCTTATACAATCCTTAATGACTTTCACAGTATGCCTGGAAAAACGAGGTTGCTGGCACATACTAAGTTTTTCTTTCACTCCCAATCCAAAGTGGAAAATTTTCCATATCTTATCAAATTAACCAGTCTTCTTTATCGGCCCGTATACGTCCCCACTGCTGGGGTACCGGCCTCCCTCAATAACATGAGGGGTAAATGCCATACTCACCACGCTTGGCAGACGGGTTGGCGAGGGTTTTGATATAATTGCAGAGTTTTCCTTCTCGTGCAGATGAACTTGCTTGCATATTTTACTTTAGTCGCCTTGTACGACACCTCGGTAAGAAAGAGGGTGGTCCTATTCTACTCTGCCGGGGACTCACGCGGCTTTACCAGTGCAACTCCTATTTTCAGTTCTGAGTCCAATAAGCTAGTATTACAATTGTTTGCCGCCCACTTACTTAATGAAGGCTTGGGGAAATTGCTGAAATGAAACAATGAAGTAACACCGTAAGTAGTCAAAAGTAGCTTGCCAATTAATTAAGGCACAATCAGCAGGTAATCAATACAATACAATACTCTTTATTGCACACAAAAAAAAACATAAGACATAACATTAAACAAAAACAAACGTTCATAATGTAGTATACAATCCGGCGGCCTTATTGCTATAGAGCAATTTCTTCCAGGCAACCGGGGGGTGAAGGAACCGATACAGAAGGTGAAGCGGTAGACGTGCAAAGAGTAATATACCTTATACATATCTATACCTAAATATATAACATATACGTACGCACAAATAAATGATGAAAAACATTAAATATTACATATATATATATATATATATATATATATATATATATATATATATATATATATATATATACATACATATATACTATACATACATATCTAGATACGTGAAAAAAAAAACGATAGAAAGGTGCTAGTAAATGACAACTTCGTTAGTATGCATGGTTTCATCTATTTATAATGTGGCTTTAATTTTGTAAAAATTAAGGACGTAAATCAGTTCAAAAAACTACACAACTTTACCTAAGGAACATAGGACAATATAAAAATAAAAACTACCGAGCACGACTAGGCGCGGATTTCTACCCGTCTTTATTCAATTCGTACGACTCTATGACCACAGACCTGGAGGTTTACTATGATCGCTTAGCGCGATCCAATTTAGGACCTAAACAAGTCTGCAACGCTTATTCGTACCATGATGGCTTATAGGTAAGCGATTCAATTTTGGCGCTGTTGCGATTTAAAGGCAGACCAGCGACAATTTATGCAGACATTTAAAATGGACCATAGACAACCGAGCAGTTCAAAAGCAGCGCCATCATGGTACCATTTTAAAAAACATTCCAATTGCGAAGCAGTTCAAAGTTGGATCCTAAACAGAAATGCTTTTAAACGACCGTGGTAGGTACCCTGTTTTTTACCAACACAACTATGTCGCATTGAAGGCTCCATTTTCCACGTACTTAATCCTAATTCGCAGTCTTTGACAACCAGCAACAAGTTAATTAAACCTATTGCTAGGCTTATTCGTTAAAACCGAACCCTGGTTCCCAGATTTTCAAACTTCGTATCGCTAGAGTTCAAGTTATTCCAGATTTGTCAGTTATTTTGAATAATTAACCCAATAAAAGCACTAATTTAAGCTTTGAATTGAGTATAGTTCGTATGTATTAGCTCTAGAAATCACTTGATAGTTTTGGGTCTCCCTCGGTCACCGTGGAAATCGCCCAGTGATGAGCAGTTCTGAATTTCTACAAATCTGCTCTAATTTACTGATATATTGAGATAAGATAACAGGAGTGTAGGCCCAGTTATCTTTTAATCTTAACTCTTGGCAACGCCTTTCGGATTGAACGGTTCCTCCCTCTAAAAAACGACTATTAGAGGGAGGAAATCTACGAAATTGGAAAAAATGTCGTTGTGACTTTTTGACTTTTTTCAAAAAGGTTAGGCTCCAGGACAAACGCTTATCCCGATCGTCTTTGTTTTAGGCTCAAATTGTAGCTGACTAAATTGTTCAGAGGAGTTTTCTCAAATTTTTGAAATTATTCTTCGTCTCCAAAACATCGAGCGCCATAATAAAATTTTCCACGTTAAAAACGTATGAGTCACCGACTGCAATCCTAGCAACAGTTCGGACAAAGAAGATATTTAGTATTTTTTGCAGACTACAATGCCTATTAACAGATAACCACGAACGAAAATGTCATTCATTTATTTAGATGATGTTCTGGTTTGTAGTATTATTTGTTTTTGTTGTTTTTTTTAAAGCACTTTTAATCATTTTCAATAAAATTTATATGAGACCATTTCAAGAGTATACTCTTTCGAACAAAGAAAGAATTTTGAAAATCGGTTTACAGTTAGCAGAGTTATCGCGTAACAAACATACAAAAAAAAACATACAGACTAATTGAGAACCTCCTCCTTTTTTGAAGACGGTTGAAAAAAAATCAAAACTTGTGCGATCAGCTGAATTACCTTTGTATGGGAAGTCAACATATTTTTTGAGAATTTCACTAAAGTTTCTTAGGGAAAGTTGTTCAGTTTTTTGTGGAGCCCTCCCTTTTTCGCTAACTAATTAAAAGTTACTTCAAAGTAAACTTCAAGTTTCAATAACAAAAGCACAGCGAAAGCAAATAAATTACTTAACAAAAACCAATTTCACAGCACAGAGACATGAAAATAATAATTCCTTTTAGCTCAACGAAGAGGCAAACCAACATAAATTTTAACTCAAACGAATAAAGTTCAAAATAAATTGGAAATGTCCTAGCAGACGTCCCCAATCCTGTTACGCGATGAAATAAAAAAAATATCGTAGTTCTCACGTAGATATAGAATATTTCAAGACGAATGTGACAACTGAAATAGGTCGGGTAATCGAACGCTTTCCTCTGGACTGGTTTGGGTTGCCAGATTATTAGATTTCCTTAAAACAAGGGAAATTGAAGAAATATTTTCTCATACGTGTGCTATCTCGCTCTCACTCACTCACTCACTTGTAAAGAATAGTTCTTCTTCTTCTTTCGAGTCGATAGAAGAACTCTAACTTACATTTCGTGCGACCAGTTTTAGTTGCCTCGTACAAGTGCTATAAGTGCATAAGAGACGGCACACGGCGATCATAACAATGTAAAATGAATATGTGCTTATGCGGGGTAGGCAAAAACCACAGATAATCACTTGGTACAATTTCTCTTCTTAATTCATAACTCATGTCCTCGATCGTCGGATTCGGGTGCTTTTCATGCAGCCCACCCATGTTCAGTCGTTAATGTAGTAAAGTATACCCCAAATTTAGGGTAAATGAGTTTTTATGTCTGGCAACACATACCGGGGCAACTGTTGCTGTGCGCCGCGCGCCGGGGCCAATCGTAATATTGGAAACTGGGGAGAAGTCATAAGAGCTGGTATCACCACCCTACAAATTAATTCTTATATTAATTCAAGAGAGAAAATCAACCAATCATACCGAGAAATCTATTTTAATTAGATTGCTTTAGCAAAAAAACAGGTCTTTTATTGTTTTTTTACCAAAAATAGTTAATTTCTTCCATTATAAAATAATCTGTATTTTAATATAATAAATCGAGTAACTGTTAAATTACAAAATATTAAATTATAATATAGGTGCTCCCATTTGAAAAACAAAAGAGAATACGATTGTTTTTCCTATTCTGCAGGCCGAGTACGATAGTGACAGCGCCGCGACAACACCGCGGACCTATGTCAAAATGTCAACATAGACAACGCCATAGGGCGAGCAAGCATTTGCGCGGGACCCTCGCGCAATCAAAGTGAAGTTTCAGCGTGAGCCGAGCGCGAGTTTGTCGTTATCGTGCTAGAGCTGCTGTAAGACAGTACACGATATAGAGATTAGCTAAGGAACATACCTAAATAAACAAACAAACAAAAAATGCTTTTTGATTCTCGTCATACTTCGTGTTGCCGAGATCAAAACAAGTAACAATAAAGAAAATTATTCTAAATATACACTATAGACACAGTCTGTATTAGTGTGTATTTGGTAAATCGATTACATCACAAGAAATTCATCTCTGTCCTTTGACGAAACTTGTTCACTTTAATGGGCACAATCACTTCCTAAAGTTTCGTTAAATAATGTAAAGTCAGCCCATAAATACACGACAAAATAATTAATTATAGCAGACAAATAACAATTCTGAAAAACTCTCCCACAGCTCTATATACTTCCGAAGCTTCCTCCAACCAACAGGCTTAGTTTCACCCGGTTCGGCGGGCCAAACGCACGCCTCTTCACGCTATTTTCCACGCGGGATGCACAGGTACGTTTTTCTACCATTTTCCAACACATTTTCTTTTAAACCACACGAAAATCTACTAAACTCGATTGAAAACCTATCAAAAATTATCCTTAAAGTGCAGAATTTGATACTGAAGTTACCAGGACCTCAGGACTTTTAAGAGGATTTTCAAAGGACGTCAGAATTTGTCCCTTAGTAGAATTTGACGAGAAATCTTTGCATGTAAGAAATGTCGCTTCATTATAGGAATGATTGTACCCAATCTCAGAAAGTAGGTACTTTATCTTTCCATTGATTCAATTCCAAGCGAGTTTCTATATTCAATGTTTGTGTTTGCATAATTAGAGAACATGGTCACTGAATAATGAATTCAACAGTAAATTACTCGATTATTAAGATACTATTTATAGAGTTAGAAATGTTTTCGAAACACGTCTATTTTTCCAACATACATTTCTAATCGTCACGTCATTGATATTTGAAAATGTTAATATGGATTTTAAATTTTTTTTTGTTGCTAACTAAACATCTTGGTATCATTGATGAGATGTTAGCACAGACATTAGTTGATAGTGACATTATGTGGCAACTTGATAGCCCTTCCTCGTGGTAAAATGATTTTTTTAACCCCAACGCAAAAACAGGGGTGTTTTAGGTTTGACGTGGCTATCTCAACGGATGGGCCGATCTTGATGCGGTTTTATACACATACTTGTCTACCTACAAAATAAGAAGAATAATTCCTACTTCCCTACTAATATTATAAATGCGAAAGCGGTCTATCTGTTACGCTTTCACACCTAAACTACTGATCCAACTTTGATGAAATCTGGTACAGAGATAGATTAGACATTGGGAAAGGACATAGAATACATTTATCCCACAGCTGGGCACGATATAACCTGTAGTCCACGTGGAATGCTAGTAAGCTATAAAACACGCACTTTGAAGATTTGATATCCTTTTTAAGCTACTCGTGCTGAAAACAAAAGTGCCACTTTTTCAGTCGTTAAGCCGAGTCACCATGTAAAAGGGTCTGGTATTAACTTAGACAGGGTATGCTCCTTTATGACAAGCTTTTAAGTTTTTTACGCTTGCTTTACATACTTTTAAAAGCTCAAAATGAAGAAATGGTAATAGATAGATAAACTTTATTGCTTCTTAACAAATTGTAACATTGTACAAATTTCTTATACAATCAAAAAAGTTAACGAAATATGTGATGTAGAAGCAAACAGAACTCAGCATACTTGTAGACAACAAACTGATTATCCAGAGAAAAAAAGCTAAATAGAAAACTTTTTCCACGCTGGACTGGAGGTGAAAGAAAAGCTTAGAATATGCCAGCTGGCAGCTCTTACCAAACATACTGTAAGGGTCAGTAAATGGGATGTGAGGTTATTGTTTTATTATGGGGGAAAGGCTGACAGCCTAGAACCTTGTAACGTTCTACCTACCCCGTTCGGGATTTTAGGCGTCAGGGATGAGTTCTTTTTATATAACGTTCATATAAACGTTACGTGCTCGATGTTCTCTATGGAAAAACATCTACTTCCACTTAATTGACAATCACAGTAAATAAGACCCGGGCGGTAAATACAATTATATATACAATCACAGCTTTACACAGACACTCACACACATGAACTCACACAAACGCACACCCACACACATATATACTCTTTTATTACTTTTTATATTAAGTTGTTGTTAAGATTGGAAAGTTTTATTGAGAAATCTTTTGATTGGCGAATGCAATGTGTTATATAGAATATTTACCCTGATGTAATGCTGTAAGATTTCCTAAATTAATAAAGTAAATAAATAAATTTTTCACTTAGTGTCTCATTTTAATTATGAATGTAGAGGAAGCGATAGAGGTTTGTTTGGATAGTAGCAAGTGGCAACTTGTGGTCTCTATCTAATCCCATTGGAATAAAGGCGTGAGCTTATGTATGTATGTGTAGTGTCTCATTTTGTAGGGTTCCGTACCTAAAGGGTAAAAACGGGAACCTATTACTAAGACTCGATCTGCTGACCGATCGTCCGTCTGTCACCAGGCTAAGCTGTATCTCACGAACCGTGATAGTCATACAGTTGAAATTTTCACAGATGACGTATTTCTGTTTTGTACAGATGATTGTTATACACACATCAACACGGTCTAGGGATATTGCATAATTTTTCATACAAAAGAGGTCTGTTTGAGAAGCTATAAAAGCATACTCGAGATACATGTAGGGCTGTAATTTTCACACGAGCAAGTGCTAAACCTGAATTTTAAATTCTAGTTAATAGTTTTTGTTTTACTTGAAATTTACGAAAACGTGTCGAAAATGAAAAAAAATGCGTATTTTCATACAAAAAGCAGGCAAAATGTGCATTTTCGTTTTCGTTTCCGTCACGTTTTCACAAATTTCAAGTAAAACAAAATTTCTTGACTAGACTTTAAAATTCAGGTTTAGCACTTGCTTGTCTAAAAATTATAGCCTTCCATGTATCTCGAGTATTCTTTTATAGATTCTTAAACAGACCTCTTTTGTATGAAAAATCGTGCAATATCCTTAGACTGTATTGATGTGTATATGTACAATTGTACAAAATAAATCATATTCAGATGATGTTATATGTACAAATAAACGATTTATTTGATTTGATTTGTTGCCGCTATAATTACAAATACTAAAGAACAGAATAAAATAAATATTTAAAGCAACAAACTTGATTTTGTTGCTCGTTTTTATAGATAGTACGGAACCCTTCGTGCGCGAGTCCGAAGTTTTTTTCTTTAGATCTGTGATGTCACCAATACCACCCTCACCCTTTTCCAGTAATAATTTAGATAATTACTTAAGCCATGACCACACAGAACTTTAAGTGGTAGGTTATTGAAGTAATTACTTTCAAAAGCATACTAATAACAGGAATTACACCCATTTTCTTGTACTGCGGAAAAATTACGAGGAAATTCGTGTTACTATTTTTCCTACTTTAGTTTTATACTACTTTTAACCCTTGACGAAACAGAGGGGTGTTATAAGTTTGACGTGTGTATCTATCTGTGGCGTCATAGCATCCAAACGAAAACAGAATTAAATGTTAAAATGCAACTAATATTCAGAAAATTCAGCTAGAAACCAATCATCAATAAATTCCGATTATGTCCTCCATTTTTTCATAATGCAAAAAATGTATTAATCAATGTATCCTTAATTAAAACAACATTTTTGAAGTTAAAACTTCTTTAGCGGCGTTGTACACTTTGAAGTATGGGTAAAAATGTTAAACTCGCGTCAGGACACGTGACCTGGATTTACCATGATCGCTTAGCGCGATCCAATTTAGGACCTAAACAAGTCTGCAATGCTTATTCGTACCATAATGGCTAATAAGCGATTCAATTTTGGCGCTGTTGCGATTCAAAGGCAGACCAGCGACAATTTATGTAGACATTTAAAATGGACCATAGACAACCGAGCAGTTCAAAAGCAGCGCCATAATGGTACCATTTAAAAAAACATTCCAATTGCGAAGCAGTTCAAAGTTGGATCCTAAAAAAAGCTTTTAAACGATCGTGGTAGGTACCCTGATCGAAAATTCGTAAGACGGAGGGAGAGTAGACCGCAAGGAAGTAATATATGTTCAAGTTTTCACTTCTGCCGGCACTCCCGGAGTGCAACCCTTTATTTTTTTTACTAAGGACCTTAGTGAAAGAGTGTTTGATTTATTTGTCCTTTCTCAACATTAAAACGAATCAACAAATTAAAAAAAAATGTAATAAGTTTGACGTGTGTGTATCTGTGTATCCGTGTGTCTGTCTGTGGTATCGTAGCCTTTAAATGAATTATTTCGATTTGTATTTTTTTGTTTGAAAACTGATGTAATCAAGTCCTAATGGTCTTAAGCTATATTTGATATAAATTAATTTAGCCTTAAAATTTATAATAAATCAAATGTCGGGTGATATTTTTTTTTTAAATTTTGAAGTTATCATAAGAATTTTCAGAGGAGTTCTCTGTCAACGACAATTTGTACAATTACGAACGAAAAAAAACGAGCTTACAAAAGCCAGAACTAAGAAAACATCGTCTCACTTATCTTTTAGGGTCCTATTTCAATTAATTGAATTAAGTCGCGCTCTGAGATGTCTTCAACGAGATCTTATCTTAAGAAATGGGAGAGATGAAGAGAAAGATAGGCGGTGAATAAATGAATGAATGAATTATACTTTACTAGCTTTCCGCCCGCGGCTCCGCCCGCGTCCTAATTTTTTTAAAATAAAAAGTATCCTATAAACCTCACGGAGCCCGAGACCTTTCCAACGAATGCAAAACCGTGGAAATCGGTTCGTGCGTTCTGGAGTTATAACATCAGGAAGGAAAACCCGACTTATTTTTATATAGTAGAAGACTAGCTTTCCGCCCTCGGCTCCGCCCGCGTCCTAATTTGTTTTTAAAATAAAAAGTATCCTATAAACCTCACGGAGCCCGAGACCTTTCCAACGAATGCAAAACAAAGGAAGGAAAACCCGACTTATTTTTATATAGTAGATTGCACGCCAGAAACAAACAAAATGTGCATATAAACATAAACATAGAGGTGGTGTATTTCGTGTTTATTCTTTTTTAATATTACTACTTATTTTTAAGGTATCGTCAACTGTGTGGTAAACTTTACTAACCCTGGTGCCAGAGTTTTCGAACCGCCAAATGGCCTCTGACTTGGTTTTAACACCCCCAACAGAAAAAGAGTGGTGCTATAAGCTTGACGTGAGTATCTGTATGCCTGTGTATCTGTGTGCCTGTCTGCGGTAGTGTAGCTTCTACCCTGTGAGTGCGACTCACGCTTGATTGGTTACCGTTTTTTCGAATTCAAGCTCACAAATTCACAATACAAGTGTTGGCAAGGATTACTGACCTTTTTGGCCCTTTTGATGCCCTGGTACTTACACTCCCCATTTTAATGTCTGAACCGGTCAGTGAGGTTAAGCAACGAATACAAGGGCAGGGAACCTGATGGTTGACCGAAGTGGCAATTTATCACAAGCGTTTCCGTGCTTCAGAGGGCAGGTTAAGCTGACGGTCCCCGGTGCTGTCGATTGACTACAGTTGTTAAAACCAAATCAGAGGCCATTGTTAGAAAACTCTGGCACCAGGTTTAGGCAAGTTCGCCACACACTGACTATACCTACACGATAAGAGAGAGAGAGGACCAAGTTCATTCTAATTTGAACCAGCAGATAAGAACCTCGGGTGGATACTTCATAGAGGGACTGTTGTACTTCATCAGTGAAAGATAATCCAATGTGGATGATTTCCGGAGTTTTTTTCTTCGGATTTTTTCCTTAATAGAAGTACACACTTTTAGTTATTTTACTAAAAGTGTGTAAGGCACAGCTTGTTATAAACTGAAACCTGAATTCTGACCATTTTCCTCGTGAAAATTTACGATTAAAAAAAATATATACAGGGTGAAAAACATTCGACAAATGATGAATGAATCTACCCATGAATACGAACAACTTTTTCTATGGGACCAACTCCTACTAAAAAAAAAACTGCTGTTCCATATAAAAGTTCAATATGCGCTCTATCAAAATGTATGGAACAACTGTTTTTTTTTTATTTAGTAGGAAAGTTGGTTCCATAGAAAATGTTGTTCGTAATCATGGTTAGATTCATCTCTCAAATTTTGTCGAATGTTTTCAGTTTCATCCTGTAGTTAGGTTATATTATAATTAATTTGAGCGGAAGTATGAAGACATTACACATTAAGAAAGAAAAAAAAAACATTTATTTGGTGGTTGCAAAAAACAAATTAATTTTAATTAAAAATTCACCAAAATGATCTCCACTTAGCGTTGACCTCTGACTCCAACTTTGATAGAGCTCTAATTTTCAGTGGCCATTAAACCCATAGACATAGAAATACCTTTCAGTGGTTAGACGTTAAACAATACGCCTGCTAGAATTAAAACCATGGCGATATATAGTTAGTTAGCTGCATTCAACCATTAACATGCAATCAGCCTGGGCTCCGATTCTGTAACTTCAGTTGTGTGTCGATAGAATGAAGGCCATATTATCGGTTCAGGTGGAAAAATCGAGAATTATCTAAATTTCATACATCTAATGACGGCTGCTTTTACTGGTGGCGCCACAGCCAACTGAATTTTCATTTGCTAGCTAGTTTACAACTTTACGTTCGGTTGGCGTTGGCGCTGCTGGTCGGGGTGTTTGTCAGCAAGTATATGAAAATTAAATAGTTCTCAATTTCACCACCTGAACAGATAAAACGGCCTCCATTCCATCGACACCCAACTTAAGTTATAGAATCGGAGCCCTGGGCAGCCGTAATGGATAGCGCTATAAACTAATAGATATAGTGTAGCTAAGAGTGGTTTATTGTGGCGTATATTGAGCTTGCTTATCTTATCCCTATGTTGATGTAGATTGTTATATACATGGTGTATCCCAGCTTAGCAAAAACTAAAACTCTGAATTGGGATTGATTTCTCAGTGACTTTTAATTTTTTTAAATATATTTACTGTCTATTGTACACAATATATATATATATATATATATATTACAGAAAAAAACATACAAAGAGAAGAGCCGACACAACAGACACTGCCTATTTGTATTAAGAAATTTCTTACAGCATTTATATATTTTTATTTTCTGTTTTAAAATTAAACATCCATTTTTTTTTCTTTAGATATTTTAGCCGTTAAAGCGTAAAATAGACAGACAGAGTTACTTACGGATTTATAATTGAGTATGAATTATTTTGAGTGTTTGTTGGCCATTCGATTTACTCACACGTGCGCTAACCTTTTGTAAACCACGTATTGTATCTTTAATTATTAAAATCGAACAAGCATGATATTCCACACGTAGAACCTGACAACATGACAGGTTTCTGTAAAGTTTTATTCTTTTTTTAGCATAAGCTCACCCAATTGTCTCATTAGAGTAGGCAGAGACCAAAAATTTCCACTTGCTTAGATCCAAACACACCTCTTTCGCTTCTTCTACATTCTTAGTTCGCTTCATACATGCTCTTCGGATTCGTATACTCCTAATACGACCTTTTCTCAGTAATCACCAATTTGGTCTAAGTACGTTCGCCTAGGGTGCCCTCTAAACCAAATAAATAATATACACACACCGGCAAATTTTGCGGAACAACTTATGTTTTTCATACAATTAAGTTTATAAATTGAGATTTTTAATTGATTCTGTTGTTAAAATTTTACGCTTAGTTTAGGCCAAAATGTTTGTCTGTTAAAATCAAATATAAAACATGCAAGAAGTTTTCAAGAATGTACCGCATGGCCAAAAGATAACATTGCAAATACCTTTTCATACAATTTCGTATGAAAAGTTTAAAGAGTTTTTTTTCTATTGACTACATGAGAGATTTAAGGCTTTTTGTCAGTTTTTGTAAAAAAACAGAGAAAACCATTTTAAAAATTATTTGCTAAAAACCAGTGCAGTTATGCACGTAAAACGTATATTTTTAGAACTCCCAAGCTAAGTCGATTGTATGAAAAACAGAAGTTGTTCCACTAAATGTGCCGGTGTGTGTATAATGAAATTTATATGTCACGCTCCCTTTAAAAGGATCACATTCGATTTACCCACACGTGCGTTAACCTTTTGTAGACCACGTATTGTATCTTCAATTATTAAAATCGAAAAAGGATGATGGGTCGGTATTGAAGCCTTGATACTATTATCCTATTTATTTTTTATGGTACACAAAAACATTAAACATATCTAACAGAGAACAGGATACCCAATGGCAAGCTAAACTCAATTGAATTCTCTTCCAGCTAAAGTGACAGAGAAATAATATTGAAACGGGCAAGTGTACAAAAACAAACATACTATTCAAATACACTATTTCCTAATATTCGTAGAACTTTACAGCATGACAGGTTTTTAGAAAGTTTTATTCATGATTCAAAACGTTTATTTGACATACCTACACACTGCAACATAATGGAATAAAAAAAATAGTAACTCTTGACCTCAATCTTGACCATAAAGGTGAAAGATGAGGTCGACGATGGAGCGAGTTAACCCAGAAAATGCCTATAAAGGCACTGGTACTCTCACGCACCGATGGAACACAGCAAGCTGTTTGGCGTCGGACTTCGGTAGGAGGGTGATCGCGAACCAGACGGCCCTTTACAGAGCCTACCACACCGCATGAGACCATAGGACGACACCTCAGATTCAGAAAAATAATGAAGTGTCATTGCCTGGGATGGATTACTAGGAAGCAGGTCTCATTTGTGTTTTCTTAGTCGCCTCTTACGACACCCACGGAAAGAGATATGGTGGTGTTATTCTCAACCGCTCACCACACGGCAAGTAAATAATTAATTTATATTTCACGCTCCTTTTAATAGGATCGCTTTCTATTTACCCACACGTGTGGTAACCTTTTGTGGACCATGTGTTACAGCTTTAATTATTAAAACCGAACATAAATGATTTTTTTTTATTATAAGATGGGTTAACTCTTGACCTCAATCTTGACCATAAGGTCAAAGATGATTTCGAAGATTGAGCGAGTTAACCCAGAAAATGCCTATAAAGGCACTGGTACTCCCATGCACCGACGGAACACAGCAAGCTGTTTGGCGTCGGACTTTGGTAGGAGGGTGGTCGTGAACCAGACGGTCCTTTACAGATCCTACCACACCGCTTGAGACCATAGGACGACACCTCAGATTCAGAAAAAAATGAAGTGTCGTTGCCTGGGATGGATTACTAGGAGGCAGGTCTCATTTGTGTTTCCTTAGTCGCCTCGTACGACACCCACGGAAAGAGATGGGGTGGTGTTATTCTCAACCGATCACCACACGGCAAGTAAATAATTAATTTATATTTCACGCTCCTTTTAATAGGATCGCTTTCTATTTACCCACACGTGTGGTAACCTTTTGTGGACCATGTGTTAAAGCTTTGATTATTAAAAGCGAACAAACATGATGGGCCGGTGTTGAGGCCTTGATACTTATACTATTTTTTACTATACGTAGAACCTTTCAGCATGTCAGGTTTCTGTAAAGTTTTTTTTTCTTTTTTAGCAATTAAACACATACATACATAAGCTCACCTATTTTTCCCATTAGGGTAGGCAGAGACCACAGATTGCCACCTGCTACGATCCAAACACACCTCTTTCGCTTCCTTTACATTCATAATTTGCTTCATACATGCTCGTTGGATTCCTAACATGGCCTTTTCTCAGTAATCACCAGTTTGGTCTAAGTACGTTCGCCTTAGGGCGCCCTCTAAAACAAATAAATGAGTAAATAATTAATATTATATGTCACGCTCCCTTTAATAGAATCGTTTTTTATTTACCCACACGTGTGCTTACCTTTTGTGGACTTTAATTATTAAAATCGAACCAGGATGATGGGCCGAAGTTGAGGCCTTGAGATACATTTTTAACCGACTTAAAAAGGAGGAGGTTTCTCAATTCGACCGTATTTTTTTTATGTATGTCCGCGGATAACTTCGTCGTTTATGAACTGATTTTAATTATTCTTTTTTTGTTGGAAAGAGAGTATCCCAAGGGTGGTCCCATGGCAAGGAAACCAGGATCTGATGGTGGGATCCTGAAGAAATTGAGGGAAACTCTCGAAAAAATTGTCTTTTTGGGATTAAAATCGGTGACTCTTACGTTTTTGACGTGGAAAATTATTTTACTATACGTAGAACCTTACAGAATAACAGGGTTCTTGAAATATGTACCTATGTATAATACACAAAAGCCTTCAGCTGCCTATTAAATAATAAAAATAATAACATCTGCAAAATGCCAAAATCTAAACTGTCTTCACTCACTCACTTACCAATTGACTTAGAAATTGTAAATTAAAAGTTGTACTTAATTTTGTTACCTTTTATGATCTAAGTAGTGTAACATACTTTTGACATTTTATTTTATTTTATTGACATTTTATTTAATTAATTTAATTTATGTAAGTTGTTTGAATTTAAAATGTGAAATATGGGACCTGAGCCTGAAATAAACAATTTTATTTATTTATTTATAATCTTCTTTATAGCTTTGTTCTGTTTTTACAAATAAATGAGTAAATGATTACTAAATAAACAAAAATTTCATCCCTTTATTTAAGAGGATCATTTCCACCCATTTAATCACAACAGATCTCTTTAAAATTTTGATACAATATTAGGATTACCTTAAACAAGCTTTGTGCGTTGCTTTGTTTATTAATGCTTAATTAAAAGCTATTAATAATTAAAAGCTGGCCGTTTTTTCAAATTCCATCTAATAACCCTCACCATTTGTGTCAAACAAAACCACCACCATTTGTTGTGTCAAAATATATTGATGTTGTGGTTAAAAATAATTTGACCACAACATCAATATTTTTATTTTATTTTCATAAGGTGTGAATAACTAATACATACGCTTCCATACATATTCATACACAGACACACACACACTCACACATAACACACACACACTGTCCTTTTACATTACTCATCCAATCTATTTTGTTTTGTTAATCATACTTATATCTATGCTACCCGTTAATCTAAATCTACAGTTTATAATATGTTGAACTTCTTAATTGGCTGTATACATTTTTAATATAAGGGTTATGTAATGTAACATGTATAAGCTGTGAAGTTTGCAATAAAGTAAATAAATAACTAAATAAATAAAACGTGGCATTTAGTGGTTTTCTAGAACCACTGATGCTCTGTTTACCCCGTATGGACGTAGTGTATACGCTTAGGAATCAACAGAGACTAAAACATACCTTTTTATTTAGTTTTTGGGGTAGGAAACCGTAGACGCCCAAATCAAATCAAATATCTTTATTGTGTATCAAGAGTACAATATGGATATTATTTTGTGACAAACTCACAATCTTAGAAAATTAATCGGCCTTATGTCGGAAAGCTGTAACTCTTACTTTCGCACAAATCTAAGGCAGTTGATCGGGGAGCGAGACAGCAAGAAAGTCCTCGAAACCCCAAATTACGCGCAAGTCTTGTAGGGAACCTCGTAGCTATTGTCTACGCCTCTAAGCTACGAGAAGTTAATAATGGAGGTAATAGTTACAGGTCATTAGGCGGTTCGAAACTTCTAACACCAGGATTAGGCAATACACATAACTATACTTACACAGTAACGGAGGAAAGGTGGGGTAAATTATTAGCTATAAATTAGCTAATTAGCTATTAGCTATTCTAGGCAAAAATGTACCTTAAAAAAACTATTTTAAACCCTCAATAAAAAAGGAGTGGTGTTATAAGTTTGACGAGTGTATCTGTCATCGACCACACAGCCTAAGGATAGTATCTATGTGTCTATGTCTGTGTATCTGTTTTTCTGTCTGTGGCATCGTATCTTCTAATCGAATGGACCGATTAATTTTTTCAATTTTAATTAATGTAAATAAAACGCTATTTATTTCAAATGTTATCAAAAACGCTATTTATTAAATTATGAGGGTTTCCCTCGCTTTCCTCGGGATTTCGTCACCACTTGGTGACAAGGCGACCACCGCAAAAGTATACTCTTTCGAACAAAAGAAGAATTTTGATAATCGATCCATAAATGGCGGAGAAATTGGTGAACATACATAAAAAAGTATACAGTCAAACACCTACTCCTTTCTCCTTCTTTTCTAAAATCGGTCAAAAGTTATAGTTATATCACGCGTCTATGTTAGCCCAGCTGTCCATTAGATCAAGATACGGTCAAGAGTACTCAAAGCGTGAGATGTGACATAAGGACAAAGCGAGAAGAGCCCTCAGTTCGAGGGTACTACAATAGAGCCCACGTTTTGAGAGTATCATAATACAATAGAGAAAACACACAATGGCCTATTATTGTCATTTATAGGCTGTTTCATATCACGTGAACATCCTTATATATGTATAGAAAGACAAAATTGCTACTTGATTCTTGTTTTTGACCTTAAACAAATAATTTTAGTCATAAAAACTTTTAAATATTCCACATTAAAGTTCTCCAAAATTATGCAGCTTTATTATTATTATTATATATACTTTATTGCAAAAAAAAACAGGACATCATAGAAACATGAAAACACGGAAAAATTTACAATAGGCGGCCTTATTGCTAAACAGCAATTTTTTCAAGGCAACCGGAGAAAAGAAATCAAGAAGAGAAAGAAAGTAGCGGGTGCAGCAATATTAAATGAACTACATAACAATAAGTAAATACTTATACCTAAAATAAAATAATATTTAAATACGAATACATACACAAATATACAAAAATAAAATAAACATACATACTAGGTATAGTTTTGACGATAGACCGCAGTAAAATTGTATAAAGCAAGGAAAAACTCAGGAGGCCTCTTCGTAAATAACTCAATTTTATAATTCGGCCCGGCAAGGCACTTCAAAATTTGAATTACCATTGCCCCCTATGTTCTCAGTTTCTAATATTACTAGTACATAAGAGGCAATGGTAATACAATTTTGCCGTGCCGTTTTCGAATTATAAAAAAGCCCATTCCTTTATTCGCTCACCCGTAAAGGTGTAGTTCTCCAGAGTACAATGTAGTTCTCCAACCTAAGTGGTTGACAAAATCATCTTCATATTACTTAGTAATGAAATAACATCGCCAAAAACCCCTTCATTTTCTCCGTATATTCGTTTAAAAAACCAAATGCAAAGCCTTCCACAAAATCCGACGCCCGAAGGCGGCAGACACGAAAGGAAGCTCGTAAAAACACCGCCTCGCTTGTCGGGTTCATCACACGAGTACGTATTCATATTGCACAGACTTTTATACTAGATTCTACCTAATTAAATATTTTAATATGTATATTTTAAAGGCGAGTAACGCGTAGAGGGCAGAGGGTATTCATGCCGAACATTTTTCTTTCCTTAAAAATTCTTTATCTATATATTATACTAGCTGATGCCCGCAACTTCGTCTGCGTGTTGTATGTATTTTTATAGACCGAGTTTGTACTTTGACACAACTACAGATACATGAATTGCCGTTTTTTATTGAAGCAACTATTTCGTTCATATTTTCGTTATATGAACGAATAGCAACTATTTCGTTCATATAAGGAAAAGCAATTTCTAAAAATATTTTTTATTTGAAAACTTGGCTAACTATGTCATTTAAGGTTGATACTTAATACATTACATTGGATCTGAAAACAAAGGTCAAACATAGTTGTTTCCTCTATCGCTTATATTTTCTATACCATTGTTACTGCTTTTGATAAATTAAGGTCCGTATTTGAGAACGCGACTCAGACTCTGATCTATACTTAAGTAGCAGTCGTTTTTGATTTTTTGATACTGAGAGAGATAGACAATCAACACTTAACATGAGTCAGTGGTGCCTCTAAAACATCTTGTTGTCTTAACAATCCCACAAAAAGTGGTTAATTAATATTGTATTTCGCGTTTCTGTGAAAAACGTAAGGATTTTGTACTCATAAAAATCAATTTTGATAAAATAAAAATATGTGGAGTAATAAATTTACGAAAATTGTATGTTGAAAGACCTATTACTTAGGTAAGTACAATAAATGGCACACGAATTCCTTAGTGCTAATTACGGACTTATTTTTGATTTTCAGTGGAATAGAAGTTTCTGAAACAGGTCACCTATGTCAGTATCTAAGACAACCCCCGTGCATTTGAGATTTCAGCTAGCACGCTGCTTTTATTGTGCTTTGCGATAATTGTGTAAAAATGATTCAATAAATAGTTAAATTTAAGATAGAAATGACTAAGCTTTTCCCTTCAATGGACATTTGTAGAAATAAGCAAAGGTGTCAGTGCTTGATCCAAACTAAGAAACTTATTAGAATAGTAATATTATAAATATTTATCCATGGCTTATATACGCAATGCTACGCTTGATGTAAACTAAAATCAATAAATCAATAAATAGCCCTTATTTCATGTCAGGACATCAAAGCCATAGATCAAACCTATATAGACCATATTCATAGTGGTTTTAATAAAACAAATGTCAATTGTCAGTTTCTATTGAGTTTCCCGCCTTTAAAAATAAGAAATGCATTGAAAACACCGGCTGTACGGCCATAGATTCCTTTGCTTAAAAATAAAAATAAGCCGTTTTTTTTTTTTTGTTAAATTTATCCCTTTCGGGAAAGGCAAAGGAAACTATGTCCATACAGCCATGTCTTCAGTGAAAAATCTTCTTTCTTCAACTTAACCTAAGCCCTAAGCTCCTCATGTTCTGCGTAAAACCGGATAGCGTTTGTTTTACGAAAACTGGCGGCGAGAAGCACAACCGCGAGGATCTTTGTCGGTACCAAACGGAGCAGAAACACTGTTATCACTTGAATTTTTCATCACTACACGAATTTTAGTCAATTTACTGCATAATACACTATCACTATTACACATTAAACAACTTTTTCACGCCGAAAACGAAAATTCAATTGACAAAGCAACCGCTCACGCCGAGTTCCCGCCAAAGACCAAATAAGCCGTTTTATTGTTTTCAAAAAGTGATATCCTGAAGATTGAAATGTCATTTAGTTAGGGCCGAATTAAGATTTGAAGACTAAATACTTAGTCAACTTCGTTCTTATTAACACTGTATTAAGTGTTTAGTTTTGGTTCGTTAAAAAGTGCAGAATAGCCGAACTATTAATGGGGAAGCTGACAAAAGTTTCGATATTTTAGATATTATACGCCTATAATCCTCGTTGGGGTAACATAAGTCACATAACTTTACATGTCATGAAATTTTAAAAAATGGCATAGTCTTTATGAGTATATAATACGTTGTCTAAATTTTGCAATGCACGGACGGCCCCAACTCAGGTTACCACACACGTGCACTCTGTGCTGTTGTGATAAGAGCGGTTTTGCAATGAAAATGGAGTAACCTGATGCGCTGGCCTCTGTACCAACAATGCAATGTATTTGGTTGGCAGCTGGCACATTCAAAATTTTTTGTTCAGTGCCAGTTCAGCACAGAAGTTTTTTGGATATTTGTGGGTCAGTTACAATAATTTTAATTTCTTCCGACTCACTTATATTCGACGATAGCTCTTAAAAATAACATTTATCTAATTATAGAGCAGCGCCCTCAGATTTTCTTTATAAAGTACTTTTTTAAAGGTGAATTTATGAGTTAGAAAAAGGTTATTGCAGAATACCAGCGCTGCAGTCTGGTACTGCAGCAATATGCTGAGTCAGCGCCAATTTGATTGGCATGATACAGATAACACGGTGTAAAATAGTTTTATAAAATTATTTGTTTCTGTTTCTTACTCTGTTTACTTCATTGTTTGCTTGCTGATTCATGTTTACTTGTATGTTTGTTATTTGTCTATTACTGTGTTGTGCTGTTTTATGTCAATTGAATAAAGTATCAATCTATCTATCTATCTATCATAAAATCAATTAATTAGCACTTCACACTGTAACTTTCTGCACTAAAGTTTCCCTCGTATGGTTTGTTTGCCCAAACCGGAAATCGAACCCAGAAACCGTCGATTCACAGGCTGTGTAACTCTACTACTCAACCAAACTTCCGACAAAAAATTAAGAAAGGATCTTTTTTACAAAATATCTCATAAATCGCAATCCGGTCCTTTTATCAAATGCTACGTACTCATAGACATAGTAAAAATAAGTTAAATATCAACACTGTTTAGGGATATTGCTTAATTTTTCATACAAAAAGGTGTGTTTGAGAAGCTATAAAAGCATACTCGAGACACATGGAGGGATATAATTTTAAGATGAGCAAGTGTTAAACCTGAATTTTCAATTCTCGTCAATGAATTTTGTTTAAATTGTTGTTTTTAAACGTGACGTAAACGAAAACAAAAATGCACTTTTTTTTGCTTTTTGTATGAAAATGGTGGAATTAGCGCAACTTTTTTTTCATTTTAGTCACGTTTTCACAAATTTCAAGAAAAATTAAATTCATTGATAAAAATTGAAAATTCATGTTTAGCACTTGCTCATCTGAAAATTATATCACTCCGTGTATCTCGAGTATGGTATTATAGCTTCTCAAACAGACCTCTTTTGTATGAAAAATCATGCAATATCCATAGACAGTGTTGATGTGTATATTTTTCTATGTTTGGCGTAAATAATAGAAAGAACTTGAGAAACATTGTAAGTGCCAATTCCATTCAAGGGTTGCCCTTGATTTTGATGGGATTCCATCAGATCCTGACTTTCTTTCGAACAAAAAAAAAGAATTTTGAAAATCGGTCCAAATGGCGGAGAAATCGGTGAACATACATAAAATAAAGATATACAATGGTTTAAGATTTCGTAGTCTTCCTTTCATTTAATTTACCAAGTTTGTTAGAAAGATTTCATCCTTATAATTGACCCTAACGATCGACGCAATAAAAGTACAGGGTATTCTTACAGATTTTAGTCGGTTCGATGCCCGGTTGGGGCAAGCGAATTTTCGAAAATTCTTGAATGCAGTTTTCTTTCTTTTCAAAAATAAAGGAATGTTTTCTTTGAGTACAATTTTCTATCTACAGTATTAAGAGTACTTTCCCTTCAGGTGGCATTACAAAATTCTACCCTGTATACAGTCGAACATAAAACCTCCTCCTTTTTGGAAGTCGGTTAAAAAGTAATTCAAGTGATACAGTGTCTGTGCTTCTCGCTTCTCGCCAGTGCTTCTCGCCGCCATAGTTCTTCGTAAACAAAACACTATCGGCTCACGGAGAATGAGAGAAGTAAAGAAATATAAATTGAAGACATAGCTAAGAAATACATATATATTGAAGACCTGGCTGTATGGATGCAGATTCCTTTGCCTTTCTCGAAAGAGATAAATTTAAAAAACAACATGTCCTTGCTTTTAGCCCATGTATATGTCAAAACTACGTTGATCTCTATGGTATGAGTAAAATGTTCTGAAAAACACCTAGCTTTGAATTTTTTCAGGGGTTTTTGTTGTTGGTTTTATATTTACTGGCTAAATTTCGAGATTTTATGTAGCCTAAATGTTGACCGGGGATATAAGGTACCCCTATGCAAAATTTCATTTAAATCGGTCCAACAGTTACGGAGATTAGCCCGTGCAAACAGACAAACAGACAAACAGACAAACAGACAAACAGACAAACAGACAAACAGACAAACAGAGAAACAAAAAAATCTAAAAAAATCGGGATTTGTTTTATTTCTCTTCTTACATCCCCCTGACTCAGTTTTTAGCATTTTTTTTCTATGTACAGAAATTCGACCTCTACAGTTTTATTATATGTATAGATAGTATTAATATTAGTATAGATTTGTTTGTTTGTTTGCATTGAATAGGCTCCGAAACTACTGGACCGATTTGAAAAATTATTTCACCATTAGAAAGCTACATTATCCCCGATGGATATAGGCTATATTTATTTTAAAAAAAAATAGGGATCTTTACTGAAACTCAAATAATGTAACCCAAGGTGTAAAAAAATTACTTAAAATATTCTTTACATTGCGTGCGCTGCGTAAACTATTGATGATAGAATAAAATAATGTATTACGACTTTGCAGAACACATAAATATTTACAAAAGCTGTCGCGACAGCATATGTCTAACTATTGTAGTTATGCCACAATATGTGTTCTTTAATTTTAAAATTTTAATTGAAATGCCGCCCGCTATAAAATGCTCTTTATTTGTATCTTGGTATTAATCCTTATTAAAATAAATTACTTCATATTTAAGACTGCTTCAATATCTATAAACAACTTTTTGAATTATGCAATTCGGACATTCCATTCAAAAGATATCATAGAAAAAAGTTTCGTGGTCGCCGCTCATCCTGCTCAGCTAGCTAGCTAGGCAGCACCTGCGATGTAGGCGTCACTGGGGTACGGGCCGTACGGGCGGGGTGTCAATGTCAAGAAATGAAAAAAAAAAACTTCAGAAAGTTTAATAATATGTTATAAAATCAATCAATATCTATAGTTGTGTATGCTGTATGACAGCAATGCAGACTGCTTTTCCAGTCTCGTGGACATTCCCTCTACTGGTAATTTCGGTCCGTATTACCTAAATTACCAAGCTTGATATAAACTTAAGTATTGATTGTCTCTTTCTTTCACTATCAAAATGACAAAGACGACTGCTGCTTAATTATAGATCAGTCTGAGTCGCGTTCTATAATACGGACCTTAGATGCACATTGCATAAGTGCTCAGAGCATTTCAAGCAATTAGAATACCTTCTTCGTATATGGTAAATACTTCAATGAGGCTACCTATATGCTATTTTAGGTTTTAAACATTTATTTATTCATAACTTATTTGAAAGACTTACATTTGATATCTTAGGTAATAAGCATAGCCAAATACAGATTACTCTGTATTAGCAAATATTCGTCTGTTTAAAGGTTTTTTTTTGTATGTAACAAACATGATTATCCTATTCAGCTTACATCTTTAGTAAGTAAGTAATTCAAATCAAAAAGTTGTATTTTTACAGCACCATTGTATTCTATGTATACCTTTCTGCAGCTTTCTATGTAATACCTATCAATGTCAAGTGTATAAGATCTCAACTTTTATTAGTTTAGTTAGGAAACATCAAAATGGCGATGAACTTTACAGCACTAAGAAAGGATTTTTCTAAATTCTACCCCTAAGGGGGTGAAAAGGGGGTTCAAAGTTTGTATGGAGAAAACAATTTTTTTGCACATTTTGACTCAAAACTTCGTCAAGATATACCTCGAAGCAAATAAACGGACACGTGTTTCGCTATTTTTTCAAAAATCATCCTCTAAAGGGTCAAGAATGAAACGGGTGACTAAAAGAGTTCTTTGCGCGAGCGAAGCCGCGGGGAAAAGCTAGTAATTAAATATTCTTATTAAAAGCTACCTGACCCGGCGAACTTCGTAACGCCTTAGAATTAATTCCTCGCAGTCTTTCCATATTTTCTCACCTTTTTAACGTTCTCTGAAATTTAACTTTTATTTCAAGTTAAAAATTTATTTAGCCATTCTCGAATTTTAGCGTGACAAACAAACAGCAATTCATTCTTGTAAATATAGATTTATATACTACTACCTTTCCACCCGGGACTTCAGTCCCGTGGGAATTTGGGAAAATTATGTAGCCTGTGTTACTCAGGGATAATGTAGCATTCTATTGGTAAATGAATTTTTCAAATCGATCTAGTAGTTTCGGAGCCTATTCAATGCAAACCAACATACAATCAAATCTTCCCCCTTTATAATTTTAGTGTAGAAAACAGCATGGCTAGCATAGCCCGCGACAAACTCGCAGCCCCTGACTCAGTCAGCATATGTGATAGCGGAGCTGCGACACTGTCGTTTTCTCTTAGGACCTTAGGGCCAGCCTTTTAACTTCTTTGGCTTACGTGATGAATGTTGTTTTTTTTATAGATTATGGGTTAGCTCTTGACCACAATCTAGCCCAGAGGCGGAGATGTGGTCGAGGATGTAGCAAGCTCACCCAGAAGATGCCTATTCATTCACTCGAACATTGCCCGGAAATACAGACGCAGGCAGATCAAATCAGTTCAAATCAAATCAGTTTTTTGTTTACTTTTAATTATTAATCCAATTTTTAGGGCCACACGAAATTCTCAAAAAACAAAGAACGGGTTGCACTTCGGGAGTGCCGGCAAAGTGGATACTTAAGGCGACTACAGCACCTAAATTACGATTTTATGATGCGTAGATAAGCATGACGCACTGCATTACATCGAAGAAAAAAATACTACGGTAATATTCAGGACACAAACTAGATAAGTAGTTTGCTGAAAACATGATTCAGCACTTTTGGTTCGATAGAAAAAGCTCACAAAGTCACCTCTAAATACTCAATATTGTGTATCTTTTAAGCTGTAAAAAACGATAGTAAAATGCACACAGGAACTTGAATTTGCTATCAAAATTTTTGTGATTGAACACTCTCGATAAGTAGTTAACGCATTTTTCGATTTAAGCTGTACCTTTCCTTTCCTGCCGGCCCAGGCTGTTGAGAGACGGAGATGGCACTATTCCTATGTGTCCTGCCTTTATCGGGTGCTGTGGTCGCCTTAATGAACTTAAATTATATTACTTCCTTGCGGTCTACTCTCCCTCCGTCTTACGAATTTTCGATCAGGTCACGTGTCCTGACGCGAGTTTAACATTTTTTACTCATCCCAAAAAGAACGCCGCTAAAGAAGTTTTCACTCTCCCTCCGTCTTACGAATTTTCGATCAGGTCACCTGTCCTGACGAGAGTTTCACATTTTTTTCACAAAGTTCACAACGCCGCTAAAAAAGTTTCCACTTCAAAAATTAGACTTTCCATTCCAAAAGGATAATCAGCTATCGTAAAAAATTATGGAAAATCATTTTTTTCATACTTCGACTTGAGTTCCTTGTAGACAGTTCTTAAGTTTTGTGGACGGATTCACATCCTTAACTTTCGCTAAAAATGCGGAAAAATGTCTATACCCTTTAGTCTATTGTTTGACGAATTCTTCTCTTTAAAAGCGGAAAATACTGTAAATCTCTCCAAGTAAAGCCGGCTTTGGAACGGCTGGAGCAAAAACTCTACCAGAATGTTTGAAGAGTAAATCAAAGCCAATTTTTATCAAATGGTTTTTTATTGAACGTAGTCGCGATAACTTTTCTTGTAAAAGATTTTTATTTTTTTTATTTTATTTTAACAATTGGAAAACAGCATTTTTAATAGATTTACCGGACATACAATGAATGAATGAAATGTTGTTTAAGTGACACAGTATATTTAAAATAGTTTTATAATAACTCACCTTATAATAAAATAAAAAAAAGAAACCCACAAATTTTCCGCCAAAATTTATTACATTACCGTCTAAGTTATACATTGTTAAGTTAACATATTACAAAACCAGACTCGGTCAAAGTGATGATATATAGACTCAAAACATTTATTTGGCATTAAAAAATATATATATATATAGGAAGGGTTAACTCTTGACCTCAATCTTGACCGTAAAGGTCAAAGATGAGGTCGACGATGGAGCGAGTTAACCCAGAAAATGCCTATAAAGGCACTGGTACCGACCGACGGTACGTACCGACGGAACACAGCAAGCTGTACTAGGAGGCAGGTCTCATTTGTGTTTCCTTATTCGCCTCTTAAGACACCCACGGAAAGAGATGGGGTGGTGTTATTCTCAACCGATCACCACACGGCAAAAACAACAGAAAATAAAATAAAAAACACAGGACAAGAACACAAACTGAAAATGACAGCACAACGTATGATAATAAAACGGGCAAGTGCGAGTCGGACTCGCGCACGAAGGGTTCCGTACCATAACCTATAAAACCGGCCAACTGCGAGTCGGACTCTATAAAAACCATTATCTCTATACAAACGGCAAAAAATCACGTTTGTTGTATGGGAGCCTCCTTAAATATTTAATTTATTTTACTTTTTAGTATTTGTTGTTATAGTATCAACCGAAATACATCATCTGTGAAAATTTCAACTGTCTAACAATCACGGTTCATGAAATACAGCCTCGGACAGACTTTTTATAAAAACAAGCAAAACAAATCTCGTTTTTTTGTATGGGAGCACCTTATAATTACTTTATTCTGGTTTTTTGTATAAGTTGTTATAGGGCACATAGAAATACATCATCTGCGAAAATTTCAACTGTCTAACTATCACGGTTCAAGAGATACAGCCTGGTGGTATTTTTTTATTATTTTTATTAATAGGGTTCCGTTTTTTCCGTTTGGGTACGGAACACTAAAAACAGTGTATTGTGCTGTAGTTGACTCAGTTTTAACGACTGAAAAAACACTTTGTTAATTTTTTTTTTATTCTGTTTTCCAATCAAATATTCATGACATGTGCTCAAGAAAACACATAAGAGTAGACGGATCGTCTTGAAAAGTGGATCAACATTGTACTTGTAAGTTATATTTGGGTCGTAAAACTTGGGTTGTTCCTCACCCTTCCATTAACTTGAAGGACCTCCTACCAGTGTTGTTTTACGAGTGGTTCTCAGTCGGTTTTGGAAGTATTTCTTACTAGCGGTTTATATAGCATAGGATTTTTCCTAGCGCTACCTGATAAATGTTGCAAAATGTACTTTTGTTACTTGGCCAAATAAATAATTTTTATTAGTTATTTATTATTATTATTTGAGTTTTGGTTTCTAAAGCCCGTAGAAGGAGACTAAGTCTTGATCTATACTTAAGTATTAATTGTCACTATCAAAATGACATGCTACTAAGTATATTCGTTAGTGGAAGTTGTCGTTGGCACAACTTCCGATCCCAAGATCACATCGTAGGGCTAACGCACGCACACATACATATACACCGGTGCACATACACACACACACATACACACACCCACACACATGCACGTACACACATACACATCTGCACACACTTTGATTTAAGTAAATTTAGATATATTTTTGTTTTGTTTAAGAAATTTTGTTATTTAAACTGGGATTGTGCGAGGCACACCCAACACGAGCAAATTAATGCTTACTGGGCTGGCCTCAAGTGAGAATGTAAAAATTAGTTTTAGAAATAAATAAATTTTCATTTTCATTTTTCATTTTCCATATCAGAGTTAAGTCGCGTTCTGTAATACGGTCCTTAGAATTGGTATTTGACTAATATTAAATATTATAAAATTTAGATAGTATATTATACGTAATATGATAACAGAATCCGAAATAAAATTTGAAATTGATCGAAAAATAAAAAAGTTATAGCCTATTAAACTTTTTTCTTTGTCTATTTCTTAAAAACGAAATTATGTGAATAGCGGTACTGTGACGTTACTGTTTTGTATTTCCCTGTCTTATTGAGAGTTTCAAATATTCATAATTATCTTTCGTATTTTTAAATATATTGAAAAAAAATTTATAGCAGGCTATTTATAATGTAAAAAGCTTCAATTTCAATGTTTTTTTTCAAATACCAGCAAATTCCGATTGACATAGTGAAATCAGCAACACCAGTTACAGAGATACTCAATATATCTCTTGAGATATTATCATTGTTCACATGGTTACAAATAAATTATTTATATTTTTATCGAAAAGCGGTGAATCGAAATGATATTAGTTCATAAAAATAAATATATATATATGACTTATATACATAAAAAGAGAGAGGGGCTGTGTCGTAAACACGGCCATGTGTTTTCATGTATATCGTATACTCAACTCAACGCAACGTAACAAATTCTTTGATTCTTTAGTTATCTAGTGATATCATTGAATTTTGTCTGCAGATGATAGACTTTTAGGCATGATGATTTTGCCAATTTACCCCCGTGTAATGTTAGCGGGCTTGTGTCCAGAGCCCGATTCTGTAACTTCAGTTGTGTGTTGATAGAATGAAGGCCATTTTACCTGTTCAAGTGGCGAAACTGAGAACTAATTAGTTTCCATAATATACTTGCTGATGGCTACCCCGACCAGCAGCGCCACCGCCAACCAAACGTAAAGTTGAAAACTACCTAGCAACTGAAAATTCAGTTGGCGATGGCGCCACCAGCCAAAGCTACCGTCATTAGATGTATGAAATTCAGATAGTTCTCAATTTCGCCACCTGAACGGATAAAATGGCGACCACTGCATCGACACACAACTGGAGTTACAGAATCGGGGCCAGTGGACGACTGTGTAGCTTGAATAGAGCTAGGAAGATAGGTAGGAGACATGATTTTTCTCATGAATATATATTACAAACCAAACTATGGGCCCGACTCTGGAATCATATAAACAAAATCGTCAAAACAAAAACATACTGACGAATTGAGAACCTTCTTTGTTTTTGGAGTCGCTTGATAAAAAAAAGTATGTTTCAGGATTTCCCAACAAATGGGACAGTCTCCCTCCTTAATTTAAGAGCACTCAAACTCTCGAAGGAAATTTTTGAATTGCGTACAACTTTTGAAATGCTATCCTCAAGAATGTTTTGAAACTTTATGAATTTAATATCAACAGAAACTGTGATATCAGATTTTGCGTTAAGAGGAGTTTGGTCTCAGTTATTTCAGTATAACCTATAGTAGATCAAAGCCGCCCAAGAGCATCTTATAAAATAAGTTTATTATTTTATGAATCACTAACTTTTTCCTCGTGGGAATTTGGGGAAATTATGTAGCCTAGGTATGTGATTTCCAAGCTATATTGTATCCTACAGCTCGAGCATGTTGGGCGACAAACCCGCGCGGCACGCCACTCGGCTGACTGCACTTCACTTTGATTGCGCGAGCGCCCCGCGCAAAGGCTTGCTCTCCCTCTGGCGTTGTCAATGTTGCCATTTTGACATAGGACTGCGGTGCATGCCATTTGTGCTGGAGTGCAATAAATTATATTGTATTGTATATTACTACAAAGAATCATTAAAACGTTCTTGAGTTATAAACCGTCTAACTATACGAGTATGTTTTATGTACGAACGGCCGCAACTCAACTTACCCCAAGCGTGCACTCTGTGCTGTTGTGATAAAAGCGGTTTTGCAATGAAAATGGAGTAACCCGATGCGCTGGTCTCTGAACCTAATTGATTTATTGTCAGTTTGCAAACTCTGATTAATTACTAAAACAAGCGACAAACTCGTTTTCGGGTAGTCAATAAAAGCAATTAACATCGATGATTATATTGGGCTTTTTTATAATTCGAACGGCACGGCACGGCACTTCAAAATTTAAAGCACGAGCTTATTGAAGCGAGTATTACTATTACATAGGAGACAATAGTAATACAATTTTTCCGTGCCATTTTCGAATTATTGGTTACATAAGTGGTCCCTTTTACCAGACACAGAAGACGAAGGATAGAAAAACAGTTTTTATGTGATCCTGTTTGAAAACTATTGTTTTTTACCAAAAAGAACTCCGGTTCCACTGAAACGAATTGGGTCTTAACGACAGAGTATCATTCATCTAGACTAGGGATGGCGAACCTTTATGTATTAACGTGCCATTTTTAAAAGAAATGTTGAGTGAGACCATAGACGTGCCATCGAATAATGTTGACTTATTGTGAAAATAATAAACACCTCTCAAGCACTGCAAATTTTCTCGAAAATTTTCCGTTTTTCTTTAAATTTAGTGCGCGAAAATTTCTGTTTTTCGCGGAAAATTTGGAACGAATTTTGTCCAACCGTTTCTTCTTCTATTCACATCCCGTTTTTTGTTTTAAAATTTGTACGAAATGTATCTAATCAGAGCCGGCGTTGCTCAACGGCAGGAGCAAGAACGCTACCCGCCCACTATGCCTACTGATTCTGTAACACACGCTCACTTAAGTTCATTAGTTGAATTTTGGAAAAAATTCTATTATCTATGCTTTGTCAATCGGTGGCGTGCTCAAAATATTTTGTCGCGTGCCATTGGTTCACGCCGTGTGGTGATTGGTTGCGAATAAAATCACCCCATCTCTTTCCGTGGGTGTCGTAAGAGGCGACTAAGAAAACAAAAATGAAACCTGCCTCCTAGTAATCCACCTTAAGCAACGACACCTCAATTTGTTTTGAATCTGAGGTCGCGTCCAATGGTCTCATGCGGGCCGTCTGGTTCGCGACCACCCTCCTACCAAAGTCCGACGTCAAACAGCTTGCTGTGTTCGGTCGGTTCAATCAAAGGTGAGGCATTCCTCAATGGCATTTTCTGGATTAACTCGCTCCATCGTTGACCTCATCTATGACCTTGGTCAAGATTGAGGTCAAGAGTTAACCCATCTCATAATAATTATAAAAAAGGTTCGCAACCCCTGATTTAGACTCCAGAGCGCACATAAAGGCAAGCGTATCCGAGGTTCCAAACTTGCTAATGCCCATTCTCTGTTTAACTTTAAACTTTCAACAAGTTATTCCAACAAAGAGAAATTTGTAAGGAGTAATGCCTTTAGTTTTCGACGCTATTTGCTTTTTAACCCCTGACAAAAAAAGGGGTGTCATAAGTTTGACTTGTGTATCTGTATGCCTGTGTATATCTGTGTCTGCCTGTGAAAGTTTCTCTTTACAAATACAAATTTACAAAATTATTTATTTCAAAAAATTATTATAATACAAGGTAGAATGGAGTCACCCTTTAGGCAAATGTAATGCCTGTGTTGGGAGTTTATTGTGTTATTGTTTGTTACTTTTATTTTCCTCAAATATTTGTCCCGAATAGCAATCTATCTGTCCGTGGCATCGTAGCTCCTAAACGTGTGGACCTATATCGATGCAGTTTTTGAAGTGAAAACTTCTTTGGCAGCGTTGTGCACTTTTTGGGATGGGTAAAAAACGTTAAACTCGCGTCAGTACACGTGACCAGGAGGTTTACCATGATCGCTTAGCGCGGTCCAATTTAGGACCTAAACAAGTCTGCAACGCTTATGCGTACCATGATGGCTTATAAGCGATTCAATTTTGGCGCTGTTGCGATTCAAAGGCGATTATGTAGACATTTAAAATGGACTATAGACAACCGAGCAGTTCAAAAGCAGCGCCATCATGGTACCATTTTAAAAAACATTTCAATTGCGAAGCAGTTCAAAGTTGGATCCTAAACAGAAATGCTTTTAAACGATCGTGGTAGGTACCCTGATCGAAAATTCGGAAGACGGAGGGAGAGTAGACCGCAAGGAAGTAATATATGTTCAAGTTTTCACTTCTGCCGGCACTCCTGGAGTGCAACCCGTTGTTTTGTTTGAAAGCTGACGTAATCGAGATGGTTCTTAGGAAAATTGGTCCAAAAGCAATATTTGTAACTGCTTGACTTATGTCATTTTGTTGTTGTTTAATTAATCCTTATTGGAAAAGGCAAGGAAATTCATGACTTTACAGCCATTTTTATACATTTAAGCTTTAGTTTTATTTTTTGTGGTAAAGCCCTAAGTCGGGGGTTAAAAAAATTTCGAGTTATATCGACCAATAAGGGACGGTCCTCAATTTCACGAGTGAAAAAAACTGTCAGATTGTGAACCCGCTCGTTCTTTCATTCGTTCAACATAGGTTCGTTCATAATTTTACGGTTACTGGCGGTAAGATTATAAACTAACAGAAATAATAAGTTAAATTGTGAACATTGTGTATTGTAATTGTGTATGGTTTTTAATCTAAACTAACGAAGTTCATGATCTTACGGTGACATATATATTGAAACTAAAAGCTATGTAAAAACAGTCTAATCTGTCCAGAATTCTAAAAGCAAAATTATAAGAAAAATGAGAGTTAGTCTTACACAGAAAAATTGGAAAGAAATATGATAGCAATAAAGAAGGCGCTTGTCTTCAGACGATAAAGTTTTTATTGCCATAATAACTGTGGACATGAAACCGAATTATTGCCCTTATGATAACCTATACTAGAATCAAGTAGGTATTTAAAAGAATGTAAGCAAACTTAAGCTGTCAAATCAGACAGTTTCGCATCCTTCAGATTATCCGGCAGAATTAAAAATCATCAATTGTTATTAAATATGGTCTAAGCAAAACGGGTACTCTTAAAATTGGTCGTAATTTATTTTTCTGTCAAACCTAGAATTGGGTGTTTTTTCGGTAACAGGTTTCTAATTATTTATCTTATTCAAAAATTATTACTAAATTAATTGATTAAAAAAGTTAAACTTGTAGTATAATGGAGACGAATAATATATTTTTATGTCTGTTAAAAGTGATACATGAAAAAGTATTTTTTTCCGATAGTGTAAAATACAACGTATGAGAATCAATGTTGTGAATGTATTAAAACCTTTTTCGTGTTGTTTACATTCTTAAGTACCTACATGATTCTAGTATAGGACCCTGTACAGTCAAGTGTATAAATACTTATGTATCCAAAGAATCTATTTATTTTATTTTATTAAAACCGGTTTTTATAAAATAATATAAAATAAATAAATAAATTTTTGAAATATATTTTTTTATTGGAACAGTCTTTCACAATAATTGACCATACTTATAGACTACATTTGGACCAATTTCAGGTGCTCGTCAAAGAATACCGAGCTTACGTGTACATAATATAATAAGATAAGCAATGTGCCAATTATACAATAAATTAGACATGTAGAACGCCTACATTCGCTCACCCAGCTACCTATAACATATAATCATAAACATGTCGGCAAATGTTCGTTAATAACATGTATATATGTATACAAAGGAAAAATGTTTGATACATTTTTATACTTTATCTTTATGCATATGATTTTTTAATTTCTTTTCTTGTTCGAAAGAGTATACTTCAGAGGTGGTCCTATATAAACTTTATCGAAAATGATTCAGCGCTTTTAAAAAAATCAACAAAAACAAAAAAATTACTACAAACCAGAACATCATCTAAATAAATGAGTGATATTATCGTTTGTGGTTATCTGCTAATAGGCATTGTAGTCTGCAAAAAATACTAGTTATCTACTTTGTGTGAACTGTTGTTGGAAATGAAGTCGGTGACTCATACGTTTTAACGTGGAAAATTATTCTGTGTTCTACCTGTGTTCTTTTAGGAAACTTGTTCAGTTTTACGGGCAAAATCGTCTCTAAAGTTTCGCAAACTTATTAAAAGTCGCCCTAAGGCAATTTCTAACATTTTATTTGTAGTCTCTTAATACTTCTTCTTCTTCTTTTCATATCGATGGAGTACAGATCAGACATGCCCAGTAATTGACCAGTTCCACGGCCCTTTCATTTGCCTCGTTGTCAGGTCAACAGGTCGTCTATTGTGCAGGAGACCGGGCTAGAGGGCACGATAATATGTCTTTAGATTCGTTAGTAAAACTTTTATAACTTAAAGCTCCCTATGACTTTATAAAAATATCCACAATGGTTGTCATCAATCTTTTCTTACCTTTCGACTACTTCATGAAGATAAAATTACGGATTACGCTGGATTCCCAGTTATTGATTCTTTCCGAACGTGTGGTGATCGGTTGAGAATAACCCCACCCCATCTCTTTCCGTGGGTATCGTAAGAGGCGACTAAGGAAACACAAATGAGACCTGCCTCCTAGTAATCCATCCCAGGCAACGCCACTTCATTTTTTTTTAATGAGTCGTCCTACGGTCTCATGCGGTGTGGTAGGCTCTGTAAAGGTCCGTCTGGTTCGCGACCACCCTCCTTCCGAAGTCCGACGCCAAACAGCTTGCTGTGTTCCGTCGGTGCGTGGGAGTACCAGTGCCTTAATTGGCATTTTCTGGGTTAACTCGCTCCATCGTCGACCTCATCTTTGACCTTATGGTCAAGATTGAGGTCAAGAGTTAACCCATCTTATAATAAAAAAAAGACTACGTCTCCTTGGCACGTAGTTAACGTAAATACAAATATATCTACGAAGAATTTACGTGAGCCCCCGGTCGGCGTATCAAAATGGACGTGACCAATTTGCAAAAGTCTAAGTAACTCCAATCTTAATACTTCTTAAGCCTAAACTAAATTTGAGTGTCTTTCTTGGCCAAGATTGAGGTAAAGAAAATGACATAACTCTTGACCTCAATCTTGGCCAAGATTAAAGCATAAGAATAAAAAAGATGGATCGAGTTAACCCACAAAATGCCTATTAAAGCACTAGTACTCCTACGCACCGACGGAACGCAGCAAGCTGTTTGTCGTCGCACTTCGGTAGTGGGGTAGTCGCGAACCAGACGGCTCTTTACAGAATCTATTACGCATAAGACCATAGGACGCCACCTCAGATTCAGAACCAATTCAAGTGTCGTTACCTAGAATAGATTGATAAGAGGCAGGTCTTACTAATTTGTGATGCTTTAGTCGCTTCTTACGACGCCCACAGAAAGAGATAGGGTGGTGTTATTCTCAATCCATCACCACAAGGCGGAGAAGACTTGAAGGGTATTTTTTCTAAATTTCACATTGTATGCTGCTAGCTTTTTGTGCATTGATTTTAAGTGGAGATCTAAGTCTTTAATTCAGTATTTTTAAAACGTTTACCTGCGTGAATGATATTCACAAATATTTTTTTGGAAAAGAAAGATGTTCAGCGCGAATGGAACTTGAACCCACGACCCCAGGATAAGATCTTCTGATGCTCTAACCAACTGAGACTGGTGAAATTATTTATCTCAGTCTTTGTCAATCTTTTACTGAACTGCTGAGAGGAAAACTTGATGGGAATTGGATCATAATAACTGATTCGGTTACATTAATGTGCAGCTGGGGCGGAGCAATTAACAGTAGAGGTGTAACATCAATGATTCCATATAGGAATAAAAGAAAAACATAGAATGTGCCAGCTGCCTACTTTTTCCAGTCACACTGTGAAAGTCATAGTAAATGGGACGCGAGGGTTTTGCCATATTGTGGGCGAAAGCCTGACAACCTCTCACCAATCACATCATATCAAATGGTTTTAAAACCACTGATAGTCTGCCTACCTATCGCGATGGGGATTTTGGGCGTAAACACAAAAATGAAACTCTTCTTACTTGAAATACAGAAGTTAGATAAACCAAATAGTTATCTCGGTCACTAGCAACCACGTAATCATTTCTTTCATTTTTTGTGTTTCGGCTCTATTTAAATTTTCTGTTTCTGCATATTTACATACCTTCATCTACTGCACCTTCACACCTCATTACACTCACAAAGACACTTAACACTTGACTTAGGCCCTAGATTGTAGTCTTAACATTATACAGTATTAACTCTGTCCCTCGCATCTCACTTGGGCGAGGGCTGAAATCAGTGTTGCCAGTCTGATAATCAGTCTGGCATTAGTCGCTGAGCCCAGGCCTTTTTCCTCACTGCGGCAGACATATGCAAGCTTAAACTTGTCTAATAGGATAAGAATATTTTGAACTTTTTTTTTAAATGTATGTGTGTGCTGTTCTGAAGAAATAAACGTATTATTATTATTTTATTAGGTAGGTGCAATTTAGGGCGACCGTTTCTTACAAAACTTCAGTGACTTTTCTCCCTTAGCTCAGCCCCCCCCATGACGTAATTGGGTTTATGTACCCCAAGAATGAACGCTTTGATGAATGAAGGTACGAAAGTCCGAAGACTTTGAACCCTTTGAATATTAACTAGCGTACTACATGAAAGGGACAATTTTCCCTTTACCTTTTGAACCCACTGACCTTATATTACCAACGCTTTAGCCTAAATCCCAAATCTGGAATTAAGTCGATAAATTACAAAATGGAACATTTCATTCGACGTGCAATGGAAATAGGATACGTTCTTATTAGGGCTGTCGCAAGCATAAACAATAATTTCAGCTGTATTTGGAACAATATATATATGTTTATGACAATGACTTTATAATAAGTGATTAATTAAAAGTGTGCCTACCTTGTCAGTGCAGGTACCTACCTAAGTATTTAAGGACTACCTTAAATATTAAAATTATAACATGGATTTTTGACGAATAATACGTATTATGAAATATAATTTGGCAGTGTAATTTGATATTTTGATCTATTGAATTTATTGAATTTAATTAAATTATTTGAATAATTAATTATTATATTATTACGATTTTTATGGGACTACCAATATTTTGTTATGTGCCTGATATAAACATTATTTTATTTTGTTTTTATTTATTATAAAACAATTTTATAGCTCGTAAGTTAGATTCTCGGTCGGAGCAAAAATTATGTAACAAGCAAATTTTGTGACCAGGAGGTTTACCATGATCGCTTACCGCGATCCAATTTAGAACCTAAACAAGTCTGCAACGCTTATTCGTACCATGATGGCTTATAAGCGATTCAATTTTGGCGCTGTTGCGATTCAAAGGCAGACCCGCTACAATTTATGTAGACATTTAAAATGGACCATAGACAACCGAGCAGTTCAAAAGCAGCGCCATCATGGTACCATTTTAAAAAACATTCTAATTGCGAAGCAGTTCAAAGTTGGATCCTAAACAGAAATGCTTTTAAACGATCGTGGTAGGTACCCAGGTCTTTGTTTGCATCCCATAGGATCCAAAATACACAAACACAATAAGCAAAAAAAAACAGATGAAAATAAAAAGATACGTCGGTAACAAAGGTAAAAAACTTAAAATATATACGACTCGTTTTAGTATTAAATGTAAAATAACTTTTGGACTTTTGAATGAAGTTTATTTAATAATGTTAATCTCACATCCCGATTCCCTAGGCATAGTAGGTAGCGCGTCAAGTGCTCTAGAAAACCCTAAAACTCTCACTCATCATGTATTTAACCAAACAACAGAATATTCTTTGGTAATTATTCATGAACAATTGTATTTAATCCCTCCTAAATGTTTTAGATGTTTGAACTTAATGCTAATATTTTCAAATCCATTTTCAAGGTTGCATATAAATTGTAAACTCAAATATATCACTCACAGTGCTACTGAAATGGGACAAATGTCAGGCAGGGCTGCGAAATGTTTATAAATGTGATAATACCGGGGTTTATGGGACAGATTACCTAATATTTAAATGGTGGAATCCACGAATCAGCTATTTCCCGGAAACGGAAAATAAAAAATGTTCATTATTTTGTTAGTTTGTTGCCAAGCAATGTATTGCGCAACAGCTGTGCTATGTCGTCCTTACAAAAATCTGATGTACACACAGCAGCACATCGGGTTATACATGTTGACCTTGACGTCGCCTTTATGCCATTTGCAATAGCGCCTGTTTTCGTAGTGCAAATATATAACCTGACGTGCTACACATATTTGCTGCTTTTTGGGTTAGTTGGTTTTATAATTATTAGTGTTTTTATTCAAATGTATTACTTTTATTTTTTATATTGTTACCAACAATATAACATAACTAATATTTATCTGTTTTATAATGTAAAACAACTTATGGTGTAGGTAACAATTTATAGAAACGTAATAATTTTGTGAATTTTTCTTAAGACAACTCTACCGGGAAATTGTTGAGAATTATGGTCTGAATTCAGGTTTCGAGTATTTGCTAAACTGTCCCCTACATTGTGTACATAGCTATTAACGAGATTCGTCCGGATTCGAGACTTAATTTGAACCGGCTTTTTGACCGCACTGGTTTTTTGGTTTAGATGGTTATGATGAAATGCAGCAGTTTCTTTTTTTTTTAAACGTAGTTACAATGTCATCTATCTAAATATATAAAAGGAGAAACTGACTGACTGACTGACTGACATATCAACGCACAGCCTAAACGGCTAAACGTAGGCACTTGAAATTTGGAAGGGACGTAGTTTAGGTACCGTAGAGGTGCACTAAGAAAGGGATTCCCGAAATTCCCACGGGAACGGGAATTAGCGGGAAAATCCTTTTGTATTAAAAATCTAAACCGCTTAAGTTAGACGCTTGAAATTTGGCATACAGGTACCTTAATAAACTTAAAGCTTAGTTGCAACAGGATATTGCAAAATTCCCACGGGAACGGGAGTTAGCGGGAAAAAACTTTTGTAATCTGTTCAAAAGAAAAAATTAACACGCAAACGAAGTTGCGGGCATCAGCTAGTACAGATATACAGATATAAGACGCACGGATACACACGGCAAACTTATAACACCCTCCTTATTGTTGCCAGGGTTAGTATAATGTAACTGATCACTGTCTGTAGATGAAGATAAATGAGAAAAACTATTTTTTATTTTATTTTTATAAGATGGGTTAACTCTTGACCTCAATCTTGACTATAAGGTCAAAGATGAGGTCGACAATGGAGCGAGTTAACCCAGAAAATGCCTATAAAGGCACTGGTACTCCCACGCACCGACGGAACACAGCAAACTGTTTGGCATCGGACTTCTGTAGAAGGGTGGTCGCGAACCAGACGGCCCTTTACAGAGCCTACCACACCGCATGAGACCATAGGACGACACCTCTTAATCAGAAAAAAATGAAGTGTCGTTGCCTGGGATGGATTACTAGGAGGCAGGTCTTATTTGTGTTTCCTTAGTCGCCTATTACGACACCCACGGAAAGAGATGGGGTGGTGTTATTCTCAAACGTATATGAATAAAAACCACATAAAAACTGTTATGAAATTTTTGGTGGAAACCCAAAACAATGATTGTTGGAATTTTCGTCTGTTTATCGGTGCGTTTTTACATGTTAATCTCAGAAACGGCTTCAAAATTTGGATGCGGTTTTCACTAATGTATTTTGGTTTTTACTTCACTTATTTTAATGATTGTTTCCATTTTCTTTAGTTTATAAATAAAAAAGTAATGTCAATAATTTAAAGAATTACGAAACGCAAACGAAGTTGCGGGCATCACTACCAATTCATATACGATAAATTCTGAAGAAATATGCAAATAGCATACTAAAAGCATTAAATTTTCTCAGCCCTGCTGTGTGCTAACAAAGAAGCCAGTCTGATTTCGAGCGATAATTTCATTCAGCAACGCTCGTGTCGCTCGTGTATAATGTGTTCTACAGCGACTACGGAAATTTGAATTCAATTTATGTGAAGGGATTTATTAAATCTTCTGCAGACGTGGAGAAACTAATATACTTGCGGACCTGATTTTATATAGTGGTATTATCGTCCATAAAGCCACTTGATGCTAGAATATTAACGATATTTTTCTGTTTTTTACCACACACACACACACACACATTCACACACACTTACACTCTCTATCAACTTTTACTAACATTATGATATATATTTTAATTTTGTGTTAATTTGTGATAAGTACCTTTAGATTTAAAATTAAAATTAAGAATAGAATAAAATACGTGGTCTCGCGAAGAGCGGTGGCTCCAAACACAGACGAAAAGCCTAAATGGAGACACTAGCGACTCGCTTACTTTTAAATTGTTTAAAGTGAAATAAAGATATTTATTTGTATTTTACCTCCAATGCAAAAAGAGGTGTATTATAATTTTGACCGCTTTGCATGTCTGTATGTGTCTTTGTGTGGCACCGTAGGCCCATGCACATAAAAGTTAAAAATGCTAATCTAATTCACTGCTTTGACTATAATTTGTGTAAAAAGCAGATGTTTGTTCTCGGGTCATGGATGTTTGTGTTTGTCTTTATGCATGTTCCGAGGGACACACGACACAAGGGAAAACCTTAGTATGGGCCTTTGAGTGTGTAGCGTTTATTTTTATTTTATTTTAGGTATTATTGTGAATGTTCTATGAAATAAAGGTATTTTTGACATTGACTATTTTGATAAAGCTCATTTAAAAAGCTTGTAGCCCGATGATGCTCGCTGATCTCAACCGATCAGTAAGGTTAAGCAACGTACACAGAGGCAGGGAACCTGATGGGTGACCAAAACCTGATGGTTCCGTGCTTCGGAGGGCACGTTAAGCTGTCGGTCCCTACTGTTGACGATTGAAGACAATCGTTAAAACCAAGTCAGAGGCCATTGTGCGGTTTGAAAATTCTGTCACCAGGGTTAGCCAATTTCGCCACACACGTTGCTATACCCACACGATAAGAAGAAGAAGAAGACTTTAACCTTAAGCATTTTTAGGGCAGCAGCTTAGATATTACAAGTACATATAGTCTAGGTTTATCGATGTCGATATTTTCTTTTTAAGCCGAACCCAGTTCATTAAGCACACATCGAAGACTTTCTCTAATGAGAACGACATTGAGAACGAAATGTATATATATTTTTTTTTTAATAAGGTGCGAATAACTACATACGCTTACATACACATACATACACACACACACACACTCACATACACATAACACACACACACACGCACTGTCCTTACTTTTACTCATCCAATTATTTTGTTTTCTTAATCATAAATCTATGCTACCCGTTAATCTAAATCTACAGTTTATAAAATGTTTAACTTCTTAATTGGCTGTATACATTTTTAATATAAGGGCTATGTAATGTAACATGTATAAGCTGTGAAGTTTGCAATAAAGTAATAAATAAATAAATAAATATAATAGATATATTTTAATGACATTGTTGTGGTTTACTGTAGCTACCAACAGTATCGTACTCTTTAATTTAGACTGCATGAACTAGAAAAACTAATGTGTTACCAGCTGTTAAAACTTCCATACATTCAGTGCTTCACCAACTTATTTTAGTTTGAAAGCATATAAATGTTGTATCACCACCTCGATTGCTTATAATTTTAATCACATATCCTAGACTAGCTGATGCCTGCAACTTCGTTTGCGTGTTAATTTTTTCTTTTGAACAGTTACACTTTATTGATGGTCCATTAATGGACCTTCATTTAGTTTATTAAATATTGATTAAGTTTAAGATTTAGATTTTTACATACCAAAGTTTTTTCCCGCTAACTCCCGTTCCCGTGAGAATTTCGCAATATCCTGTTGCAACTAAGCTTTAAGTTTACTAAGATACCTGCATGCCAAATTTCAAGCGTCTAACTTAAGCGGTTTAGATTTTTCATACAAAAGGATTTTCCCGCTAATTCCCGTTCCCGTGGGAATTTCTGGAATTTCTTTCTTAGTGCACCTCTACGGTACCTAAGCTACGTCCCTTCCAAATTTCAAGTGCATACGTTTAGCCGTTTAGGCTGTGCGTTGATATGTCAGTCAGTCAGTCAGTCAGTCAGTTTCACCTTTTATATATTTAAAATAAAGATAGATAAGAACCATCTCGATTACGTCAGCTTTTAAACAAAAAAAACAGCATCGAGATCGGTCGATTCGTTCTGGAACTACGATACCACAGACAGATACACAGACTTACAGATACACAATCGAAACTTATAGATTAGATTAGATTAGATTCATTTATTTCACATTATCAATTCCAGTTACAATTTTATGTCAAAAGCAATGTCAAAGTATAATGTGATCGTCAAAATTACAATAATTAATATAAAAAGTATAATAATAACATTCATCTACATTAAGTAGATGTTTTCAGTCAATAATATGTCACAGATTAATAAAAAATGTCAAAAAAATTAATAATTAAATAATAAAAAAATAAAAAAATGAAACTATCAAATGTCAAGATGGTCAATAATAATAATAAATTTAAAATAATGAGGAATTATACTCATCTACTGAGTAAAGCTCCTTTTTCGTAAGAAGGCACTTTAGTCGGCGACAAAATGTTTCGTCATCGGTCAGGTCTTTTAGAGTTGCAGGTAGATGCTCGTAATATGTTGGACCAATTACACGGGGATTTTTGCAAGCAAACTCTGTCCTACGCGCAACGGTCTCCAGTTTACCCGTACTTCGCAATGACCGCCCTCCGCTAGTGGTACGGTTAAATTCAGATATATGTCTTCTTACGTGCATGACTACCTCGAAGATATACTGCGAGTACAGAGTCATTATTCCGTGTTCTGCAAATAACGTCCTACATGACTGTCGCGGTTTAATGCCCGCGAGTAACCGCAGTGCACGCTTTTGCAGGATAAAGACACGGCTGGAATCCGTCGAGTTGCCCCACAGTATAATGCTATAAGTCATTAAAGAATGGAAATATGCGAAGTAAGTTTGTTTGAGTACCGACTTCTTTACCAAAGGGCGTAGTTTTCGTAAGGCGTAGGTAGCACTTCCGAGTCTATCGCACAACGTGTTAATGTGTGATTTCCAGTTTACCCCGGAATCAATCGTGAGACCCAGAAACTTACATTCTTTGTGAATTGGGAACGGGCAGGTGACGGTAAGAGGCAATTGTGTTGGTCGAGCTGAGAAAAAGACTATGTTTGTCTTTGATGCGTTAAGTATTAACCCGTTTGAGGAAAACCATTTATTCAGCTGTTCGTATGTGTTATTGATTTTGTGTACGTGTGTGCACATAGTACAACTGTTGTGTCGTCTGCGAATAGTACGACAAGGCCGTCTGTGATGGAATTCGCTAAATCATTGATGAAGGTCAAAAAAAGAGTATTCCCTAACGCCGAACCCTGTGGTATTCCTATAGTGACATCACCTGCATATAACACCCCTCTTTTTTGCCGAGGGTTAAAAAGTGATCATGGTGCAGAAAGTAATGTTATTTTTCAATTTATCCCTTTCGGAAAAGGCAAAGGAATCTATGTCCATACAGCCATTGTCTTAAGTGTACTTTCTTCTTTTTAAGCTTCACCCGTTCGGCTTTAACCGATAGTGTTTTGTTTACTGAAAACTTCGGCGGCGAGAAGCACTGCCGCGGGGTTCTTTGTCGGTACCAAACGGAGCGCATACACTGTATCGCTTGAATAGTTTGAATAATTACTTGAATAATTTAATCACTACACTGTTTTGAGTTAGTTTACTACAAATACACTATTACTTTTATTCATTAAACCACTCTTTTGTGGTTTAATGTTTAATTTATACATTTTTGTTTTGATATATTTATTAAAACAAAAAATAAATCAGCAAAGCAACCACCTACGCCGAGTTCCAGCAAAAAATAGTAATCTAAACTGTACTGACTACAGTTAGATTACTATTATAATTAATAATATAATATTAATTATTTAAATAATTTAATTTAATTCAATAAATTCAATAGATCAAATTACGTACATTGTCAAATTATATTTCATAATACGTATTATTCGTTTAAATCCATGTTATAATTTTAATATTTAAGGTAGTCCTTAAGTACTTAGCAGGCACCTGCACTGACAGGGTAGGCACACTTTTAATTAATCACTTATTATAAAGTCATTGTCATAAACATATATTGTTCCAAATACAGCTGAATTATTGATGTGTGTATTAAATGATTTAAATACATACATCCCATCTCTACGCGTATTCGCAAAGGTGCAGTCTTCCCCAGAGAAGGCAAGAAACTCCGAGAGGTCCCTTTTCAAAAAAATAATCTCATCACTTTCCCCATTTTCTTATTTAACTAAATCTGAAGTAACTCTAGAGCTGACCAGTTTATTCCCATAGCTGCTTGACTGATAGAAAAATAATCAGTGATATTTTTAATAGACGTCTTTGCGACTGAATGTTAGTCAACTACAAAACAAACTTGATTACACTTACAGTGTATTATAAAATGAAGTTGTTAATTTGGTACTTTAAAGTTGTTATGTTGTCGTTCTGAGAAATCCATAGTGTAAAATGAGAAAAAAAAGTGACATTTCGTACACTTTCAATTTCGCGATTTTTTTTCTTCCAATTGTGATAGGCAAAGGTCTTCATACCGTACAGCCTAATAAATCATTTGATAAAACCAATGTTATCCTCTTTAGCTGTCAAACAAACATCAGCTGTGTAGCGTAAGCGGCCATATTTTTATACTATTGTATAAGTTATGAAGTCGTTATCGAATACTTATAAAGCGTTTTAGTGGTATTGAACGTTTTCAGAGAATATCTATATAGCAAGCTTATAAACCTATTTTATTTTTTTATGAATAAGACTGTTACACGCTAAGGAAGGAATACCATGGGTAGCGACCGGTCAAAGAGGTTGAATAAGTCAGGTGTTTCCTTTGCCCGAGGGAGTATTTTTTAAATCGTTACCGGCAAAGGTCTTTGCCTTATACAGCCATTACCTTAAACACTTCCTTTTATGCCAGTAGATGAATAAATAATGCTAGCTGCTGAGTGGACGATCGATATATGGCTGTACTTTTGATTTAATAATAGAACTGGTCTATAAAAATAGCTATCCATGAAAGGCTAGAGAGAAAGGGTGTATTAGACCAACTTTTTTGATCCTTTTTTTTAAACTGCTACAAAAAAGAGGGTATCTGTGAATCTTTATGCCTGTGTGTCTGTTTTCATATTTTGACCTATGTTCCTTTGGGAAAGTTGTTTAGTTTCTCGGGCTCTTCACATCCTTAAATTTATCTAATTTAATAAAGTCACCTGTTCCTTTTGATATCCCATAACTCTAAGGTCATATTCTATGAATTAAAATAATTTCAAAAAAAATTAAGTTGGTACACTTCATTCATAATTATTTTCAATCTATATCTATACATATTATAAAGAGGAAAGATTTGATTGTTTGTTTGCATTGAAGTTTGCATTGAATAATCCGAAACTACTGGATCGATTTAAAAAATTCTTTCACCATTAGAAAGCTACATTATCCCCAATGGACATAGGCTACTTAATTTTCCCGAATTCCCACGGGAACGAAGTCCCGAGAGGAATGCTAGTGATATTATAAAGAGGAAAGATTTGTATTTCTGTGTTTGTATTTTTGTATGTAACGAATAAACTTTAAAACTACTGGACCGATTTCAAAAATTATTTCACCATTAGGATGCTACATTATCCCTGAGTAACATAGGCTACATAATTTTCCCGAATTCCCACGGGAACGAAGTCCCTAGCGGAATGCTCTAGTCATTCATAATTTAGAATACGATAATGCAACGTTTTCATTTCTTATGTAAAGGTATTTTATAGGAAATTCACATTTTTACTGTATGATTTTGTATGAAAAATAAAGATTTGAAATTATTAATAATTGAAAAATAATGTATATGCTGTTTGTTTTATATACGTGGTCTCATTGATACCCTGGAGTTATGGGATATCAAAAGGGACAGGTTTATATTGTTGCTAATGCAATCCTATGAGTAACATACCCTAGCACGAATTGTGAATGCAAAACAAGACTAAAAATAAAACAAAATTTTGTCACGAACACAAGACTCAAGGAACTATGAATATATTAGTCATAATTTCAGCTGATGTTGCATATACAGTGGCATGCAAGTTGTTGCAATGCATACAGGGTTATTTTTTAATCAGTACACAAATTTTTAGTACGTAAACTTTATGAAAATTTAACAGACCCGTATTTTTTTGTTTTATATCGTTTCATATAAAAATTTAAAGCTAGATCGTCTGAAGCATGAAAATAAATCAATTTTTTTGTATGAAAAAAGAAATAACTTCGTCCAATTGACTTGAAACTTGGTAATTCAGACGTAACAACATTGAGTCATGCATTGACAATGTTTTGACCAATATGCAGAATGATGTTGTAGATAATATCAAGTTAGATCATAATGGTCACTCTGATGGGCATGCGGCCATTTTAACTTGTTTGCTCACGGAGGAAATAGGTGATAGGAAATGGGTGGAGCCAGTTATGGTTTTGGAAAGGCGCAGATTTGGTAACAAAATGAAAAATAAATTTAGGAATAAAATAATAAAAGAAAACTGGGAGGCGCATGGATTGAACTCGTTTTTGAAGAAATTTAATTTAATTTTCTGTAAAAGCTTTCCAAAAATTAAAAAAAAGGTGAATCTTTATAAATATGATAAAATAAAATGGATGTCTAAAGGTATTAGAGTGTCTAGTAAAATGAAACGTCTTTTAACAACTGTAGACAAATCAGCTAATCATTGTTCTATTCTAAGCTATCGGAATAAATATATTAACATCTATAGGAATGTTTTACGACGTGCTCGCCGCCTTTCGGTACAGACATTTATAAAGAAAGAAATTAGTTCATGTAAGGGTATATGGAAAATAGTAAATAAACACACAAACAAAAAATTACACAATGGCCCAGAAAAAATTATGCTTAAAATTAGAGATAAACTGGTCCTTGATTCTAAAGACATTGCTAATATTTTTAGTGACAAATTTGATCACGGAAAAACCAGTGCTCAGATTGATTTAAGTGTTGCTGTTAAAATCTTACAGGAAAACACTAAACGTATATATAATAATATGGAATTCAATATGACTGACAGTCGAGAGGTGTTCAATATTGTAAAGAATATGAAACCAAAGGGTTTTAGTGGGTACGACGATATTCCTATAACTTTAATCAAGGAAAATGTTCACTTTCTTGCAAAACCACTCGCGCATTTTTACAATTTGTGCCTGAAGTATAACTCATTCCCTGATCAGTTAAAGCTAGCCAAAATAGTCCCTGTACATAAAAAGGGTTCCAAATCTGATCCGTCTAATTTTAGACCGATCTCACTCTTACCTTCACTCTCAAAAATATTTGAAAAAATAATAAAGTCTCGACTGGTAAAGCACTTGGATCAAAACTTAGTTTTACATCCTAGGCAGTTTGGTTACCAAAAGGGTATAGGAGCTGGCGAAGCTATTGATACATTGATTGCAGATATTACGAGAGAGCTAAATAATAACAATAAAGTTGCTGGTCTTTTCCTCGACTTGAGTGCTGCTTTCGATTCTGTAGACCACGATTTATTAATTACAAAATTAGAACACTATGGAGTCAGAGAAAATAATTTGGAGCTTTTAAAATCTTATTTATCCAACCGCAAACAGTTTGTTGAAATAAAGGATGTTGATGAGAATGGAAACGAGGTCTTAGAAAGGTCTAAAACAATTAAAGTTACAAGAGGGGTTCCGCAGGGTTCGGTTTTGGGTCCGGTATTTTTTATCATTTTTATAAATGATCTAATCAGCTTTATGTACAAGACTGATTCTGATATCTCGATCATAAACTTTGCAGATGACACTAATGCAATTATATCTTGTAAGGCTTTAAATCGCCTGCACTGTCAGGTAAACAAATCACTGCTTGCTTTTAACTCTTGGTTTAGTGCTAATTCTTTACAGTTAAATCCTCAAAAAACAAATCTTTTAGTCTTTAGAACCACCTCTCGTAGTACAGATTCCTTGGATGTTCATTTAAATGGTAGGGCAATTAAAATTAAAGAAGAAGTAAAGTTCCTGGGTATTAACATTGATCATTTTCTTAACTGGAAACCGGAAATTTGTCATTTGGAAAATTGTATTAGTTCAGCCTGCTATGCTCTGCGTAGTTTAAGAGATGTTCTTACCAGGGAACAACTAAAATCTGTATATCATTCACTCATTGAATCGAAATTTAGGTACAGCATAGCATTGTGGGGAAACAGTTTTCAATACAACATGAAAAGCGCATTTATTTTACAAAAAAGGGCGATTCGCGCGATAGTCCGAATTCCACCGTGGGAATCGTGTCGACAGCATTTTAAGGACTTAGGCTTACTCACTCTTCCCAGCTTATATATATTAGTATTGTTGGTGGGTCTTTTTAAGAGACAATTAAGAGATCGGTCTGATGTAGAGCAGATTCAAAGAAAGTCTACCAGGAGGATGGATTTAAAAAATATAATTGTTCCCAGATTGGATGTTGTAAAACATAGCCCTCAGTATTAGTCCATCAAATTATTTAATAAATTACCTCGAGAGTTAAAGGATATTACCAGCATTACCCTATTTAAGAAAAAGTTAAAAAAGTTATTATTAGAAAAGTGCTGCTACTCTGTTGATGATTTGTAATTCGATTTTTTTTCCTTGTTATTGTCTTATTGTTTTTGTGTTGTAGAGTCAAAAGATTTTTATTTTTTATGTTAGCATAAGTTTAATGTAAGTACTTATAGAACATTCAAATACAATATTTATATTGTTTATGAATAAATGAATAATAATAATAGTACTCTTCAACACATTTGTGACACCCGTTTTTCTGCGTTTTACAAAATTCATCCTTTAAGACGTTAAAAAGGGGTATCAAAATCTGAAAAGTTTGGAAAACAAAATTTTTTCCAAACTTTTCACAAAAAAAAAGTTTGGAAAGCGTAATGCGAGGCGCATTACGCGCGCACCATCGTACTCGAGCTGCAGCAGTGGGATCGACCAAGCTAGTAAAAAACGCAATGGTCCTTTCTTAACTTATAGAATTCTTACATTTTTTGGCTCAATTGATTTATAATATTAGATACGATAATATATCTGCAACATAAACTGTATTCCATTATGGAAAATTATGTCAAGAATCAATTTTTTTAAGAATTTTGAACATGGGGTTTGTTTTTCAGTTTCATGAAGAGATTCACGACGCTAAACATCATAGACATAAAGATAACATTTACTATTCATAGCCATAGACATCACATTTTTATTTAATTTTTAATCAAATATAATATTTGTCGAGGGTTTCATGAAATGCTACCCTTATCATAACTCATAAAGAAAACATAGTCCCTATCCCTAAATTAATTACATATTACATCCTAAAACTTACTGTCTTACTTCATCTATAGTAATATTATAAAGTGGAAAGATTTGTATTTGTGTATGTAACGAATAAACTTAAAAACTACTAGACCAATTTCAAAATTTCTTCCACCATTAGGATGCTACAATATCCCTGAGTAACAAAGGTCACATAATTTTCCCGAATTCCCATGGGAACGAAGTGTATTATAAACGAAAGTTTATACAGGGTGTCTCATAAGTAACCAACGATTTCATGATGCAAAAAATTAAACTAATTATTGGTTTCAAAATATAATATTGACAAATTTAATAGAAAACAAAAGGAATTTTTATTTTTTGAAGATTACATCGTTGAGATGGTGTCCATTACGATGGCGACATTCTTCGAGTCTTTGGTGAAAGTTTCTGAAAACTTTCTGAAGAAGAGGTCTATCTACGGACGCAATTTTTTCTCTGATGTTGGTCTTCAAGTCAAATTCAAAAAAAATAATTCAAAAAGTTTATTAATTTCTCCCACAAAGTATGTTAATATAATTTTAGTACAAAAACGGTTTATACAAATTATTATTATTTGAAGTGGGAGACTGGTGCCCTAACTAGGTTTCCCTGTAGTAAGGGGTCACCAGGCCCCTCCTTCGGTACCTATTACAGATTTCAACATAAAAACCGTACAGTTTAATATTAACAAATAACATACGTTGATTTAATAGTTTGTCTAACATTCTCGTTTATAGTAAAAAAAAGTCGTTCAAAGTTTGCGGAGAATTTTCATACACATTTGACTTAAGATACTCCCATAAAAAAAAATCGGGTGGCGTCAAATCCGGGCTTCTGGGGGGCCATTCAATGTCACCCCTTCTTGAAATGACTTTTTCGGGAAACAATTGGTGTAGGGCTTCAATTGAGTTGTTAGTTGTATGGGATGTGGCTCCATCCTGTTGGGACCATGTCCGGACATTGTAATGCTCACATTCATGAAGCTCTGGCTCGAACAAGTTGCGTAGCATGGCCATATAACGCGCCGAATTTACGGTGACAGTTCTGTCTCTTGCGTCTTCAAAAAAATAAGGTCCGATGACACATTTCGCCGACATAGCCACCCATGCGGTTACCTTCGGACTATGCAAAGGTCGTTGATGGAGCAGCCCTGGATTCGTGTTGCCCCAGAAACGAAAATTTTGCCGATTGACATAGCCGTCCAAATGAAAGTGAGCTTCGTCACTAAAGAAGATGTTCTGGTAATCGTCAAACTCCTCCAACATTGTGTTTACAAAATTCAGTCTTAAATCAAAGTCGGTTTCTCTTAATTCCTGTACGATCTGAATTTGTAAGGCTTCAAATTCAAATCAGAACGCAAAATTCGATGAACAGTCGCTCTGGACATGCCTAATTGTGACTGCCGTTTTCTAATGCTTATTTGAGGTTGACGTCGCACCGAACTTGCCACCAACTCAATGTTTTCATCCGTTCTTACACTTCTTGGACGCCCAGATTTCTTGCTTCCTGTTGTGTTTCCAGTAGTGTTGAAACTCCGAATCCATGAGAGTATGGTAGAGTTGCTGGGCGTTTCATCAATATGCCTCAATCGATAATTGAGACGATACAGGCGCCGTATACGAATAAGCGATTTATTGTTTTCAAAATAGACGCGAACGCAAAAAGCGCGTTGCTCTCCCGTGAACGACATGGCGGCAACTAAAAATCCTCGGAACACGCTAACTAATGCCGCACTCCCCGCTCCCCTCTGTGGCGCCGGCTAGTCTAGACACACTTTTGAAATCGTTGGGTACTTATGAGACACCCTGTATGTATGGATGTTCGTTCCTCTTTCACGCTCGAACAGCTGGACCAATTTTGATAAAATTTGGTATGGAGGTAGCTGACACCCTGGATTAACACATAGGCTACATAATATTCCCAAATTCTTACGGGCACGAAGTCCCTGGCGAAAAGCTTGTGTACCTATAAACGGATAGGGACATTATACTTTGTTCAATCAGCACCAAGGTACCAGGAGAACATAAGCCACAAAGAGTTATACCTGCCACACCGAGTTGCTACGTCGGTTCACCTCCATTTAGGTGAGCTCTGTTAATCCGAGTCATTAGTTAGAGGCGCTGATGTGTTTATGCCTTGGTTTCGGTAAAACTTTTCTGGGTTCTGAGATTTGTGGACCTTACTACCTTGAAATAAAGTCGCTTATTCAGTATTCTATTTAATTTTTGTTAGGGTTTTCTAGACTTTGTTTGAGTTTCGTAACATTTTGAACTCCCGAAGAATAAGAAGGGTGTTAAAGTGTGACGCGTGTATCTATTTATCTGTATTTCTGTGTATCCGTGTGTCTGTCTGTGGCATCGTAGCTCCTATACGAATGGCCCGATTCAGATTTTTTTGCTTGAAAGCTAACTAAATCGAGATGGTTCTTAGCTATATCTGATCAAAATTGGTTCAGCCGTTTAAAAGTTATAAGCAATCGTATGTCGGGGTGATACAATTTTTTTTAGTTTAGAGTTATTGGAAGAGAAAATAATGGTACTATGAGTTTGAAAGTCTGTTTCAAAATGCGGAATCCAGGACGATGATAAAAATACTTAAAATAAATAAACTGATACCAAAAACAAACATTTTTAAAAACATATTATTTAAATGCTCTAAAAAGGAAATAAGACCTCGTAAAAAACTCTTACTGGTTTCAGCAGTATGCCTGAGAAGAGTTGAGAGCTGGCACATTCAAAGTTTTCCTTTCGCTCCTAGCGCGGCAAAAAAGTTATGAAAGGGAATGAAAAGTTAGATTTTTCGTCATTGAAAAACGTTAGCGTGGCTTTTTTTAGTTTATTTCATATACAAAATTTGTTTTACATAAGTTATAAATAACATCAAAAAACCTACAAGGTTTGTCTAGACGTTATGAACATCTCCACTTGTAGTCGAAAAGTTACAAAGTTGGTAGAATCGTATACAATAACGCAGCCAGTCAACCCCGCATTTGCTCACACCAAATATAATATGGGACACTGCCTGCATTTACCAAATCTCCCTTACAAATAGATTTTAATGCTCTCAAGGGAAGAAAATAAAACCTTGTAAATAAAAAAACTCCTTAAATAAAAAGGCAAGTAAACAATCTTTTATTTCTTCTTTCCTTCTTTTAATTGCTCAAACGGCTAGCAGCATTTCCCTCGGAATAGTTAAAGAAATTCTCTGGTAGAAAAAGCTGCCAGTTCTCGGGTCACCTTTTTACCTTGATGAGGAAAATTGAAATGACCTTTCCAAATAGCTTTGGGTCTGGACCCTGGCTTATTGATAAAAAAATCAGGGTACCTAGGTACGTGGATGACGGCCATATTTTTTTCAAGAATACGCGCGATGCGTCACAGTTCTCTAAGGTCCCTTATACAAATACAAATCACAATACAAATTCAATTAAAAAATTTTGAATGTCACAGATAATGTCAAAAAATAAATAAAAGAAAAATAATGATAATAATAAATTGATTAAAATATGGAATTGAATTATTAATTAAGCATACATTAAATAAAAGTTACTGTGTGAAAGGGAAAACACTCGCATGCTTGATTCTTTAGCTATCGAGTGGTGTACCTAATTAAATTTTGGATGTAGATTAATATTTAATTGCATATACTTATAATTAAAAAAATTAAAAACCCCACTGCGTAATAAAAACTGAAAAGAAAAAACAAGTAAGTTCAGTAGGCGAGACTTTTGTTATTGAATATTATTGAATAACATAAAGATTTTAACAGTCGGGACCCATCAAAAATCCGGCCTCCTAATAATGGATTCAAATCGATGTATTCGTTTAAAACAATGCCACAGACAGATAGATACAAAGATATGCATGTTTTTTTGACAGGGGTTAAAAATCAATTTACTTATTCGGAATACGAAATTTACCGAAACCACAATAAGAAAAAAGGAGCTCTGAACTATCTAGTACCAGTACTATAGAAATCAAAAGCATAAACAAAACAATGCAACCTCTTTCACATTAGAAACATTCATTAACCTTTTATTTCATACGGAACCCGCGGTGTAATAAATAACTGAGCTGTCACGTATGCAATTTTATACAAAGGGCGATTAATTAACCCAAAGCAATTAAGTCTATACTGAAACTCGTTGCTAAAGCTAAAGTGCATATAAGAGATGCAAATTCATAGTAGCTTGGTAGCTGAAGGACGTGAAACGAATTTTAAAATGCATTTTTTATACATAAGTAACTGTATATTTTATCTTTAATAGTTTCTAAACTGTGTTTGTGTTTACTATTGACTAGCTTCTCGCCCGGGACTTCTTCTCTTGGGAATTTCGGGAATGAACATTAAACCTTCACAATAAACCTTCTTCTTGAATCTCTCCGTCTATTGGTAAAACCCGCTTGAAAATCCGTTCAGTAGTTTTGAGTTTTTGAGTATATCGCATTCAGACGAACTGACGCGGCTGGTGACTTTGTTTTATAATTTAATATGATAGCATGTTGATTAACAAAAAAAATCACAGATTTCGTGCCTCACACATCTATCGAGCACATTGGAAATGAGTCTATGGAATCAGAAAAAATATTGTCGCTGAGCATGTGAAAAATGTCGTTCTGACTTTTTTCAAAAAGGTTAGGCTACAGAGCAAACCCTTAACTCGATCGTCTTTGTTTTAGGCTTAAATTGTAACTGACTAAATTGTCCAGAGGATCTCAAATTTGATATCATTCTTCATTTCCAAAATATCAAGCGCCAAAATCAAAAATTCGAAAAAATGATTTCTTTTTCACTATTTCGGCCGTAACTGTTTTTCTTTTTTGACTTTCTCGAATAATTCTTTTTTCACCTTACAGATCTCATAAATAAACGTCTTTGAGCTTTTTTTGAATATCATATCTTCACAACTCTCCAAGATATAAGGGGATCGCACTTCTTCGTGAAATCGTAAAGAAAAGACATTTTAATAAGTTATTTTGCACCCAAAGTTGATTGGCCTGATAACACTGTCGTTCTAAGGACCTTGTCTAACGATCTGAAGGTTGCGGGTTCAATTCCTGAGCAACTCAAATATTTGAAAATCGTATTTACAAGTATTTGTGACGAGACTGGGTGTTGTATAACACGAATGTGTTTACCAAAACGAGTATAAAAGAAGTATATTATCTATTTATCTAACACCCATAGTTCAGGTCTGGCTTATTTAAGGCTATTTAACCTCTTCCACTTTTCTATAAAGTGTGAAGAATTATCGATCCGAATAACCCTTTTCAAGTTCAACGAAACCCAAATGACATTTAATTAAAAAAAGGAATCTTATCTTACCAATTTATCACGAAAATCTCCCAGTGCGCTAAAAAACAGCTACCAGGCTCACATAAGTCAGTAGGTAATGTCAGAGCCGTGTCGAGGGTATGGCCGTTAGTCACGTGTACGTGGGATTCGGAAGACGCATCGTACTGTAGGGAGCGAACAAGGTCACCTCTCAGTGCCTTATGTGATCTTGGTAGATTGAATTGAGAAGCAAGGCTGGGAATTCGGGGATACGGAAGAAACAGATCTTACTTGACTTTTATTAAAAAATCTTATCATAGAGCGTTTTTTTCTTTTAAAAATTACGATATGACGGTGGACAGACGGACATAGCACTATTAGGTTTTTAAATGACTACGGAACCCTAGATCAAGCAATAAAATTTATAACAGTAGTTGAGTGAACGTTTTTAAACTGAATAGTGGTCGCGATCAATTCGCTACATCATGCCTACATACATGAGCTCACACCTGTGTCCTATTGTGGTAGGCAGAGACCAAGATGGACCCTTGATAGGATCCCACACCTTTTTCGCTTCTTCTACGTTCACAATTCGCGTCATGTAAGCTCGTTAGATTCGGGTATCCATTCATAACAACCTTTTTTCAGTACGTCACCAATTAGGTCTAAGTACGTCTACCGAGAGCGCCCTTTTTGGACCCTTCTTACTACATTTGCACCGTATGTTTACTTCGGCAATCTGTTATCACAATCTCAGGGTTGCTATTGTAGTTTACCTATGTATTTCTAAGATTAACCGGAATTTAAGCATAACTAATAAATTGAGTAATTTTAAAGTAGCGAAAATACAACTTCAGCAAAGAACTCATTTATTTACCTTTTATTTTTTTACCGGGATTTTTCGATTTTTAGAGGTCGATTTTTTTAAGAATTTCATTCATTGGAAATTTTTTTTCAGTTTAATGGGAAGAACGGTGATAAAAAGCGGTGATAGCCCAGTTGGTAATGAGCCAGACTTGTAATTGGAAGGTTGCGGGTTCAAAGCCTGGTGCGGGCCTGTACCACTAAATTCGTCTTTTAAGATTTATGTACGGATTTCTAATTATCACTTGTTCAATGGTGAAAACATCGTGATGAAACCCGCCTGTCCCAGAAAATTCGATTTCAAGAGACGAGCGATCCACCAACCCGCATTGTGCCAGCGTGGTGGACTATGGCCTAAATCCCCTTCGTGTTTCGAAGGGTGGCCCGTGCCCCTCGGTGGGGACGTATATGAGGTGGTATAAAAAAAAATTGAAAGAATCACCCTCTAAAGTTACGCTTACTAATTTAAAGTCTCCAGAGATGCAGAATTTTTTTTTCGTATTTTTTTTTTCTTTATTTTTGTTTCTTTATTAAGTTCTTTTTGAAGTGAAAACTTCTTAAAAATGTTAAACTTGCGTCAGGGTCACGTGTTTCTCACATGACCCTGATCGAAAATCCGTAAGGCGGTGGAGGGGTGTTTAATAAATATAGGAAATGAAAACTGAAAAAGTCAAGATGTCACGGAGTGTTGTTTAATAAATAGAGGAAATTAAAACAGCAAAAGTCTTGTCATCCGGTGTCAGCATAGAAAAAATTAAATTAAATATTAATGCACAACGTTAATGTTCAAGTTTTCACTTCTGCCGGCACTCCCGGAGTGCAACCCGTTGTTTTTTTTTTGTGTTTTTCTACTGTACTGTCCTATTCTACATCTCGTTCATCCCTCCCGTTCTATCGCATAACGTCATTACGAAACAGTCCGAACGACATCGACAAGACAAAATAATATCACGCGTCTAGTTACCTCGACTAAAGATATATCACGTGGTTGCTAAAGCCGCTTAAAAGCATAAATTTTACATCCTCAGTCGTAAAACAGTATCCGTCACAGCCAACTAACTTAATTACTGAACTATTCAGTTAAACGAGCTAGCTGAAAACCGTTATAGAATTAAAATAACATTCACGTTAGTTTGCATTTCAAGGTCAAAGTTAATGAATTCTAACTGAAACTTAGATGTTATGGTGAGGGAAATCATTTTAAGCAAACTTGCATAATGCTTAATGCATCATAGAAATATATTAAAAAAACTTTCCGCCCGCAGCTCTGCTCGCGTGGACTACAGGTTATATCGTGCCCAGCTATGGGATAAACCGTAGCCTATGTCCTTTCACAAGGTCTAATCTATCTCTCTACCAAATTTCATCAAAATCGGTCCAGTAGTTTAGGCGTGAAAGCGTAACAGACAGACAGAGTTACTGTCGCATTTATAATATTAGTAGGGACAATAGTTTGGTTATTTTTTTATTTTATAAAAAAAGAAAGGTGTTTGACTCATATGTATATCGCGTCCAGTGATCGTGTCTGCCTGTGGCATTGTGTACAACATGGATCTAATTAATATTAGGAAAAAAAATCGGCGAGAGTCAGACTTAAACCCACGACCCCAGGATTAGGTCTCTTGATGCTCTAACCAACTGAGCTATTGTGCCTTCAAGTCAAGATGTGTTTCTCATTTCCTTACTAAGCACATTATGGGGTAGCTGGTTCAAGTCCCACTCAAGTTGAACATTTTTCTTTCACTGAAATTATTCGTGACTAGCTTCCCGCTCGGAACTTCGTTCCCGTGGGAATTCGGGAAAATCATGTACTCTATCTCCATCAGATAATGCAGAATTCTAATGGTGACAGAATTCTTCAAATCGGTCCAGCAGTTTTGGAGCCTATTCAATGCAAAAAAACAATCAAATCTTTCCTCTTCATAACTTAATGAACCGTGCATCCCACAGTATGCCTTGAAAGAATCATCAGCCGACACATTCTATATTTTTCCTTCACTGCCCATCAAGCGTGGGGAAAAACCAATTTAAAACTCAGATTTTCACGAAGCTGAAGTGCATTCGTTTGAGTTTTATTCATTGCGAGATATGTGCTCGTTTTTAAACTGAATAAAACTGTGCCAGCTCGCACTGACTGAAACTTTTCCAATTAATTACAAACTTAATGGTACAAAATGAGCTGTTTTACTAGGTTTTGTAGGCATCAAACAAAAGGCTAGGATTTAAATGAGAGATCTAGGTTGTTTATCATTTTTAAGATTAATGCACACAGTCTTGCGCCCACAGTCTTGTGTGACGTAATTTAGCCGTGTGAGTCCCCGGCAGAGTAGAATAGGACCACCGTCTTTCTTACCGAGGTGTCGTACAAGGCGACTAAGGTAAATATGCAAGCAATTTCATTTGCACACAGAGAAGGAAAACTCTGCAATTATATCAAAACCCTCGCCAACCCGTCTGCCAAGCGTGGTGAGTATGGCATTTGCCCCTCATGTTATTGAGGGAGGCCCGTGCCCCAGCAGTGGGGACGCATATGGGCTGATGAAGTCTTGTGCCCGTAATTTATAGCTTTTCTGACACCGGATGGGTTGGCTGGAAGAGATCTCTTATAGAGATAAGCTCGCCTTTGTAACATTGTTTATTAATTAAGTATCAAACTATGTGTGTACAATAAAGAATACAATATAAGGTCCTAATTTATTAGTCACTTTCCTTTTAACACGTTATTGTGTAGGTCAAAATATATCATTTGAGTCAAAAAACAAAAGCATAATATTAAATTTAAAAGGTCTTTAAAAATTTTGTTATGATATTTTTTTATTACTATGTTGAATAAACCCATCCATTCAAACGTAAATAATAACGGCAGTAGGAGAGCGGGCGAGCGGGGAGTGGACGGCTATAATCGAAAGAGAACCATTCCTTTATCTTTAAATGTATTTTTATTTTTATTTTTTTTACAAAATTTAATTTTCAGATAATTAATTTTTATGTTGTTTTTTGGAATACTATCAACCTATACAATAACGCCTTAGAAGGTAAGTGACTAATAAATTAGGACCTTATATAATTGACCAAATACGTCAGTTGCCTCATAGACCACATCTGTCCGCAGCCATTTGATACTAACTCGTTGAAAAGCCGTTTCTTAAATTCTATCGTTTCTTAAGTTTAAGCCGTGTGGTGTTCGGCTGAGAATTACACAACCTCATCTCTTTCCGTGGGTGTCGTAAGAGGCGACTAATGAAACACAAATGAGACCTGCCTCCTAGTAATCCATCCCAGGCAACGACACTTCATTTTTTTCTGAATCTGAGGTGTCGTCCTATTGTCTCATGCGGTGTGAAGGGCCGCCTGGTTCGCGACCACCTTCCTACCGAAGCCCGACGCCAAACAGCTTGCTGTGTTCCGTCGGTGCGTGTGAGTACCAATGCCTTTACAGGCATTTTCTGGGTTAACTCGCTCCATCGTCGACCTCATCTTTGACCTTTATGGTCAAGATTGATGTAAAGAGTTAACCCATCTTATAATAAAAAATAAATAAAAGAATAATCCAACCGTTTCTATGATGACCAGTTTGGTCAAGTGGTAATGGCGCTGCCTCTTGATCGACGGGTCCTGGTTCAATTCCCAGTCGGAGCAAATATTTGTGTAAAAAGACTTTGATACGACTATATGATGCGCGTTACGCCCTCACCGCTTTGCACAATTTGTAATAAAACTGAGGATCTGTGGCATTTTTTGGTAGAATGTGAGAAAACGAGAGATAATAGAAGGAAATTTTTGGGTTTTGGTAATCTCAACAATGAAGAAATCAATCTCCGTTTAAGTGATACGCTGGCCCCCGAAGCTCTTCAGCTTTATCGTTTTGTCATGCGTTCTTATGATGAGCGTATGACATATTGATGTGGCTGAAGGGTTTGTCCTTTATTTTTGATTTTTTGTGTCTTCCCATGAGGCTGAAATAGACACTTATAGTGGTCTAAAGCCAAATTAAGATTAAACCAAATTTAAGATTTAAAAAAAGACTTTGATGAAAACAAAACTGTTTTGTAAAAAGCAGAGTTTGTTTTCGGCTCATGGGTGTATTCGTGTCTGTCCAAGTTCCAAGGGACACACAACACAAGGGAAATCTTATTGTGGGCCTTTGAATGTGTAACGTCTATCTTTACCTAGATTGGTGGTTAAATTACTTCTTACTTTATTCTTTCATGGCGTTGTACACTTATTGAAGTGAAAACTTCATTAGCGGCGTTGAGCACTTTTAGTATGGGGAAAAAATGTTAAACTCGCTATGAACTCGCGTCAGATGTCACGTGACCCTGATCGTCAGATGTCACGTGACCCTGATCGTCAGAAGTGATCGAAAATGCGTGGGATAGGTTTGCCACCTTTTTTGAAGTGAAAACTTCTTTAGCAGCGTTGTGCACTTGGAAGTATGGGTGGAAACCCGGACGGATGACAGCCCTATGGTAAAATTATCTCTGTGACAGATGTCAACGATTATTCGCACATAGTGCGCAAATACCGATAGACTATTTTACTGAATTTAAAGTAGACAATTTGGTCGAGTGGAAAAGTTGCCAGATTGTAAGCAACAGCGGTCGAGGGTTCGAATCTTGAGAGAATGACGGACTCTTTTTGTTTTATTTCCATATTAATGCACAACGTTATTGTTCAAGTTTTCACTTCTGCCGGCACTCCCGGAGTGCAACCCGTTCTTTTTTTTATCAGGTATATCTATGTGTCTGTTTGTAGCATCGTAGCTCCTTAATTAATGGGCCAACTTCAATGCGGTTTTATTCGTTTGAAATCTGACGTAATTGAGATGAAATTGGTTCAGTCGTTTAATTAAGCGACGGATGTCGGGGGTGAAACGTTTTTTTTTTTTTGTTATTTAGTTATTAGGTCCACCACCCGCATTGTGCCAGCGTGGTGGACTACCGCCTAAATCCCCCTCTTGTTTCGTAGGGACATATATGGGCTGATAATTTTTTTTTTTTTTTTTATTAACCAAATTCAAAAAAGGAGAAGGCTTCTCAATTCGACCGTATATATTTTTTTATGTATGTCCGCGGATAACTTCGTCGTTTATGAACCGATTTTGATTATTCTTTATTTGTTGGAAAGGGAGTATCCCAAGGGTGGTCCCATGGTAAAGAAACCAGGATCTGATGGTGGAATCCTGAAGAAATTGAGGGAAACTCTCGAAAAAATTGCCTTTTTGGGATTGAAGTCGGTGACTCTTACGTTTTTGACGTGGAAAATTATACACTGTATAGTAATCAGGTCAAGGTGTAAATCAGGAGGCGATTATTATTTTAGAATGTTTGTAAAAAGCAAATCGTTTAGCACGGGTCTGCTACTTATGATTTAGAATATTTAATTAAAGTAAAACGCGAGATTAATTAAAAACTGTCTGATTATTACATAGTAAAGTTATCTATCTCGGCTGTCTCATTCAGGTAACACTACCTTTCTATTCTACCCCTATTAAAACAACACTTCACTTGGCAGCCGACCTTGTAAAAGTGTAACCAGTAGGTAATGTTGTTTATGGTGTGGTTTACCTGTTCCAGTGGTTCTTAAACTTTTTTATATAGGATTACAATCACCCACGAATAAACGGTGAGCTATCAACGAGCGTGTCTAAAGTCTAAAGTGAATTATGAAAGATTGTTTGGATCATTGATTTGGTCTCTGCCTACCCCAATGGGATAAAATAAACTCAATTTTTTCATTTGGAAAATCAGCTTCATTTATTAGATATGAGAATAACTCGGGTTTTCTAGAGAAAAATAATTATTGCCGCTCCGTAGTATGAAGTCCAAATATTTTTTAAGTAATGGCATATGAGTTTCTTGACGGCTTTTCGTCATCTTAAGGTCTTTGCGTCAAGATGTACTTCGGAGAGTGTGCTTAGGAGCTGCGTGAGCTCATTCCGCCTGCTCCATCCATACGAACCGCGGGGTACCACAAGGTAAGAACACCGCTCAATGAGTATTCGAGAGATCTCTCGAATACTCATTGAGCGGTGTTCTTCATCTTTTGTATTGCACACTGCCAGGGAATGGAATTCTCTGCCTGCGTCTGTATTTCTGAGCTCATACAGCCCGAATCTTTTTAAAGTTCAAGTAAATAGACTTCTTCTGGGTGAACTTGCTATATTGACGACCGCGACTTTGCCCTGAGCTAGATTGTGGTCAAGAGCGAACCCATCATTAATTTGAAGACAATCTTTAGAAATGACTAGATAAAATAAAAGAAATGGGGTTTTTAAAGACGGAAGGACTACTGTTAATTAAGAAAGTGGCTACTTTGACAAGAGGTTAGATGTTATCTTAATTTCCTAATTTTAGGTTTGTATGGGTAAAATTAAGTTTGAAATGTACTTACTCGTAGTTGCAGCGCCCTTACAGGGTGTCACAATTAACTCACCCTTTTTTGTACCAACTTTTGTGTTTTGTGACAAGCAATAAAGATATGAATATGAATATGGACTACACTTTGAGAACCACTGCCCTATGTATCGCACGTCACTCGTTGTACTTAATAATGCACAAGACACGCGATGCGGTGACTTGAAGAGTTTCGAGGGCATCAAGGGAAAGAGCTTCGTAAAAAGCACATTCACTTTTTAACTCCAAAATTTTAAAAAAATATGTCGCCTGATATTTATGGCCTCACCATAATAATATAACTAAAGCTTATACACATACATATTTCACGCCTAAAATCAATATCGGGGTAGGCAGAACATCAGTGGTTTTAAAACCACTTGATGCCACGTTTGATATAAATTCAGAGGGTTGAAAGATGAAATATGACGTAAGTGGTGAGAAGGTGGTCAACCTTTCGCCTACAATACAGCAAACCTAGGGAAGAGTTAGCAGCTGGCACATCCTATGTTTTTCGTTTACTCCCAATCCAGCATGGAAGTAAAACTTAACAATGTTTAGAAATGGCTGTCCGGACATAGATTCCTTTGCTTTTCCCGAAAGGAATAAAAAAAACCAACAAAATATAAATAGTGTTTTGATCAAATTTAATAAAGAACAACTTTAAAGCATAGCTTAGAAGTTACGATACACAGACACATATAAAGATACACAGTTCACGATGGCGACAAACTCTTGCGGCGCGCCACTCGGCTGACGGTGAAACTTCACTTTGATTGCGCGAGGGTCCCGCGCAGTCTTGCTCGTCCTCTGGCGTTGTCAATGTTAACATTTTGACATAGGACTGCGGCGCATTTCGCGCGCTATCACCATCGTACTCGAGATGAAAATCAAAGAGCATTCCGCGTATCCAAGACTCTTCTAACATAAATAAAATACATTTTTTTTCTCGCAAGTAGCAAAGATAGCTTTTATTATTATCCTTCCTTGAAATGAAATGAAATCATGTTTATTGCTTAAGAGGATCGTCTCAGTGTTTTTTTCCCATACAAACGGCGTCAAGGGATTCCATCCCCTAAACGTCAACAGATTCCTGTGGAATTTTGGTATAGTATCAGGAACACCAAAAACTAGGTCCGTACGTTTTGATTTTTGTGATATTTTAGTAGAGAAAAAGATATTTGAGATTAAAAGTCAGCATTTTTCGCCAAAAAAAATCTCAAAATTTAAGAGGTAACCGTTGAAAACCTGAGAACAATATTGGAAAAAACAAAACATACAAACCTTCATTGACGCCTAAAATCATAATTTTGGAAATAAAACTCGGCATTTCGCCGGAAAGCTGCAATAGTCCCTTTCGCACAAGTCTGAGTGGGTGGTCGACATCGAGACAGCATGAAAAACAACTGAGACGCTAGTCCAAACTGAGACACTCCTCTTAAGTTAAATCTACTATCTGGCGGAATCGTGACTACGCGGAGAGCCATTAATAAAACATTGAGTTGAATTAAATCTACTATACAATGACTAAATTAACAGTAAAAAGTAAGAACTAGATTAACCTAAGCAAAAGGAATCATCTCAGCATTGTGCTGTACCAAAAAACTGTACAGCGCTGGTTTTCAGCTTGACCTTCCTTATTCTTACTTCCTTACTAATAACCCCCCCCTTACTATATTATAAACGCGAAAGTTTGTATGGATGTTTGTTAATCTTTTACGTTCAAACAGCTGAACCGATGCTGGAATGATACGTTCAAACAGCCGATGCCGATTTTGCAAAAACTTGGTATAGAGGTAGCTGACACCCTGTTTTTTTTTTCTGATTGACTACACTGTGGGTCACTAATGGCCTTCACAGTTTCACCGAGCAAGGGCGAGCGCAGATGGCTCTCAGCCCAAAAACTTTAACAGGCCTAAGGGCGCCCTGTGGGGCTCGAACTTCGGCTTAGGGCGTTACTGGGAGAAGGGAGTCGGACATACGTTTGAGGAGAGAAGCGTCCGGGTATGTACCGATACCGCGAATCGGGGTGACTTCCTGGATTAACACATAGGCTACATAATCTCCCCAAATTCCCACAGGAACGAAGTCCCGAGCGAAAGCTAATTTGTAACTAAAACTTAAAGCCTAAGGTCACTAAACTATCTAGCCACACTTAAGCGAAGGTTTTAAACGGCTGATTTCCTCCCCTTACATTATTCAAGAAATTTACATCGCTGGCGAGGGTGAAATTTTAAACACCACTTGTAAAGTTTCACGGAGAGCTATTCCACTAACTAACCAGTGGGCACCTTTATAATTCGAACGGCACGGCACGGCACTTCAAAATTTAAATTACCATTGCCCCCTATGTTCTCAGCTTCTAGTACTACTATTACAGAGGCAATGTTAATACAATTTTGCCATGCCGTTTTCGAATTATAAAAAGGCCCAATGGCGTGTCAATGACGTTGGAGTGATATTGGTCGCCATTTTTGCTCCTCCAAAAAAGAGAGGTACTATTAGTTTGACGTGTGTTTCTGCGTGTTGAAGAAAAAATGTGTCTGTCTGTGGCATCGTAGCTCCTTAACGAATGGACCGATTTTGACAAGGTTTTTTGGCTTAGGAGGAACTCGTCCGCCAAATATCTGGTCTGCGGGCGAGTTTACACTTTTTGAAAATTTTTGTAGTACTCTGGCCCGAATCGTTTCTTGAGATCGGGCCACTTTACTACGAACAAAAACTTTTATTTGAAAACTGATGTGATCGATTGATTACCATTCGATTATGTCAGCCATTTCGATTATTCCATTTCGCCATTTCGCCATTAGCCATTTCGATTCGATTATGGTAAAAACCATTTCGATTATGTCAGCTTTCAAACTAAAAAACCACATCGAAATTGATCTATTAGTTTAGGAGCTGCTTTGCCACAGACAGACACACAGATACACAGATGCACAGACATATATACAGATGCACACGTCAAACTTATATCCCCCCTCTTTTTATCTGGTGTTGAAAATGGTCACCCACCCATTGATTAGTAGAATACACGCTTTTTGAAGTATAATCCATGCAAACCAAGTGTGCAACGATTACCAACCAACAGTGCTGTCGAAAAAACTTGCTTTCCATCTTCTTTCCATAGAAAACCATTTTTATTAACTGCAATAATAAGTCGTTAAAACCAACTTGTTTTTTGCGGCCAGTATAAAATAAATCAATGTAAAAATGTAAGCAAAACTAGTTTCGTGGGCACAAAATAACCTTGTGGTAGCAGTGGCTTGGGAATGGATAGTAGTAAGAATGAAAACCCCGATTGAAGAGAATTAGAATGGGACCCAAGGAGAATGAGTTCATTTCCGTGGGACTTACCTCCGCCATACGAACTACTGGTATGTACTTATTCGGCATATGTTCCTGAACACAAAAAGTGCGGTAGTCACTTTCTAAGGGTATGGAGGGGGTAGCTATGACGTAACAAAGATGGCGGCTGGGCCTATTTTATTTACGCTATATTTAGATAACTACTGGGCAGATTTACTTTAATAGGGTCTCAAATGAAAGATAATTTAATACACATTGTTTTGTTTTGAAGATTTATTAGTGTAAACCTAGTAACAAAATAAATATTTTCAAAAAACGACATTTTGTAAAATTAAACTGTTTTTACTGTGTGAAAAGAACATAAACCGTTAGGATTACGGTAATTTAGCTTATTATTAAAAAATAGCTACACTTATCAGCATTCTAATGAACCTAAAAACGTTTAAATCGAGCTATAAACAACGGAACTGCAGTCGTCTAAGTGAGCGTGGGTAGCGCCGAACTGACTACGGTACTTAGATTTTGGTATGAATAATCTTGAAAATAACGTGACAAAACGGGTAGAATCACAGCAAAATGAAAAAGTATTATGAACAGGCATAATTTTTTTTTAACAGGCATATTTTTTTGTCAAAAAATTTTTCTTCATTTTTTTTACGAACTATTTTCAAAAATTCTCGTAACAAAAATCACTCTTCGTATCATATCGAAATTAAACTCTTCATACTTGCACGTACTTGCGTTATATTTCAAAACAAAGGACTCAATGGTACTGGTCTGTACTGATGGACGTGAGAGTGTAAACGTACGCACTCGAGGCAGAGGCAGGTCGCTGACGTACGAGAGTGTACAGCCGCCGTTATATTTTTTACATCGGCAACACTGAGATTCATTCCGAAGAATCCCTGCACCGTGCTGCGCCGTGAACTTTGGCACTTGTCGCTTCATTCATTTGAATCATTCGGTCAGGCCTATGACACTGTTAGTACCAATAACTGCGAAATGGCGCTGCTATCGCCTTTTAAAACTAAAAAAATTGTTGATGTTTGATGTGGGTTTCTTTAAAAAAAGTTCTTTAGCTTCATGAGGAGCCCTAAATTTTGCTAGTTTAAAAGCATTCATAAAGCTTTTTTTATTTGAATCTTTGGCCCATTTTAATAAATCATACATGAGTTGAAACAGACTCTTGAGTAGCTGTTGCTTTTATGTTGTTGCTACGTAACAGCTACTAGGTTGGTACCCTCTAAGTTTAAGTTTTTGTCTGTTCTTGGAGGATGATTGCACTTTAAACAGACATAGATAAAAATTCAAATGCAATCTAAATAAAAATGCAAAGCATCTCCTTTTCAGATAACTAGATTATGTAATATGACATGCTATGGTTAAAGTTACATTACACGAATCAAATGTTTTTGACCCTGATTGATTTTTAAGATACATAGTTTCATTAAATAATAAATATACGTACCAACCCTTCCAATCACCAAAGTCATTTCTGGGGTATCATCCTCATCCTCATTTTGCTCTCGAAAATAATTAAGAATAAACAAATAAATAAACGCTACACACTCAAAGGCCCACACTAAGGTTTTCCCTTGTGTCGTGGGTCCCTTGAAACACACATAAAGACAAATACAAACACCCATGACCCGAGAACAAACAAATAAATCTTTGACATGCTGCTGGGTGGTAATAACTAACATTACTTAAATACTTAAAAGCAGTAGGTACAGTTTTAAAGTACAGTTTGTAATAAATATGCCTATTGGGTTTCTTCATGGGACAGACTGTCAGCCGACTCACCCTGCACTAGGAATAAATCTGTATTGCAATGGTAAGACATCTAGTCAGTTCACGAGAGGCAAGGTTATGGTACTTATAGTGTAGTTGTTGTACAACTGAATAGGTACTTCGCTAAAGGCTTAACCAATTTCCAGAACTAGTAAATAAAAGTGAATAGATAGATTCTCAAATATAGTTGCCACAATTCCGTCAATATCATGTAGCGCAGAACACTTCACTTAATATAAATGGCAATCAGCCATTTTGTGAAAAAATTGTGGATAAGAACTTTTTTGAGTGACACCCAGGTGACACCTTTAACACTCTCATGTTTTCAAAATTGTTCAATGATAATCAATGGAAAAGTAAAAGAAAAAATATTTTCTTTCAATGACTATTAACGTCTGACCTTTTTGGCGGGAGCTGTAAGGCAACTTGAAAGACTACTATAATCATTGAATTGTTATCTTTTTTGGTGACCCCAGTGTCATTACACGGTTACACATTACTCTCTCTGCTCTTTGTAGCTGACCCACGTGATGGAAAGTTTTTGACAAACGCGTTGTTTCAACAATTGCTCTTCAGAGAGTTCAAGTTCAAGGAGTATAGGATTCGTTGGCGCGAGAAAAGACATATCCACAAACTTCTTAGATAACTGTTTCTCGGGAAACAAAACAACCGTAGCGTTTCACCTGTTGCAGTGCAACCACCAACACAACACTTAAGCGTTTCCATGTTAAAGCAAAAATAGCCTAAGATGAAAAAATCGTCGACGGAGGAGAATTTGTGACAAGGATCTCAACTTCAAACTCAACATAAAATACACGAGCACTCAACTCGAGCTCGCAAGGGTTCATAGAATTACTCTTGAACGATTTAATTGTATATAAAAATCACTGTTCGCCGACCATCGGCTGAAAGAAAAAATCTTCAGCCGATACCTTGTTATGCCGACAGCTCAATCGTGACAGATGGCACGATTTGCAGATAAGCCGGTTCACTGAAAGCTCGACTGAATGAATTAGCTATTTATCGATAGAAAGAATTGCAGAAAGTACTGTTCATATTTTCATTTACTAATACTTACTACGCCATTTGTTGGAACATAAGGTTTAGTTTTTTTAGAATAAAAAGTAGCTTATTTATTAATCTAGAGCAGCATATTCCATCAAAATTAGTCCGTTAGTTTTAGGCATAGAATAAATAAAGTGTAATTCACATTTGTTTGTTTAGATTTATTATAAAGTAGTCATAAAAAAACTAATATAATTTGCAAAACAAATTTATTTATTTTAGATATAAAATTGTTACCAAATGTTGTTGATAGTTTTGACACTTGAAAATATATTTTTTTCACCTACCTACAAAATAAATAACAAAATTTTATATGGAATCAAAGCTAAATGGTAATAATACGGATTACACATGGCAAAAGATGCTTATGACAATCATAAAATAAAATAAATATATATGCATTTTAGTCATTTCCGCGACGAAAACTGATAATAAGTACTGCATTTATTTAGCAATGCACTTCAGTAAACGCCTGTGCGAACCATGAGAGCAATCATACATAATAGCGTACTTGTACTTGCTCAGTGACAAGACGCCATCATGACAGTTTGAGGTTATCTTGACATACAGCATGACGTCACAAGATGGCGAATTAAAGGCGATAGCAGCGCCATTTCGCAGCTATTAGTACTAACAGTGTCATGGGCCTGACCAAATGATTTCAAATGAATGAAGCGACAAGTGCCAAAGTTCACGGCGCAGCACGGTGCAGGGATTCCTCGGAATGAATCTCAGTGTTACCGATGTAAAAAATATAACGGCGGCTGTACACTCTCGCACGTCAGCGACCTACCTCTGCCTCGAGTACGTACGTTTACACTCTCATGTCCATAAGTACAGACCAGTACCATTGAGTCCTTTGTTTTGAAATATAATGCAAGTACGTGCAAGTATGAAGAATTTTATTTCGATATGATACGAAGCGTTATTTTTGTTACGAGAATTTTTGAAAATAGTTCGTAAAAATAATGAAGATAATTTTTTGACAAAAAAAATATGTCTGTTAAAAAAAGTTATGCCTGTTCATAATACTTTTTAATTTTGCTGTGATTCTACTTGTTTTATCACGTTATTTTCAAGATTATTGGTACCAAAATCTAAGTACCGTAGTCAGTTCGGCGCTACCCACGCTAACTTAGACGGCTGCAGTTCCGTTGTTTACAGCTCGATTGAAACGTTTTTAGGTTCATTAGAATGCTGATAAGTGTAGCTATTTTTTATAATAAGCTAAATTACCGTGACCATAATGGTTTATGTTCTTTTCACACAGTAAAAAAAGTTTAATTTTACAAAATGTCGTTTTTTGAAAATATTTATTTTGTTACTAGCTTTACACTAATGCATCTTTGAAATAAAACAATGAATATTAAATTATCTTTCATTTGAGACCCTATTTAAGTAAATCTGCCCAGTAGTTATCTAAATATAGCGTAAATAAATAGGACCGGCCGCCATCTTTGATACGTCATAGCTACCCCCTCCATACCCTTAGAAAGTGACTACCGCACTTTTTGTGTTCAGGAAAACATGCCAAATAAGTAGATACCAGTAGTTCGTATGGCGGAGGTGAGTCCCACGAAAATCGTTATTTGAAGACTTTTTTACGAATGGGTCCCGCTCTAAATTGTTTTTCAATCGTTCGAATTGAAAAAGCTTTGCATGTAAATAAAACTTTAACCTCTACAGACGGACAGAATTCTGAATAAAATGGAACTGTTTATTTGTAACTTAGCTTGCTGCCTTTGATTTCGTTCACGTGGAAAAAAAACCTTTGTCACTTCAAAGTCTTCCAACTAAATCTGTGCAAGAAATCATGTCGGTCCGATGCTCCATTTCGATGTAAAAGTAGAACAAATTAATCCATCCACATAAACTGTCACGTTTATAAATTATCATAACTAGAAATAAAGTAAGGATATTTTTTCTTGTGGATAATTACGTAACTCAACTTTAAAAGAAGAATACAGAATAGAATAGAATAGAAAAAATCTTTTTTTTATAGGATATTCAGGATGCCACATAAAACAAGTCAAGATTACATGAAATACATACAAACAAACAGTAAAGGATTTAAATACATACATACGCATTCGTTCTATTGACCCTACTGACTCTACGCCTATTCGCAAAGGTGCAGTCTTCCCCAGAGAAGAACAGGCAAGAAAGTCTGAGGGTGCTCTTTTTAATCACATTACAAATGTTCTTATTTTCTAATTTTAACTAATTTTGAAATAACTCTAGAGCAGAGCAGTTCATTTCCATGGCTGCTTGTCAGTTAGGTAATCAGAAATTTTATAATATCCCTTTTTGCAAAGTTTTTGTTTAATTACTGTCTTAAATTTGTCCAAAGGTAAATTTTGAATGCACATGGGAATCTTATTATAGAACACAAATAAAAATGAACTCAGTAATAACTAAAATCCTTTTCTTTTAAATATTTATATACACACATCAACGCGGTCTAGGGATATTCCACGATTTTTCATACAAAAGAGGTCTGTTTGAGAAGCTATAAAAACATACTTGAGATACATGGAGGGCTATAATTTTTCAGAAGAGCAAGTGGTAAACCTAGATTTTCAATTCTAGTCAACAAATTTTGTTTTACTTGAAATTTGTGAAAACGTGACGGAAAAGAAAACGAAAAAGCAATTTATGCCTGCTTTTTGTATGAAAATTGACGAATTTACGCAATTTTTTTTTTATTTCGTCACGTTTTCACAAATTTCAAGTAAAACCAATTTCTTTGATTAGAATTGAAAATTCAGGTTTATCATTTGCTCATCTGAAAATTATAGCGCTCCATGTATCTCGAGTATGCTTTTGTAGCTTCTCAAACAGGCCTCTTTTGTATGAAAAATCGTGCAATATCCCTAGACCGTGTTGATGTGTATAGTATTAAAGGTCTTTACTCACTGATTCATGAACGCCTAGCCCAACCCTTGGACCTAGAAAGCTCAAAAGCAAGGAATATGATGTAGGCAAGGAATAAGAAAGGATTTTAAATAATTCAATCGCGAACGAAGTCGCGGGCATCTTCTAGTAAAACCTTAAAAGAACCCTACTATTTATATAGGGTGAAAAAAAAACCTCTTGCTTTATTCAAAATCCTGAACCAGTATCACTTAACAGAACACTTTATTTTTTTTTCCTAAACGTAGACACCACTCGGGTGCACCCCCCGAGCGCTACCCGCACCCCTCGCGTGCCTGGTGTAGGAGTAATGTCTACGTTTAGGCAAAAATAAACTATTTCCATTGAAAAAATATTAAAAAAAACATTTTTTTTTTCATAAATGTGTTCTTTGAGTGATACTGGTTCAGAAAATTGATTTCTTTATCGTGGCCCGAGCACATATTACCTTTTGGAAATTTGATACAGAACTGACTGTTGCATAGAAAATTATGCTTTATTATTTCTGTAACAAAGTTCAAATTGATTTAGCTCAAGATTTGTGTTGAATAACAAGATTATTCGCACATGCTATGATGAATCAAAAACTTATTATTTTAATAATATTTATGATTATTCGCACATGCTATGATGAATCAAAAACTATTATTTAATATTTATGAACAAAACTAGGTTGACAGCACCTTTCTAATGTCTGTCAAAGACGTCAGACTTCATATAGAATTGATTGATTCGAAAACTTAAGATAGCAAACTTCAAGCACTGTTCTTTATATTGGCGGGAATAATCTCGCGCAAATATTCAAACGTCAAATTAAATTAAATGTTAGCAGCACTGTTTTTGTTCTGGAATGTTGGCATAATTTATTTCTGCATTAGTGCAAGCGAAAATCGGCCTTAAGGTGACGAATCTTTTTATTCCTGTTTTTAAATCCTTGAATGTACTTCATACTTTGATTTATTTTAAGTAAGTAACATCCTAAATGTTCTATGAAATAATAGTATATTGTGCAACTAGGGAAGAAAAGACAGATTTTAAGCGAGGGCCAAAGTTAGATTACGAGCAAATGAAGGATTCTAAATTATTGAATCACGAGCGTAAGCGAGTGATTCAAGTGTTAGAATCCTTAATGACGCGAGTGATTCATAGCCCTCGATGAAAATCCGTTTTATTCGAGAGTTGCACATTATATACCTCGAGACCTCGAGAAAAAGAAAGTTACGCGGAAATAGACATCTGCGCAAGGAGTTTGAATTTCGAATATTCTTTGCGATGGAGGTCGTATCTATACATTGGAGTGTTCGAAATTCAAACATCAAAATTGTCAAAAAAGTGCTCTCTTTTTTTACGTGTTTTGCGGGAGCAAAAGAATCTTTTTAGGGCCCCTAACATGACCCAGGGTTCTAAATTCAAATACCGAAACTGTGACTAAAAGAGCTCTTTATCTCCAATTTTCAGTGAAAAAAAGAAGCTTTTTAGAGGGGGAATGGTAAAAAGATATTTTTACTTTGACTTTCATGCCAATAGCGTACAATATAAAATACAATTTAAGTCGACATTCCTCACAACACGAGTATTGTCTGCAGTCGATGCAATTTCCTTTAAAACACTATATTCCCGTGTAGTCTAGTTCAACTAGACATATTTTATGCATTTGACAATGATAGGTATGACTTCCAGTTGCTTCTAGTACATTGCCGCTGAACAAAGCAATTTTGAAGGAACATTTAAAACAGCCCACTCAACTAAATAACTGAACAACTTCGAAACATTCTTACTAATATTATAAATGCGAAAGTAACTCTGTCTGTCTGTCTTTCACGCCCAAAATCTGAACCGATTTTAAAGAAATTTGGTACCGAGATAGATTAGAGCCTTTTTATCCCACAGTTGGGCACGATATAACCTGTAGTCCACGCGGGCGGAGCCGCAGGCGGAAAGCTAGTGAAAAATTAATCGCCTCTCTATGCAAATAGATCGACCAAATCAATCCATAGTACCGGCTATTTTAAATATAGTTATGTTCATTGGAGAAAGTTGTTCAGTTTCACGAAGGACTTAACGTCCTAAAGTTTCCCTTATTTTAATTCCAACCTTTTTTTTTATTTTTTTTACCAACCCATATACATCCCAACCAAGGGGCACGGGCCTCCCTTCGAAAGACGAAGGGAATTTAGGCCATAGTCCACCACGCTGGCCCAATACGGGTTGGTGGACCGGTCGACTTTCGAAAATAAAATTGCGTGGCGACAGGTTTCATCACGATGTTTTCCTTTACCGTTAATCAAGTGATAATTAGGAATCCGTACATAAATCCGAAAAGACGAATTTATTGGTACAGGCCCGCACGTCAGGATTTGAACCCGCGACCTTCCGATTACAAGTATTGGTCATTACCAACGGGCTATCATCGCTGCTCCTATATGGCAAGGAATTACTTAAAACGCGTCTTAAGCTCCTGGGCTTTCCATTTCTTTTATAAATTTCTTATTCTACGTTTCTAACAACAAACTTCGTGAAAAGTCTCATATAAAACGGCTATAAACGTTATTTCATTGCAAGGTCCCTGTAGAATGCTCTCCTATACTATAAGAATGTGGAAGTCCTGCAATAAAAATAAAAACATTATTGAGCAACTTTGCAAAATAACATTTCTAGAGTATGACGCGGGGCGCAGGGCAGGATTCAGTGTTCTCTATGGACCCTAAGTAAAAAATAAAAAATATTTTGCAAGTTCTGGAAAAGTTCCATCAATCATATAAGGGACCATCCATAAATTACGTCACACGTTAAGGGGAGGGGAGGAAGTCGACAAATTGTGACATTGTGTAGCAAGGGGGTGGGAGGGGTCATAAGTTTGGTGACGTCACATTTCAAAATGTGTAATGAGTATCAAAACTATTAACGACAACCTTTACGGTTTTACTTTCGTTGAGACAGCGAGTTTTGAGTTCCCAAAAAAATAACAACTCTATTAAGTACTTATTTTATTAGAAAATTACAAAAATGGAAAATATGTAAAATATGTAACGTCACGCTAGAGAGGGGGGAGTCTTGCAAATGTGACCGGCTGTGACAAGGAGGGGGAGGGGGTGAAAAAATCATGAAATTCGTGTGACGTAATTTATGGAAGGCCCCTAACCCCATTAGGAGTAGGCCGAACGTCATGGAGTTCTAGAACCACTTAATACTACATTTGACATTCATTCTGAAGATTATTAGATAGAACAATGAGTATTAGTTGTGATAGGTTATCAATTAGCCATTCTTTCGCCCACGATACAGCAAAATCATTACGTCCCGCTTACTGGCATCTACAGTAATGTAGACGCTATGTTTGGGAGCGTTTTAATTAAGGCGACTACAGCACCCGATAAAGGCAGCACACATAGGAATAGTGCCATCTCCGTCTCTCAACAGGCCTGGGCCGGCAGTGCGAACAGTGTCGATACACGAAGTTTACGGACTATGAAAGCGTGCGTACGTAAAAACATGTTCGAAAGTTAGAAAAATGAGATTTATGGAAAGGTAACTGCTTAAATCGAAATAGTAGATTGTTAACCAAGGGCTGTATGACATCAATTGCATACGAGGTTTTTGGCGCCCGAGCGCAGCGAGGGCGCTAATTAGCCCGAGTATGCAATTGATGCTTACACCCGAGATAAACACTCTGCTTTACATATCGATTGTGAGGTAAGTAAAAAAACAAGAAAGCAGGTTTCTATGAACATTTATTAAAGAGAAACATGTGTATTTAATTAAATTTCGCGCCTAGCTAGTCGACTGCCTTTTTTACTCTTCACGATTTTATGGCACGCAAGCGCGTCAAATCGTACTGGCCAGTTTGATTTTTAAATCGATTTCAACTAACATAGGATGTGACTGCGAAACAAATAGTTCGATATTTAAAATAAAATCTTCATAAATTCTTATATAAATTGTCTTGATTCCGATTCAAGTAAATAATCGATACCGAGAAAAAAAAGTAACTTTTTAAAAATATTCTTCTTGCAGTATTGAGTATGACAGTTCTTTTTTCAAATTCCCAAAACCTATGCTGTAATGTTAACATTACATGGTAGGTTTTGAAACCTATGCTGTAATGATATCCATACACCCCGGCATTCAGGGAAGTAAGTGACTACTTACAGAGCAAGAGATATGTAAAATGCGTTAACTACTTATCGAGAGTGTTCAATCACGAACATTTTGATGGCAAATTCAAGTTCCTGTGTGCATTTTACTACCGTTTTTACAGCTTAAAAGATACACAATATTGGCATTTAGAGGTGACTTTGTGAGCTTTTTCTATCGAGCCAAAAGTGCTGAATCATGTTTTCAGCAAACTACTTATCTTGTTTATGTCCTGAATATTACCGTAGTATTTTTTTCTTCGATTTAATGCAGTGTGTCATGCTTATCTACGCATCATAAAAACGTAATTTAGGTGCTGTAGTCGCCTTAACACGACGTACTTATACGTATTACATAACATAGCGCTAATGCGCACGATCAACACTTTTCAACTCTAAAACGATGGCCCCCAGGCCCGGATTGCTGTCATTTCTTTTTTTTAGTGTTCTTGAATATTTGAAATTCAATTTTAACTTTTTAAATCAATACTTGACGGCAATCCGACCAGCCAGCACCGTCTGTGAAACGTAGTCCCATCTCGGTGAAGGCTACATATCACAGTAAGCATGGGAAGAGTTGACAGCTGGCACATTGTACGTTTTCTAAGTTATTTTTTCACTCCCAGTCCAGCATAGAAGCAGATAGATAGATAAATATATAGTTTAATCAATATTTGTACCGGTAAAGTAAAACGGAAAATTTTGTACAAATTCCATTAGAAAATAGGTTTTCTTTCGTTTTTTTTTTTTTTGAATGACTACGCTGTTGGCCGCTGATGGCCTTGACAGCTTCACCGAGCAAGTGGCGAGCGCAGATGGCTCTCAACCCAAAATTTTAAGTAACAGGCCTAAGGGTGCCCCCTGTGGGGCTCGAACCTCGGCTTAGGGCGTTACTGCGAGGGAACCGTCGGACATACGTTTGTGGAGAGAGGCGGCCGGGTACGTACCGGTACCGCGAATCGGGGCGGAGGTGAGGAGGTATACGCGACGAAGGTCCTCGCCGGCGAGGACGGTATCTCGGTCTGTTTGGTGTACGGGACTCTGCGCGTTGTTGGTCGGCCTGAATTGCGAGGGTGATGGGATCGTCCGGGTCGTTGAGGACGTTCCTCGGACGGCGTTTGCCGGGGTTGTTGAGGACGGGGTCGTGAATGGCCGCAGCCACCACCAGGGGATTGGGGTGGTGCGGGGCAGAATCAAAGAAACGGGTGGAGGATTGCTTAAGGTACTGCGAGATGGTCGGCAGTCCTAAGTCTATATGCAAGTTCTCATTGCGCACAAACCACGGGGAACCCGTAGCCTTGCGCATGAACTTGTTCTGGATTATTTGGAGGAGATGGATATGACTAGGTGCCGCGTGTGCGAAGACAACGCCGGCATACGTCATGATAGGGCGTATACAAGCTGTGTAAATCCTCACCTTATTTCTAAGGGACAATTTACTGTGCTTGTTGAGGAGACAGTGAAGGCGGCCGAGCGCGAACGCAGCTCTGCTCCGCACTGTTTTGATGTGAGGGTAGAACGTGATTGCCTTGTCAAGGGTGACGCCCAGATAGCGGACTTTCCTTTCCCAAGGGATGGGTTGACCAAACATGGTGATGTGAATGGTTGGCATGGGTTGTTGCCTGCCAAAGAGCACCGCGGCGCTCTTAGCAGGGTTTACCTCAATACGCCATTTCCTGAACCACTCACCGATAGTATCGGCTGCGCGCTGCAGGATTCGGACGATTGGGCGGAGGCTGCGAGACGAACAGTACACTGCTGTGTCGTCCGCGAATAGAGCCGTTTGAGGTGAGTACTCAAACTTAGGAAAGTCGCTAGTGAATAGGGTATATAAGAGAGGAGAGAGGACGGAGCCCTGCGGGACTCCGGCTCTGATGGGGTGGGAGGACGAGAGACACCCCTCGATGCGGTAACGAAAGCTTCGACAAGAAAGGAAGTCTCGTATGATGAGCACGAGACGGTCTGGCACTTCTGCTGAGTAGAGCTTGTATAACAAGCCGTTGTGCCAGACCCTGTCGAAGGCCTTCGCCACATCAAAGAACAGTGTTCCCGTTTTGTGACGCCTATTGGCGCGTTCGAGCAAGTGCTCGACGAGGCGATGCACTTGCTGAACGCATGAGTGTTTGGCTCGGAAACCAAACTGCTCATTTGGGATAAAACTCCTGGACTCTGCAAAGTCTCTGAGTCGGGTGTAAATGATTTGCTCATATATCTTCCCCATTGTATTGAGGAGGCTTATAGGGCGATGGCTGGTAGGCTCAGACTTAGGTTTCCCGGGCTTGGGAATACCTATGACTATGGCTTCTTTCCAGGTTTGCGGAAAGATGCAATTACTCATGGCCGCGTTGAAAATAGCGGTGAGTAAGAGAATGAACCGGGCGGGGAAGTGTTTAATCACTTTGTTCGTGATGCCGTCTGAGCCTGGGGCTTTACGGGGGTGGAGATTTTTGACAATACCCGCGACCTCATCAGGGGTCGCGGGGGCCAAAGGAGGATCGGACGGTGGTAGCGAGGTTCGGCGCTCGACCTCCTCGTTCACGTGGGCAAGGTGGACCGGGTCAACCGGGAAGGAGCTAGGGGAACATTGTGCCTCTAGACTGTCTGCCAGGCATTCAGATTTCTCCTCGTCTTCAAAGGCGGGAGGAAGGTTCGGACGGTTGAGAGGGGGGTCGTGGAGACGGTGTCGGACTTAAGCTTTCTGGCCAGTTGCCAGAAAGCAAGATGGGTCGGTTCGAGGCTACCTACAAACTCACCCCACTGCGTGTCCCGAAGCTCTTTCATGCGAGACTTTACATCCCGTTGCAAAGCCCGCATGTGAGCTCGGTTCGCTTCAGTGGGGTAGGAGTCTTAGGCGCGGATGGCCGCGTTCTTCTCCGTCAGCAAGGCGCGCACATCCGAGGGCAGGTACCAACGTCGATCGTTCGTCGCCGGCACCTGTCTCGAACAGTCGCTAACGACATTCTGTACGTGCTTTGTGAGGGAGTCGATGGCGTTTATAGTATCCTGAGGGGAGACTATAACGTCTGGGATAGAGTCCAATAAAGGAGAGGACACAGACTCGAGTTGGTCTCTGAGCCTGTCCCAGTCCACTATTGTCCTGGTGGGAGGGGGTTGACTAGGGTCAGAAGGACCCAGCCTCGGGGCAAATTCGACCACAACTGGTCGGTGATCAGAGTCAAGCTCGTGATGTACCTCTATAGAACACAGGCGCAAGCCTATGTTCTTCAGAAGCACAATATCGAGGACGTCGGGACGTTGGTCTAGGACTCTGGGATAGTGAGTGGGTCGCATTGGGGCGATGATGTCGAAGGCTAGGGAGGTGGAAAGTCTCTCTAGCTCTTTGCCTCGTTGATTCGTAGCTACACTACACCAAGCTGGGTTCTTGGCATTTAGGTCTCCCGCCACAATGACGGATCCACCTAAATCCAAGAGGGCTTGCATGTCTCTACGAGTCAAGAATCTGGCGTTGTCGCCCGAAACGACGGGAGAGAGGTATGCCGACACGAGGGTGATGGGCTGATGGCCCGTCATGCCTAGCCGACAGACCGAGGCTTCAATGTATTCTTGTTCTGGGGGGTCTAAAGGTATGCAGTACAGTGACCTTTTGAAGTAAATGAGTGTACTTCCCTTGGCAGAGGGCCGATCATTACGAACTACGTTGTAGTTCGCAATTTTGGGGTCTCTCTGACTGGGTTTAAGGAAGGTCTCTTGGATGAGAAGGACATCCAGCTGGTGGGTGCTGATGAAATGCGCGATTTCCTGTCGTTGTTTCGACATTCCATCGGCATTGAAGTAGCCTAGCCTTAGGGATCTGGGTTTGATTCTGCTCTTACCAGGGCTTAAATCCATTACGGATTTACATTAAAAAGAGCGAGGGACTGGTCGAGCTTAGCGACCGCAAAGCAGGCCTCGAGCCTTGCCTGGGGGTTTGATTCCCCTTGGCAAATAAGGTTCACGACCCTGCTGACCTCTCTCAGGTCAATATGTTGGGCGAAGCGCGACACTAGCTCAAAATCGGCTAGAGCGGCGCTTTGGGACGGCGTTGAGGGAGCCGCTGGCCGAGAGGGCTCAGGCGCTTTAGGAGGCGTGGGCCTCGGGGCGGCAGGAGCCGGGGGAGGGCCAGGTTTGGGGCCTTGGGGGTTCCCTTGAAGGGGAGCGGCTCGCTTCGTCCAAGGCGCGGGCCATTGGGGAGCGAGGCGGACGGGGGATGCCTGAGGGGCGGGAGAGGGGCGAGGCTGAGCAGGGCTCGCCTGAGGGGCAGGAGAGGGGCGAGGTCGAGCAACGCTCGCCTTGGGAGCCGCTCTTGAGCGCGGGGCCTCTCTGCGGCTGTGGCCGGCTTTGGGGGCCCTTGGGCACCCGCGGTAATTCGCGGGGTGTCCTGTTTCCCCGCACAGCACACAGCTCGGAGGCTCCGTGCACAGTGTACGGTCCTTCGGACGCTGGCACTCAGCTGTCGAGTGGTCACCTAGACACTTAACGCATCTAGGTTTCGCGTGACAGTTACGGGCGGCGTGCCCGTATAGCTGACAGTGGTGACACTGTCCGGGGGGCCCCTTGCGGAGAGGGGGTTCTACTGTTATGCCAGATAGGTGGCACACAGTTTTGATCTTAAAGATCTCCTTACCCTTCTTGGTATTGTCGAGGATGACCAATACCATGTCATAAGGGCGTAGCCCCCGCGCCTGATGCATGCGGTGGGCTTCATGGACTGGAAGGCCTTGGGACTTAAGGTCCTCAAGGACGTCGGAGCATGAAAGCTCCTTGGGGATTCCGCGTATGACTACGCGGAGGGGACGTGGTTTTCTTTAGTGAAAGACGGTAATTACTTTAACGGAACCCCAGCGTGCGTGGCTCGACTAGTTGTCAAACTAACCCAAAAATTCCTGATTCGACCCTGAACTTACGTAACAACAACTCTTGCATTAGTGATGTGTTTACTTATCGATATATCGGTGTAACGGCCCTAGGGATCATGTTGAACTTATTCACGATAGTCTATGTATCATATACACCCAGTAAGGGACAGCTTAGGAATTTTGTAGATGCAAGAAGCCGGGTAAAATGAAGATAACCAAATGTTCTGAGGCACTATCTATTGAGTCACAATTAATTATAAAATTATATTTAAAGTGAGTGACCTTCGTGGCGGGCAAGAGACGACTGACCTTACTTCGCCCAACGCTATCGGAACTATTGGAAGTGGCAAAAATGCCAAATTTACAAAACGAATCAAGTGTCCCTACAATATTCCAAACCTTTTCCAAAATTAAAAATAAATAAAAAAAATTTATCCTGAAATTGCAACATGGGCTTCTCTTTTAAACGAAACATATCAAAATTATCATAGCTATGAATCTCCTCTTAACTATAATCGACTTCTAGTAATGTTTTTTTTACAGAAACGTCAAATTAAGGAATTTTCGTAATTTACCTACTTTGGCGCTACGCAACCGCGTGCGGTCCTTCCACACCGCACACTTGTCAAAATACGACTTACATTACCTGTTTTAGTGTTTTACGCAGTTATTATCGTTCTTTATTGGAAAAGGGAGTGTATTAGAATAAATAATCTTCCCATGGCTCGGGTTTGCTGGAAGAAGTTTGTTTTTAAAGATAATTTAACCTTTGGTTTACTGTTTCTGTTTATAGTTTTATGTCTAACTGTCACGTGTGCAAAGAACTGAAAGTAAATAAATTAACAAATAATTTAATTTTAAAACAGAAAGTAATAAAAAAACATGAAATAATTTATAACATTTTCCTGAGGAAAATTCGACTGGAAAATTATTAGGAACTACACTGCTCAACAAAGTCTAAGCAACACGCACGATTTTTCATACAACAGAGGCCTCTTTGAGAAGCTGTGAAAAGTATTTAAGACACGTATTTTTAATAAAATCTTTAGTGTGACGAAGTTCTATACCTGAATTTTCAATCCCTATAAATAAACTTTATTTAGCTTGAAATTTGTGGAAAAGAGCGAAAAATGAAAATGAAAACGCAGTTTTTCTTTGCTTTTAGTATGGAAATGGTGAAATTAAATTTTCATTTTCGTCTCTTTTTCACAAACTTCAAGCTAGATAAAGTTCATTTATAGGAATTTTAAATTCGGGTATAGAACTTGCTCACACTAAAGATTTTATTAAAAATACGTGTCTTAAATACTTTTCACAGCTTCTCAAAGAGGCCTCTGTTGTCTGAAAAATCGTGCGTGTTGCTTAGACTTTGTTGAGCAGTGTAGCTTTCGGCCCGCGGCTCCGCCCGCGTGGACTACAGGTTATATCGTGCCCAACTGTGGAATAAAATGTAGCCTATTTCCTTTCCCAGGCTCTAATCTATCTCTGTACCAAATTTCATCAAAATCGGTTCAGTAGTTAAGGCGTGAAAGACGGACAGACAGACAGACAGAGTTACTTTCGCATTTATAATATTATAAATAGTAAGGATAATGATCTGGGTTTTCGTTTTTGGTAACCTATCCCTTACGCCATGTATAGAGTAACGTGAGAACTACTAAGTTGCCGCAATTTGCCTGTAAATTAGTTTAAACTTTAACGAGTTAGACGAAGTTAAGCGGAAACAGTTGAGAACCTCATCATTCAGTGTATTGAGGTGGTAAATAGCTTTTTGAATCTTCTGTGTGCGAATAAAACATTTGTAGCGTTCGTAGCTACTTCAGCTCACTGATCTGAACCGATCAGTGAGCTTAAGCAACGAACAGAAATCTGATGGGTGACCAAAGTGGCAATTTATCACGAGCGTTCCCGTGCTTCGGAGGGCACGTTAAGCTATCGGTCCCGACTGTTATCGATTGACTACAGTTGTTAAAACCAAGTCAGAGGCCATTGTGCGTTTTGAAAACTCTGACACCAGGGTTAGCCAAGTTCGCCAGACACTTGACTATACCTACACGATAAGAAGAAGAAGATTTGAGTCTTTAGTCTGAATTCAGTTAGAGTGAAAATGAGCTTATGTAGTTAGCTCCGTCAAACTTATAAGGGGTGTTATAAGTTTGACGTGTGTATCTGAATTTACTTATTGGAATTGAAGCTCAAACATTGCTGGTTTTATCTTTGACCCGTTTCATTGCTTATTTTTGCTGTAGCGTTGTTACAATGACAACTTTCAATAAACTAAGTAAGTAAGATAAAAATTTACATTATCCAAATCTTCCTAAATTTTTATTCTTAAATTTGGATTTCGCATTCCCAAAAAAAATCAAAAACATTACTTAATATAAAAAAAATCACAGATTTCGTACCTTATTCTTCCACTATTTCGGCCATAACTTTTTTCGTTTTTGATTTTCTCGAATAATTCTTTTTGCATTTAAAAGCTCTTGTAAATAAGCGTCTTTTGAGCTTTTTTTGAATATCAAATCTTCACAACTCTCCGAGATATAAGGAAATTGCAAAAACATTACCAATATCAAAACAGAATTCCAAAAATATTATATGGAAATCGCCAACTTCATAGGTAAAGACCTAATATTTAGATTTCACCATTTTAGTTTTTAAGAAGCAGTCTCTTAAATCTTGTATCATCTTTCTCGATGTGCTATCTTAAAGCCTTTCCAATCGATCCACTCATCCGTCCACAAACTCCCATTAGGGTTCAGAACCGGGAAATCCCGGTCTCGAAAGTACCGGGAATTCCCGGTTCTTTTTTTAGTAAAATAGAACCGGGAAATACATTTTGGTTCCCGGTTTTTTCGGTACTTTCGGGAATATTATTTAAAATACGTGATTCACACCACTACTTATTTACTTACTCTTACTTATGCGCGAAATAATGTGCGAAATGAATGGTGCGCTCGCTCTACCTACAATCGCTCGCTGTTGCCAGGAAGGAAGATGTAGGTACGCGACTAGGACGCGCTCAGCCGAGCTTCCCCGCGCCGCCGCGCACTCCCTACTCCGCCCCGCGCGACGCGATCACTGGTTCACTCGGTTTTCGGATTGCATTGCGCGCGTGTGTGTGATTTTATAAAATAAACAGCTTTTAGTATTTTTGACGTAAAAGTATGACAACACGAGGTGAAATACTTAAGAGGTATGTATTTTTATAAATATTTTTACGTAAGAGTTCTAATGTCAGTAAGTACATATTTGCTCTTTTCTAGATGAATTTAAATCTGTAATGAAAAAGCCGGCCGTTTCCTTCTTTTATAAAATTTGTGCGGCTAAATTTCACATATGCATTGTATTTTATTTGTATTACTTACTAGATTTGATGCTTTGTTTATACTTGTGGATGCCCGCGGCTTCTTTCGCCTTTGACATACAAATTACAATACACAAAAACTTATTTAATACACACATCAAAAAAGTCTAAGCAACACGCACGATTTTTCATACAACAGAGGCCTCTTTGAGAAGCTGTGAAAAGTATTTAAGACACGTATTTTTAATAAAATCTTTAGTGTGAGCAAGTTCTATACCCGAATTTAAAATTCCTATAAATGAACTTTATCTAGCTTGAAGTTTGTGAAAAAGAGACGAAAATGAAAATTTAATTTCACCATTTCCATACTAAAAGCAAAGAAAAACTGCGTTTTCATTTTCATTTTTCCCTCTTTTCCACAAATTTCAAGCTAAATAAAGTTCATTTATAGGGATTGAAAATTCAGGTATAGAAATTGGTCACACTAAAGATTTTATTAAAAATACGTGTCTTAAATACTTTTCACAGCTTCTCAAAGAGGCCTCTGTTGTATGAAAAATCGTGCGTGTTGCTTAGACTTTTTTTATGTGTGTAGCTTTGTAGTTATTTAATTGAAATAATGAGCACGTTACGCAAAGCTTACTTTTATTTATGAAGGTACCAATTGCTTTGATTATTCGTCGTATTTTTTTAACTTATTTTGTTATTGTTTATATTATTTTTATTTGAGATATCTAAAAATTAGTTAATAATTAACATCATTGTTTATTTTTAAATGCTATTCAGGTATTGAATAAATGGAATCGTTTTGCAAAGTGAAAAAGTATTTTTTTGTTATAGGCGAAATGAATTTTGAAGAAATAGTGAACAAGGCTGGCGATAAGTCGTCTGTATGGCATTACTTCCTTCGCACTCAAGACAAGATAACAGCCAAATGTAAGAAATGTCAGAAGATCTTAAAATGTGCTGGGGGCATGTACTGCATTTACTGCGAATAATCAAAGCAATTGGTACCTTCATAAATAAAAGTAAGCTTTGCGTAACGTGCTCATTATTTCAATTAAATAACTACAAAGCTACACACATCAAAAAAGTCTAAGCAACACGCACGATTTTTCATACAACAGAGGCCTCTTTGAGAAGCTGTGAAAAGTATTTAAGAAAAGACGATGTTAGTGAAAAACGCATCAGATCTTCTAAAGAAAATGAAGATCCCTTTACGAATGTAAAGATTGAAATGGCTCTCTTTGAGAATGCCGGAGATCGTGGGCGTTACTTGTCTCAGGCATATGACCATCTGTTAACTATTCCACCAACAAGTGTTGAACCAGAAAGAGTTTTCTCTTCAGCTGGTTTGCTATGCAACAAGATAAGATCTCGTTTGGGTGATAAAAGTCTAGATGCACTTTTGTTTTTAAGGTCCTATTATAGAGAAGACAGAGCAACAAGCTTTTAAAAAACGTAACTTTCAGAATTTACGAAACATTTTATGATTATTCAAGAGAAGATATTTTTGTTAGTTTAATTTTTGTTGCAAAGTTTAATTTAATTTGTTTTCTTTGGAAAGTTTGAGATAATTCTATATGTTTAAGGAATCTAAGATGACTGCTTAATTTTTACAATTTCATTGACAGTAAATAAAAATACTTAGGTACTTAATTACATAACAAGAAGGAAGACTAGGTATAAGAAAAGTGTGTATGAGAAGACTGAATGATTCAATTCTAATTGATTCTAATATTATTTTTTTAATTGCTTGGAAGTTACAATAAAAAATACTTGAATATTTAATTGTGGTTTTCTTTTGAAGGATAACACTTGTTTAATATAAAAAAAAACTATCAAGAACCAAAAATACCGAAAGAACCGGGAAATACCGGTTCCTTTAAGAACATGTACCGAAATTCCCGGTTCTCAAAAAGAATCCGGTTCCGGAAACCCTAACTCCCATCTCCTAAAGTGCTTCCGATCTCGTTCATATTGCTCAGTTTCTTTGCTTTGGTGTAATGTAGACTTTCCCAAAGTGGGATAAAAGGATTCTTGTGGAGTTTTGCAATATATGTACAAAAACTTGGATGGATGCCTAATTACGGAAACCACCTATGAATTAAAAGGGGACCATGCAATTTCGTCTCGTTTTTGAGAAAATAGTTTTAAAATTACTTTACTTTTGATTTTACACCTTTCACATTTTTACCTTTTATATTATTGCGTAATCTTAAACTGTTATAACTTATAACTCAAAAAATATTTTTATCATTCCCTGCATTCAATGCTTACAACTTTTAAATGGCTGAACCGATTTTGATTAAGCAAAGCTAACAACCGTCTCGACCACGTCAGCTTTCAAACAAAAAAAAACGAAATTATTCCATTCGATTAGAAGCTACGATGTCACAGACACAAACATACAGATACACATGTCAAACTTATAACACCCCTCTTTTTTGTCGCGGGCTAAAAATACAAAGCAAAATTTTCTCTATAAGTGATTTCAGACCAAAGACTCAAATAAATGTTTCAACTATACACAGAAGATTAAAAAATATACGTCTCCACCGAGGGGCACGGGCTTCCCTTCCAAACATGAAGGGCATATAGACCATTAGTCCAACAAGCTGGTCCAACACGGGTTGGTAGACCGCGCGCCTACCTAAAAAAAAATGTAATACAGAAAAAAAATTAAAACTTTATTTGAGGTGTGTGTTATTACATTGGTCCCTTTCTTCCGTCCCTCTCAATGAATAAAGTAGCTCGCTTCATAGAATAGAATAGAATAGAAAAAATCTTTATTTTATAGGACATTCAGGATGTCACTTAAAACAAGTCAAGATTACAATGAAATACATACAAACATACATTAAACGATTTAAATACATACATACGCATTCGTACCTCTGATCCTACTGACTCTACGCCTATTCGCAAAGGTGCCTCACTCATCGATGCCCTATCATCGATGCCCTATTTCCGATAAATAGGTACATCCATTATATCTCGTACGTTATAGTCAGAACAATGCATCGAGACAAAAGCCACCAATCACGTTCGACAACGTCAAAACCCGGCAATACCGAGCGGGAACTGAAATGAATTGTCCAACTTTGAATTAGTGTTGCGATGGCGATAAATCTTTGTCGATAGTATCGCGATACTGTCATGGATTTGAATGAAGTCGTACTGTCGATAGATTATCGAAGTCATCGTCTATTGTAATAGCTCAATCGTAACAATGTTTTTCTGCAAATTATTAATATTATACACACATCAACACGGTCTAAGGATATTGCACGATTTTTAATACAAAAGAGGTCTGTTTGAGAAGCTACAAAAGCATACTCGAGATACATGGAGCGCTATAATTTTCAGACGAGCAAGTGCTAAACCTGAATTTTAATTTCTAGTCAATAAATTTTGTTTTACTTGAAATTTGTGAAAACGTCATGAAAATGAAAAAAAATTTGCGTAAATTCGACCATTTTCATACAAAAAGAAGGCAAAAAGTGCATTTTCGTTTTCGTTTCCGTCACGTTTTCACAAATTTCAAGTAAAACTAAATTTAGTGACTGGATTAAAAATTCAGTTTTAGCACTTGCTCATCTAAAAATTATAGCCCTCCATGTATCGCGAGTATGCTTTTATAGCTTCTCAAACAGACCTCTTTTGTATGAAAAATCGTGCAATATTCCTAGACCGTGTTGATGTGTGTAGTGAGGATATAACGTCCAATAGTGCGTTTTTAAATAGTCACAATGTATATAGTATTTTATAAGATAACATCATAACACAGCTAAAAAACTAATCACAAAAATGGAAAAAAAACACGCCACAAAAACGCTAAAATGAATCACGTCATTACACAGATATGTTTTTCAAGCTAGTAAATTATCCCAGTGAAGAATGTCAAATTGAATGAAATTCTCGTCTTTCAAGGCTTACTATCGATGGTTTGATCGCTGAATACCGACTTTATTCAAAATGTCTACTTTCTGATATGTCCATACGTTGTAGCGCACGAAGACGACTTTTAAATTTTCCGATCGTTTCCGATTTGAGATCGTACTATGCCGAATAACGCACAATACAGATTTTTTTTGGTATGTTTTTTTTTGGTTTTTAGCGTAACTGTCAAAATAAATTCAATGTAGTTGTTTGGAAAATGGCATCCTTAAAATTAAAATGAAATATTGAATGACGAAATCGTCAATGTCAAGTAAAGAAACCTTTCGTCCGTTGATCATCAGTACCTACGGTGAGAATGATGATTTTGGAGCACTAAGATTGTTATGATCCCATACATTCAAAATAAATTCGTTATCGCGACAACACTAATGTATTCAGAAATTTTGACATAATCTGACATTGAAACAATGAAGTTCCAATTTGTTACAACATAATGGACTTTGATGGTCTGATTTAATTCATTTCCGCTCGAGTAATCTGATGATTTTTATTTTGTTTTTGTATTTGAGGTTTTGTATATAGTACTCAATTTTGCCATCTGCATAGCTAACATAGACGCGTGACATAATTTTGTCGATTTTTTTCGTTCCGGCCTCTCGTTCTATCGCATAGCGTCAGTGCGGAACAGGCAGAACGACATTGCCTTTGTTAACCCAGCAGAATGGATAAAATGGTCACCATCGTCATTCTACCGTCATTGAAACGCCATTAATTAGAAAAATATGGCTACTACTATTTGGGTGGCCCCAATACCTCCCTCTAGTAACGTACACCTATTCCTACGGTGAGGGAAAACATAGCGAAGAAATCTGCACATTCAGAAGACTACATTTTTAATTATGATCAAATCCGGTCAGCTTCCCATGTTAGCAAAGGTTACATGGCAGTTTTTTTTTACTTGCCGTGTACGTCGCCACAGAGGGGCATGGGCCTCCCTTAGAAACACGAAAGGGATTTAGTCCATAGTCCACCACGTTGGCCCAATGCGGGTTGGTGGACCGCTCGTCTTTCAAAAATAAATTTTCTTGGACAGACAGACGGGTTTCATTACGATGCTTTCCTTCACCGTTAAACAAGTAATAATTAGCAATCCGTACATTCATCCGAAAAGACAAATTTTGTGGTACAGGCCTGCACCAGGATTTGAACCCGCGGCCTTCCGATTACAAGTCCAGCTCATTACCAAAGAGCTATCACCGCTGCGGCAAGGAATTACTTGAATGGGTTGGTGGAAGGCTCGTCATTCGAAAATGAATTTTCTTAGACGAGGGGGTTTCATCACGATTACCGTTGAGCAAGTGATAATTATCCGAAAAGACGAATATTTCCGGTTACAAGTCTGGCTCTTTACCAAGTGGGCTATCACCGCTTTTTGTTGCTTCATGTCAGTTGCTTTATTGTAATTAGCTGACTGTAATTAGTGCAAAACCGTTATATCTCAGACTCTTACTAAATTTGTGTGTACTGAAGATACAAAATAAACGTTGTCTATGTCTATATCTGACCTAAGCTTATCCTTTTGTTTTCGTAAAATTTCATGGAGCACCTACTGAAATTGTGAGTAGGTGGTTCTAAAATCAACACATCTGGAACAGAACCCAGTAATCAAACAAAACTCTCCATAACTGGTTCTCCCGGGAACGATCATCCAGAAAACAAACTGAATTCATTCACATCAAGGAACATCCAAATAACTGTCACGTCATGACGGTATGTTGCTTTATTCCACTGTTTCTCAAACTGGTTCACACCCTGAAAAATCCTAAAGTCTATTTAGCATGTGGTAATGGGCTCAGAATAATACTACCTCGTCTCTTCTCATGGGTGTCGTAAAAGGGGACTAAGGAAACGCAAATTAATGACACCTGCCTCCCACTAATCTATCCAAGGCAACGACACCTCAATTTGTTCTAAATCTGAAGTGGAATCTTAAGGTCTCATGTGGTGGGTTTGGTAGGCTCTGTAAATGACTACTCTTACCGAAGTCCAACGCCAGACAGCTTGCTGTGTTCGGTTGGTTTGTAGGAGTACCAGTGCCTTAACAGGAGTTTTCTGGGTTAACTCGCTCCATCGTTGACCTCGTCTATGATTTTGATCAAGATTGAAGTCAAGAGTTAACCCCCTGTCATGATAAAATAAAAACATTGTTTTGGTCAGTTTCAAAATATTGACTTTGGCGACCTTAAAGTCAATATAAAATATCCCTCATGCGGGTAAGCGTTTTAAAAATACTAGACCTTAAAGTTGTTACTGAATTTAGTGATATAAATCAGCAATTAACATAGACGTGAGCCCACTACACTGAATTTTTCCCTTGTATTAAGATAATTATGCCAAAACTGAACACAGATTTCTCACTACGGGATCAGCTGATCTGGAATTTGATTTGGGAATTTCTGGAAATTCCGCATGTGACTTCATTCGCATAGAAAATTTTAAATCAATTTCACTCAATCTAATTACTATGTGAAAAAATCATGTATTTGTTTCTTTCTCCAACGTGTACGTTGTAACGGACCAGATGATTGTCGATTTGTCCCATATATTGTTGGGTGCCTTTTCTTAGCTATTTATCAATGACAAAAATATATTTCTCCTAAATATTTCAGATCAGCCTTAAACAATAGTTATAAGTTGGTTTATTGTTACTGTTTGAGAGTCACTCGCTTTTGAATCCAGTTACCCAACAGCCTGAATTAGCTTCCATCAGAACGTGCATGCACTAGCCTAGGTCTAGATATTGATCTAGGTCGGACGTCTTGATGTAGTGCTTAAAATACCACCTAGATTTCAGACTAACACGGTAGTTGGTACTTTTGAAAGAGATAAGCTGTTTGCTGCATTTTTTGTTTGATAAAAAGGTTGTAAAACCTTTGTTGCAGTATAAAACGTGTGCAAATAATAACAGTTCTTTGTATAATTAATTCTTTTTAGCGCTTATTCCCGTTTCTCATTCAGGGCACGCTTGACATGATTTAGGATTTGATATGTTCTTGACACGCTATTAACAGGGGAACCAGCAGCTCAATACGCCGCGGTCCTATGTCAAAATGTCAACATTGACAACGCCAGAGGGCGAGCAAGCTTTTGCGCGGGGATCATAGTTACACGTTCAGCCTACTGAATGAGCAGGAGGTTTACCATGACCGCTTAGCGCGGTCCAATTTAGGACCTAAACAAGTCTACAACACTTATTCGTACCATGATGGCTTATAAGCTATTCAATTTTGGCGCTGTTGCGATTCAAAGGCAGACCAGCGACAATTTATGTAGACATTTAAAATGGACCGTAGACAACCGAGCAGTTCAAAAGCAGCGCCATCATGGTACTATTTTAAAAAATATTCCAATTGCGAAGCAGTTCAAAGTTGGATCCTAAACAGAAATGCTTTTAAACGATCGTGGTAGGTACCCTGGTTTCCTTACGATGTTTTCTGTCACCGTAAGAGCATCGCTTAGTGTGTAACTAAGTTTAGATAAAGAAGACTTTTAAATCATGTACACGTATATTACTAACTATGTAAACATACATAAATATTTATATTTTAAGGTTGCGCCCCTAAGTGAATACTCCTTACTACGGTACATATATTTTTCTGCAGTATAATCCTTCTAATGTCCTCTTGCATTTTCCACACAAGCGTCGAGACAATAAAATTGTCGTTACGTCCGTACAGACATACAAAACATAACACTCGGCGTCGCAGTTGGGGCCACCAGGGGCGCAATCTTGAAGGGGCGCTGTAGTATAGGGGCGACTGGACAAGAACTTGAAAAATTAAAAAAAAATACATGACATGCAAATCCAAAAAATAATGTTACAAATAGTACGGTAATTAAGAAATAAATAACGTTTTAGAAAATATATTTTTTTCGTACATTTAACACGAATAGCTTCAGAATGTAAAATATTTGCTTTTTTTATTATAAGAGATTAACTCTTGACCTCAATCTTGACCATAAAGGTCAAAGATGAGGTCGACGATGGAGCTAGTTAACCCAGAAAATGCCTATAAAGGCACTGGTTACTCCCACGCACCGACGGAACACAGCAAGTTGTTTGGCTTGAATAATTTAGTAATGTCATCTAAGCATTTGCATCATTTTAATTCTTAGAAAAATTGTGTCAACAATCGTGATTTTCACAGTTTCACAATATTTTAATAAAAAGTAATAGAGAATGTTTAAAAAGTAATAGAGTAGTTTTGAATAGAGAATGGCGAAACCACCAATATCAAGTAATGAAACCCTTTAAGGGTTGTACTACGACAGAGTTTAGGCGCACCGCATACTTACTATAAACTAATTTACGCAGAAACCTAAAATAACATAGTAGTAGGTGGGTATACTATGGATGCAACACACACTTGCGCACACACACACACACACACACACACACACACACACACACACTCACACACACACAGATATACATACACACACACACACACACATGCATTCGATATGCGCACATGCACTCTTGGTTCTGTTTTTGAGATTTTGTTTTTATTTCTTATTTTGTTCTTTTTTATTAGTTAAGTAGGTAATTAAGAATCTTTGTTTCTCTTATATAAGGAAAATTATATCGTTCATTAAATTGCTATAACAAGTTAACCATAAAATCACTATGTCCATGGAAGAGCGTTGTCTCCTGCCACAGGCTTTATCGAGCTTAAAAGGAGGCATCAACCCAATATATATATTAAGTTACAAATTAAGTGAAATAAATATTTATTTCATTTTTTTTTTTTTCACCGCCCACCACCAGATGAGGATGATGAATTTGGAGGACCAAGATGTTGTGACCTCACACAAAACAGAATTTGCTTCCCTCTTAAAAATAAGATATGCCTAGTGGGGTTACAGATGATATCCTCGACGATTGGACTATGACGGATTTTACTTACATTGCTGCGTTTGGCTTACGTCTACAGTAAAAATCACGGATGAAAATCACCTTAAAACCGAAGCAATGTATAACGAATTTAAGATCAAGGGCCCTACCAAATTGGGGGCGCCGAATTTAATTACAGGGGCGCTAATCACCCTGACTCCGACACTGATATCACTGACAACAACTATGCGGTTTCACGGTTTAAGCTGTGCAGGCTGTGCAGACAATGTTAGATCCAAGGCTAAAACGACAAACGACGCACTTTCGCTCTGTGATAATGCTAACAAAAATATCTGCACTGTGACTTTGTTTATTTTTAACCCCCTACAGAAAACGAGGCTGGTATCAGTTTTACTTGTTTATCTGTGTACCTATAATGTATCTGTGTGTCTGTATGTGGAATCGTAGCTCATTTACGAATTGACTGAGTGCGGTTTTTTTTAAAGGTGACGTAATCAGGGAAACGTCCGAACCAACCAAAATTGGTTCGAACGTTCCCCTCTATGAAATAAGGATTCAGTAAGCTGAATACAAGTAAGCTGAATATGTGTTTGGGAAGTCTTTATTGCATTTTTTAATACAAAACATTCAAGCTGTGAAATGTGAAAAGAATATGTCGACTTTTGATTTGTGTCTACCCAAACGCTGATCTTTACGTTTTGTCTTCGAAGGAAATAAAATGCCAGTATTAAGTACTTCACTAAAGCTTAATCACAATTAAAAAAAAAAAGTGTTTTCAAAGATATCTTCAGTCCGTATCCGTATTACAGAACGCGACTCAGACTGCTCTAAACTTAAGTAGCAGTCGTCTTTGCCATTTTAATAATGAGAGAAAGAGATATTCAATGCTTAAGTATAGATCAAGACCTGAGTCTCCTTTTATAATACGGGCCTTAATCTTCATAAAGTAGAAGGTCAGGTATCTTTTCAACTGACTGTACTTGATAAATTCATCCTGTTAATTCCACATTTAATCACTGTTAAGAACCATCTTCTGTGACGGCTTTCAAATCCCTTAAATCGTTTCCATTATTTATATTTGTAGGGTTGCTACCGTTGGAGTAATCTAGCAATATTTATTTCATAATGTAGATGTGGTGATAGCCCAGTTGGTAATGAGCCAGACTTGTACTCCGAAGGTCGTGGGTTCAAATCCTGGTGCGGACTTGTACCACTAAATTCGTCTTTTCGGATTTATGTACGGATTTCTAATTATCACTTGCTCAACAGTGAAGGAAAACATCGTGATGAAACCCGCCCGTCCAAGAAAATTTTCTAAAGACGCTCGTCTACCAACCCGCATTGGTCCAGCGTGGTGGACTATGGCCTAAATCCCCTTCGTGTTTCGAAGGGAGGCCCGTGCCCCTCAATGGGGACGTATATGGGCTGGTAAAAAAAAAAATCACTTGCTCAACAGTGAAGGAAAACATCGTGATGAAACCCGCCCGTCCAAGAAAATTTTCGAAAGACGAGCGGTCTGGCCCGCATTGGGCCAGCGTGGTGGACTATGGTCTAAATCCCCTTCGTGTTTTGAAGGGAGGCCCATGCCCCTCGGTGGGGACGTATATGGGCTGGTAAAGTTTAAAAATATTAACGACGCTGAAAACGTAAAATCATCGATTTTAATCCTTACAAAATATCTTGTCAATTTCTTAAATGATAATTTATTTCAGGGCGACTATTCTAGTAATCAATGGCAGTTGAATGACAATGGTGACCATTTATTCATTCAGATAGAAAAATTCAAATTACCACAACTGCAAACACTGACAACCCCATCAGCAACCGAACGTCAAGTTACAAACTCAAATCAAAAATCAAAATAATTTATTTCCCTATTATTCCTTGGGAAAATTTGCTTGGCTTCATAGGGAAAATCATTCTGTAAAGGTTTGCTAGCTAATTTACAGTTACCGTGTAAATTACAAGTAAATGAAATAAAAATTAATTTCTTGAGTCGGTTTTCTCCAAAAGTTCTAAGGTAACAGTTTTTTTTAAGAACCTACTTTGACGATATATAGATGGTGAAAACTTAGCCATTTCTCATCACGTTGAACTTTTTCACTGGATCAAAGAATATAACAAACAGTTAAGTTAAACAAGCAGCCCTAACTTCAGCCAACATCGTCCAATAAATAAACCACCCAATCCGTCGTCATTACTTTGCCAGCCGAGATGGAAATCTTTCGTTTAAGTCGTTTCGGCTTACTGCGCTCTGATTAACCATCGATCCTCTCTTTATTAGTTTATAAATAAAATAAAATAAATATAAATAAAACTGGCAAGTGCGAGTTGAACTCACGCACAAAGGGTTCCGCAAAAGGGTTCAAAGGGTTAATCATTACCTATAAAACCGGCCAAGTGCGAGTCGAACTCTATAAAACCATTATCTTTATAAAAATGGCAAAAAAAATCATGTTTGTTGTATGTGAGCCCCCTTAAATATTTAATTTATTCTAATCTTTAGTATTTGTTGTTATAGCAGCAACCGAAATACATCATCTGTGAAAATTTTAACTATCTAACTATCACGGTTCATGAGATACAGCCTCAGAGAGACTTATCTATAAAAACGAGCAAAAAAAATCACGTTTTTTATATGGGAATGGGAGCCCCCTTAAATATTTATTTTATTCTGGTACCCCTTAAATATTTATCTTTAGGGCACACAGAACTACATACGTAATCTGCGTAAAATTTCAACTGTCTAACTATCACGGTTCATGAGATACAGCCTGGTGACAGACGGACAGACGGACGGACGGACGGACGGACAGCGGAGCCTTAGTTTTTTCCCTTTGGGTAACGGAACCCTAAAAATCATAAATCAAGAACAATGAAACAGAAATGAAGTCATCTACGTAAGTAATGAAAAACTGAAAAACAAAAATAGAAATGTCTTGATAGCCAAGCAGTCTGCTCATTTATTTTCCATGCTAAAATGCTCCACTGAACACCTTTTTATCTTCAATTTAATTTTACACCCCACAGATAAGAAAATAAAACGATTCTCATAAAAAATTCAGGAAAGGACGGCGGAACAATACAATAGAAACTTCACACGAAAACAGAAAAGTCTGGAATAAAGAGTTTTTACTCGTTTGCATCCGCTTTTCAACTGAACTTTAACCACCAACGCAAAAAGGGTATCTGTGTCTGTAGAACTGTTGTATCATAGATTCTAAACTTTTTTTATAGTTCTTTGCTATATTTTACTAATTACCAAAATTGAGCAATAGGGTGAGAAATAGCGAGATTCGAGAGCGAAGTAGTATGAAGGAAGATATAGTAACGAGGATAGAGAAAGGAATGTTGCGGTGGTTTGGACATGTAGAAAGAATGAATGAAAGAAGATTGACGAAAGAAATTTACAGTGCGAATGTAGTTGGAAGGGTCGGAAGAGGGCGCCCTAGGCGATTGTACTTAGACCAAATTGGTGATGTACTGAGAAAAGGTCGTGTTAGGAATACCCGAATCTGAAGAGCATGTATAAAGCAAATTATGAATGTAGAGGAAGCGACAGAGGTTTGTTTGGATCGTAGCAAGTGGCAATCTGTGGTCTCTGCCTACCCTAATGGGACAAAGGCGTGAGCTTATGTATGTATGTACGAGTATGTACCAATGAAAAACATGATTTATCGAAACCGGTCGCATAAAAATATTTAATAAATAACTGAAACTATTGTAAAAATCATGGCTTTCATGATAATTTTTATCAAAAAGCAACAACACAAAGTATAAACTACATCCTCTTCCTCTTATCAGCCCATATACGTCCCCACCGAGGGGCACGGGCCTCCCTTCGAAACACGAAGGGGATTTAGGCCATAGTCCACCACGCCTGCCCAATGCGGGTTGGTGGACCGTTCGTCTTTCGAAAATGAATTTTCTTGGACGGGCGGGTTTCATCACGATGGTTTCCTTCACCGTAAACTACATATTTTACCAAAATTGGTTCATCCGCTTAAAGTTATTATATGCTATTTACGGCAAGAAGTTAAATAATGCCAGGTGATGCAACATTTTTAATTAAGAATTTATGCTTATTACTTTATTAAGTTAAAAATATTAAAAGCTCTTTCGGTAAGGCTCTTGAATATGAAATTTTGTTTAGTTTCTCTTAACTTTCGTCGTGGGAAGCGTAAATTTCACTTTTACTTGAGCAAGAGAACTGAGTAACTTTGTTTTTTTTTATTTTACTTTTTGATAAAACTTTGTTTCATTTTCTTGTAACGACTTGGTTCAAGAAATTAAACTGACATTTCTGGAAGAGGAAAGAAAAGGGCTTAAATTCAACAGTGGGACACAAACTGGCTACGTAAAAAAATAGTAGATTGTTGCACCGAGCGCAAAGTGAGTTATTTATGCACGAGTGTTACGTTGGCATGCGCTCGGGCACTAAATTAACACGAGTGCATTAAGGCGACTACAGCACACATAGGAATAGTGCCATCTCCGTCTCTCAACAGGCCTGGGCCGGCAGTGCGAACAGTGTCGATACACGAAGTTTACGGACTATGAAAGCGTGCGTGCATAAAAACGACCCGCGACCCGTGGTCCCACTGGCGTAACCGTTAGAAAAAAGAGATTTATAGAAAGGTAACGGCTTAAATCGAAAAATGTGTGTTAAAAAAATGCCTTAAGGCGACTACAGCACCCGATAAAGGCAGCACACGTAGGAATAGTGCCATCTCCGTCTCTCAACAGGCCTGGGCCGGCAGTGCGAACAGTGTCGATACACGAAGTTTACGGACTATGAAAGCGTGCGTGCGTAAAAACATGTTCGAAAGTTAGAAAAATGAGATTTATGGAAAATGCGTTAACTACTTATCGAGAGTGTTCAGTCACGAACATTTTGATAGCAAATTCAAGTTCCTGTTTGCATTTTACTATCGTTTTTACAGCTTAAAAGATACACAATATTGGTATTTAGAGGTGACTTTGTGAGCTTTTTCTATCGAACAAAAAGTGCTGAATCATGTTTTCAGCAAACTACTTATCTAGTTTATGTCCTGAATATTACCGTAGTATTTTTTTTCTTCGATTTAATGCAGTGCGTCATGCTTATCTACGCATCATAAAATCGTAATTTAGGTGCTGTAGTCGCCTTAATTACTCACTTTAGCAAGGTGCGTAATCTACTTTTCTTTCAACTACCAATCTACCCTACCGTTATAAAATATACCTATTCAAAAAACTCAAGTTAATAAAAACTTATTCAAGTTTTACAATCGAATCGTACATAAAGAATGCGCGCCATTTCTGTTTTTTTCTTCTTCACCAAGTAGGTTTTATTCAGCCAATTTTTATTTTCAGCCAGTATCATTCTAATCTAATGCATACATTTTTATATTATACTTAAACTAGCTGTCCGCCCGCGACTTTGTTCCCAGTGGATTTCCTTTTTTTTGTGAATCTAAACCATCTTTGAATCACCTTGAACACACACAAAAAAATTCAATAAAATCGGTCCAGCCGTTTAGGAGGAGTTCACTGTCAACACACGTACAGAAGAATTAAAAAAGAATAGGAGACATTAAACCTCTGTGGTAAATTTATATCTAAATTTAAGAAAAAAAACAGTGCATTAATAAAAACAGTGCAATAATGAGATTTCGTATAACATTTCTGCACTGTTTTGGATCTAAGCAAAAAATATTTCCTCTGTGATCGGTTTTGTAGTGATGAATGATAACATTACTATGTAGTAACGTAGTTGAAAGAAAACACATTTATCGTAATTCTTTCAAGTTATTTCAAAGTAGGCTACTGCGACTATGTTGTAACTATACAATTATGTTGAAATAGATTATTCTTATTCACTTACTGCCCTACTCAGAGACGTCAATTAAATTTAAGTACTGTTAAACTCTGATGTTGTCTCTTTCACTCTTGTTGCTATAAACAAGGATAGAATGACATTTAATTACTTCTCAACTTTAATTGACGTCTCTGAGTACGGACGGCAGTTAGTCATTTCACTAAGGATCCCTAAACCGGGCCATTAAATCTGCGCTTCTGCATTCTCAGTACCAGGGACACAGAACACAAAGAGACATGCAAATGGGCAAAGCAGAATTGCATACTATTATGCTAAACTTGCTTTTGTTTTCACTGTTTTTTGCTACGATGGTTGAGCGTTCGTAGCCTAGTGACTGTCATAGTTTGGAATCGATCACTGTGGTTAAACTTCTTACACTGAGCCGTCCACCTTGATAGGATTCATAGTGGCAATTTATCACGAGGTTTTCGTGCTCCGGAAGGCAAAAAAGTTGAATTAAAACCATTAGTTTTGGCTGCAGCTCTAGCACGATAACGACAAACTCGCGATCGGCTCACGCTGAAACTTCACTTTGACTGCGCGAGGGTCCCGCGCAAAGGCTTGCTCGCCCTATGGCGTTGTCAATGTTGACATTTTGACATAGGACCGCGGTGTTGTCGCGGCGCTGTCACTATCGTACTCGGCCTGCTGATGTCGAAAATTGATTTAAACTTAGATTTAAACTAAGACACGCCTGAAGATGATGTAACCGAAACTGGTCGCATAAAAATATCAAATAAATATGTGGAACTAGTGTAAAAATCATGTATTTCATTGGTGATAATAAGTAAAAATATGAAAAGGCCCAGTTGACGAATGGGCTATGTACGACATTTTAACAATATTTTTAATTTCGTTTAATTTTTTATTTAACATAAAGGAATAAGGTCCCGTTTCCTAAAAAAAAATATACAAAAAATCTATCTTTTGAAATAAAAATATAATAATTAAAAGTTTCTCAGTAGGGTAAACTAATCATAAATACGGCATTATACAATCGTGTCTTTGCCAAGCTGTCATGTCAATAAAAAAAAACATAATCTATTTCATTTTGTATTTGGTTGTTTATTTTTGAGTTTTATTTTTGCTTTTGGTTAATTTTTTCTGAAGTCTTTTACTGCTACCGCATACCGGATTACGATTTAACTTTGCACGGACTTGTAGTGCTAGATTTTGACTGATTTTCTCACGACTACACCTTATTCATACCGGACTCCGAGAACTGCTTCAACGATAGTGATTAATACTCTTCGGATTTGTGGAATAACACTAATAACGACAGCGCAGCAGGCTTTACTACTCAACATGGCATCTGACGAGTTACAGCGGTGGAGAGAACCAACAAATGTTTTATACCTCTTTGTTCAAACACTGACATTAACTCACCAGATTTGACGTTTGTTACCATTCCAAAGGAATTGAAAGAAAGTTGGTGTAAAATGGTTGACAGGAATTGTCCCAAACGTCCACTTTTTTGCTGTGAGGATCATTTAAACGTAAGTACATTGAAACGTATCTCTAGTTATTCTGTGATTGAAACTTAAATGTTGAACTTAACTCAAAAACGCAACGGTATAGGTTATATGTCAACCAACTGTCAATCGTTTTTTTTTTTTTAGTTTGGCAAAGGAGTTTATCTGTAGAATGCTGTAATAAGCAACAAATCGTAACCAAAATTTTAAAAATTAATTATTTTTATATCTATGATCAAAATTATTTGATATATTTTTTATTTGAATATAGGATCTTAAACCTGCTTAAAATAAAAAAATCAAATTATTTTAAAAATCTTGCACATAGCCTATTATTCATGCGAAATGAAAGGCACTGCCTCAGGAGCTAAGCACGAACGTAACTCTTGTAGTGGGGATGGGCGCAAAAAGGAGAAAAATAATTTGAGATGTTAAGTATATGTTTTTAATATATTTTTTTTATTTGTTTTAGAAACCGGATCGAACGAACCGCGTCAAAAAGATGGCGGGGCTCAGTGCGAAGGATAGTGGCGGCTGTTGTTTGTAAGTATTTTAACCTCGAGCGTTTCCGTGCTTCGGAAGGCACGTTAAGCTGTCGGTCCCGGCTGTTGGAGGACATTGTGCGGTTTGAAAACTCTGACACCAGGGTTAAACAACTTCGCCACATACTTGACTATACCTTCACGATAAGACGAAGACCTTGTCGTAGTGTTAATAGTGTATGTATGTACTGTCATCAGATTTTGGTGTGGGTTTTTTTTGAAAACTGAAGTAATCTAGATGGTTCAAAGTTTTAATTATAAAGACCTGTCGTTTATAGGTCATCAGTTTATTTCCTAAGAAATCTCATTTACTTTTATGTGAACAACTCTGGAAGTTCTTTAAATATTTAAATCATTGTAAATATCATCGGAAAATAGTACTAGTAAAAACCGTAATATTTTAAATTTAATTTCCCGCGATATTATTGTTTGCCTAGTAAAATGTATTTACGAAACTTAAAGGGCTTCTTCTTCTTCTTACCAGCCCATATACGTCCCCACCGAGGGGCACGGACCTCCCTTCGAAACACGAAGGGGATTTAGGCCATAGTCCACCACGCTGGCCCAATGCGGGTTGGTGGAGCGCTCGTCTTTCGAAAATGAATTTTCTTGGACGGGCGGGTTTCATCACGATGTTTTCCTTCATCGTTGAGCAAGTGATAATTAGAAATCCGTACATAAATCCGAAAAGACGAATTTAGTGGTACAGGCCCGCACCAGGATTTGAACCTGCGACCTTCGAATTACAAGTCTGGCTCATTACCAACTGGGCTATCACTTTAAGGGCTGCCTGTATGAAATTAGGAAAGTAAGGTTAGATAAGGTTTTTTTAGGTTCGATTAAGTTTGGTTGCGTTATTATTTTAGGCCGTGTGGTGATCGGTTGAGAATAACACCACCCCATCTCTTTCTGTGGGTGTCGTAAGAGGCGACTAAGGAAACACAAATAAGACCTGCCTCCAAGTAATCCATCCCAGGCAACGACACTTCATTTTTTTCTGAATCTGAGGTGGCGTCCTATGGTCTCATGCGGTGTGGTAGGCTCTGTGAAGGGCCGTCTGGTTCGCGACCACCCTCCTACCGAAGTCCGACGCCAAACAGCTTGCTGTGTTCCGTCGGTGCGTGTGAGTACCAGTGCCTTTATAGGCATTTTCTGGGTAACTCGCTCTATCGTCGACCTCATCTTTGACCTTATGGTCAAGATTGAGGTCAAGAGTTAACCCATCTTATAATAAAAAATAATAAAAAAATCCGTCAGTGTGAAAGAGAAAGGGGCAGTTGTTTACAAAGTACCGAGAGTTTATAATCTTACTAAGTCAACCAGAATATTACGGGTTTAAAAATGTTACAGTTACATACATACATACCTGTCAATGTGCGCTCGTTCGTCAGGTCAACGACACAATAGCCCTCAAATTGCCTAACACCTACCGTATTCATCAAGCCACAAGTACCAGGCATTCATAGCCGTATAGAAGCACAATAAACCCCAATGAGGGTAATAAAATTCCCTTACAGACTACAGGCAGTTAGAGCCGACCTCAGAGTGGCACTGAGTAGGCTTAGAGAAAATTACCAACTTGAGTTTTCTCTATTTAACTTTCTACCTCTACTTTTTATTGCGATTGTCTACATTTTTAACCGACTTTAAAAAAGCAGGAGGTTCTATGTTCGGCTGTATGTATTTTTTTAATGTTGTTCACTGATTTCTCTGCCAATGATGGACAGATTTTCCAAATTATTTTTTTGTTCGAAAGAGTGTACTCCAGAGGTGGTTTCACATAATTTTATCGAAAATGATTCAGCGCTTTTAAAAAAATCAACAAAAACAAAAAAATCTATAAACCAGAACCTCATCTATATAAATGAGTGACATTTTCGTTTGTTGTTATCTGCTAATAGGCATTGTAGTCTGCAAAAAATACTAGTTATCTACTTTGTGCGAACTGTTGTATGGATTGAAGTCGGTGACTCATAAGTTTTTTTAACGTGGAAAATTATACTTACCGTGTATTCTTTGGAGAGAGTGACCCCAGAGACTTGGCACATAGACTTTTATCGCTAGAGTCAGATAAAAGGTATTTAATCTGATTAGGTTTGAACGAGCATCATCACTGTCATCTCAGCAGGCTGAGTACGATAGTGACAGTGACAACACCGCGGTGCTATGTCAAAATGTCAACATTGACAACGCCATAGGGCGAGCAATTCTTGCGGGGGAAAGTGAAGTTTCAGCGTGAGCCGAGCGCAAGTTTTTCGTTATCGTGCTAGAGCTGCAGAACATCGTTATCGTGCTCTACAGAGGGGTACATACATTGGCTCTATGATTTTAAATTAGTTACCGTGGGTAAGTTACCTGTGGTGTCTACCTGTTCCAATGGGACAAAGGGGTGAGCTTGTATGAGTATTGAATTGGCGGTCCACTAACAAACTCTTTACAACTTTATAACTGATTGCTTTAGCTCAGTTAGATTAGATCAGATAAGATTGCATCAGATTAGGTCCAAGTAGATCGGACTAGATCTGATTCGATTAGGAATTTCAAGAAAGTATTATATTTCTCATTTTTAACCCCGTACAAAATAAGAGGGGTGTTCTTAGTTTGACTAGTGCTTGTACATCTGTGTGTCTGTCTGTGGAATCGTAGCTCTAAAACGAATGATCAATTTCAATGCGGTTTTTTGTTCGAAAGTTGACTTAATTGAGATGGTTCTTAGCTACTTGGTCAAAATTGGTTCGCCCGTTTAAGGGTCATAATAACCAATAACTACTTTACCACAAAACATTAATTCACCAGTTTAGACAATATCTAAAACTGACATGTCATTTAACATAAGCCGGTTTTAAGCATTTAAGGTCATAAACATCTTGGATTACACCTTTTAATTTTAGTTATAACCTTAAAGTAAACACATTAGTACTTGTTTCCAGATAATCTCTCCTGCTTCACCCACGGTTGCAGCACAGGATGGGTGTCCGGAGTACTAGGGAACGAGGCGTTGACAGGAGGTGCCTGGTTAGCTGCCTTACCATGTCTGGTGGCCTTGCCAGCGGCGCCTTTCTTCGCAGTCTTGGCTGACGCTAAGGGGAGGAAGGCTGGAGCGCTTTGCGTGTGTATTAGCTTTATTGTAAGTATTTTTCGTTAATGGGGCCGGTCAAGTATTACTTCAGCAGATTTAATACAATTATTTACCCCCCTCCCCCTTGTCAGTAAAAGTAAGCAAAGCTCTTACACCCCCCCATACCTACGTAAACATTGGTAGGTATATGCTTTTCCTTTTTTAAACAATCTTTATTATCACCTAACTACATCCATTTTTGTGGGAATCCCCAAACATGCGTTTCGTTTTCAAGCATATGCAATGTGTGAGTTGCCAATTGTGTAAAAAAAAACTACTGCTGACGTAATCACCATCTAATCCACCCCACATCTCATAAAAATAAGCAAAGTAAAAACCATCCCCCGCCCCCCTATAGTGCTTACGTAGTACTTGAATAGCCCCTTTTAACTCATTAATTTAATTAAGTGGAAGTTTGTTAGATGGTCCCTTTGGTGGGTGATCAACTGATCATAGTGGAAATTCAACAACTATGAACTTGTAAATAACAGTCGGGTTGTTGTTGAATTGTAACGGTCGTCCAGCTATCTGGATTTTTTGCTTCAAAAAATGCCTAATCCAGTACCTTCAGGGCAAAGAAGAGTTCCATTTTCTGATTATACTAAGTTTTTACGGAGTCGAAGTATTTTCTTGTTCTATACCAGTTTTTATCCTTAAATAAAATAGAACACATCATTCAGCCAAGCGACAAAAGAAGCTCATTATAAGTAAGACCTAGCCGGACCTATTACTTGAATGCCTAGCATGCTCCAGTATATCTCGAACTGCTATTTTTAATGCAATCCTCATAGTTTAACCTCAATAATTAATTGCGGCTAGTGAGCGCCACTAAAGTATGAGCTCTTTATAACACTGAAAACTAAGTATATAAACAAACTGAATACAAACTCGACTAAAGAGGACTGGTGAAGAAGTGGGAACTTATACAATACAGTAATAATAAAGTCTGGGACTTCATTGCCTGAGATTATGGGTCATCAGACAAACATAATAATAATAAATCATTTATTTTCAGGCAACTAGGTCCATAGATAAATATCTTACAGACTAAAATACGTATAAAATATAATTTAACAAAAGTAAAACTTAACTAACACTATTTCCTGCGTGTCTATGTCTATAACCGGCAATCTCCCTTGAAAACGGCGGAACACCACGCCCTCCGGCCAAAAGCTCTTCTTAATGACTGTCCCTTGATGACAATATACTCTTATATTGCAAACCAAAAAAACAATCATAAAACAAAAACACGTTTATTTTTAAGTGTACAATGCGACGGCCTTATTTCTATAAAGCAATGCCCTATAGAGCCTGACTTATGTTCTATTTCTTCAATTTTCCAGATAAGCTGGTCACTAGCAGCCTGGTGTGGCTCTCGAGGAGTATGGGCGGCGCGGGTGGCGGCAGGGGCGGGCGGGGCGGGGGCCTTGGCGCTGGCTCCCCTATACTGTGCTGAGATAGCCCCTCGGACGCGGGGACTTGCTGCTATGCCGGCTTTGGCTTGCAGGTACCATATTTAACTGGCTCTTCCAAGTGTAGTCAGATTTTTTTTGCTTACTAGCCCATACACGTCTCCGCCGAGGATCACGGGCCTCCCTTCGAATCACGAAGGGGGTTTAGTCCATAATCCACCACGCTGGCCCAATGCGGGTTTGTCGACCATGCGCCTTTCGAAAACGAATCTCTTTAAAATATAATTTAACAAAACAGACGTGCGAGCTTCATCACGCGATTCTCTTAGACGTGCGAGCTTCATCACGCGATGTTTTCCTTGACCGCTGAGCAAATGATAATTAGTGAAAAATCCGTACATAAATCTGAAGAGAATAATTTAGTGTACAGGCCCGCACCAGGATTTGAACCCGCAACCTTTCGGTTACAAGTTTGGCCCATTACCAACTGGGCTATCACCGCTTTTGCACTACTAAAATAAAAATATAACATCCTTCATACTCATTCATGGTCTTCTCAGTCGATCTAATGATCCCAAACTTGGATTTTTTATTCCTAGTATTCGGTAAGCACCAATGGTAGATTGGCAATTTGATCGCTGTTGTTAAAGTTTAAGAACGACTGTTTCCATGGTAATAAAGTCTAACGCTGGCTGGTAAAAACCTCATTTTAAAAAGAAATGCTGCATTATTTTGGAAATGAGAAATTGAAGCAGTTTTATATTCTCAATTAATAGGTTTTCGGGGATGCTGATTCCGAAAATGACATCCATTTTAAAATCCAAGATGGCGGCCGTGAACCCCATTTTGGCCCTAAAATAGGGTAGCACAACCGCCTCGCGGCCTGCTTTAGCAGGTCGAGCACCACGCGAAAATTTCAAATAGAAATCGTGAATGTTTAGTGCAAATAAAATAAGTGTAAATATTTCATCTCTTACTTCCAGTTCTGGCATTCTGTTCGCGTATGCAGCTGGTGGAGTCCTCTCACCACATGCTCTGTCTCTTTCTATGACGGTGCCTCCTGCCGTACTGCTCATATCCCTGCTTTGGCTGCCAGAGACGCCATCATTTCTCATCAGCGTTGGGAGGATACAGGTAATGTGTCGCAACGGCTCTAAAACTCAAATAAATTTAGCCTTCAACCTTATCCAATTGGGTCTATTATTTTTATTGGGAAAAAAAACGGGGTGTTTTAAATTTGACGTGAGTTTCTGGACCGATTTCGTTTTTTTTTTTTGAAGCGACGAAATCAAAATGGTTCTTGGCGGAATCGAATTCAAAATTGAGTTTCAGAGTTACTAGTGATAAATGTTGGTGGTGAAAATACAATTTTTTATTTTGGAGCTATCGTAGATCAACCTTCCTTCCTTAACGTGTTGTTATGACCCACTTGACTAACGTATACTTAGTCCAATTGTATACTCGGAAACACTGTTGTCAGTTTATTATGAGTATAGGTGCGAATTTGGATACTATCCAAAAGTGTAGCAAGCTGAAGTGGCAGTGGGCTGGCCATATCTGTCGCAGAACCGACGAGCGTTGGAGTAGACAGATTCTTGAATGGAGACCATGTCTTGGCAAAAGTAGTGTAGGACGCCCCCCAGCCAGATGGTCAGATGACCTAAAGAAGACAGCGGGTAGTGGCTGGATGAAAAAAGCATTGTATTGTATTGTATTGTATATTGTATTGTATTATGATGATGATAGGTGCGAATGTCGCAAAAGAAATCTGCTAACCAGGATATTTGAAAAACTCAAGAAACAAAGCAGATATTTTTCCATGCTCACGCTACAATCACAATACACAACCAACGTGTACTGATAATATCAGGCAATCATAAAAAGACAAACAAAACTAATTTGACCGATAACTCATAAGGTCAATGTACACCAAATATTTAACCAACAATTCGCAGCTAACCAGAGATTTGACAATGTCATTTTCATTTTTTTTTTTGACATTTTGTCTGATTAGCTTCTAATCGCGGTTTAACCGTTGGTCATATTTTTGGTGAACACGGGCCTAAGAAAACAGCAAAGCTGACATTTCAAACAAAATGAAAAGTAGGTAGCCTGATTTATGGTACTTAATATAAAAGTGTTTGTTGTGAAGCTAAAAAGTCCATTAAAGATCCAACGCAAGGTCAGGAAAATGGCACTGGTTTTATGTGAAACCTGATGACATGATATGATATGATAAAAAATTGAAAAGGTAGCTGAAAATCAGTGCTTTGTCGCATTCAGCGGCAAAATTGTCACTGAGCTACGGCTCGTTTCTGCAGCACATTTCTCTATGTTTTATTATATTTACTAGCTTTCCGCCCGCGGCTCCGCCCGCGTGGACTACAGGTTATATCGTGCCCAACTGTGGGATAAAATGTAGCCTATGTCCTTTCCCAGGCTCTAATCTATCTCTGTACCAAAATTCATCAAAATCGGTTCAGCGGTTTAGGCGTGAAAAGGTAACAGACAGACAGACAGAGTTACTTTCGCATTTATAATATTAGTAGGGATTATAATTTCATGTTTTTATATTTATTATAATTTCATGTTTTTATATTTATTATAATTCCATGTTGAGTTAGTGGTTGAGTTCCACTATGTAGATTGTCGTTAATTTAGACACTCAGAAGGTTAGTTCCATGTAGAATTAATTATTTGACTGACTCTAAGTTTATACTACAGGAAAATGTTCCAATGAAAGATCCAATGCGGTTCACGAATATTACGCGTTTATTGAGTTTTTACATGTGTTGATTTATACAGATGTGTGGTGGAAAAGGCACGCGGGGAACGACTGGAGAGCAGAACGCTGCGCTGTTACGACTAGCTTACGTACTATGTATACCTATACCCCTACACTTATATTTATAATTGATTTAGTTCAGTTTGTTCCAAGTCAGTTTTGTGTGTATAGAAATAAACGATTCATTCAATTATTCTAATTAAATCTTTTCTCGTTTTTTTCTTCAGGACGCAGCCAAAGTAATGTGCTGGTTTGACGGCTCTGACTTCCAAGAAGACTTGACGGATGTCATCGAACAGCAGGAGGTCAGAATCAGGACCTCAGAGTGCTACGGTAGACGTGACATGCGGCGACAGGACTCTGACACTTTCCAGCCGATGCTCAAACGAGCCAGTGGACTTGACTCCAATTCTGATAAGAAAACTGAGCAGTCCGCTTGTAGAGAACTCTGTGAGTGTTTATCAATTGATTTTATATTGTATGATTTTAAAACAGAATCCACAGGGATTCTGTTCATTAAACATAAGTTTATTAAACAAAAATCATGTAGGCATATTTCTTCAGGACAATATATGGCACGATTTAATTTTTTAAGATCTAAGTAAAAGTACAATGGGCTAGTACATTTTTCAGGGTTTTAAAGCTTTATGGAGTTGGTGGAGCCCTCTCAGCACATGCTCTGTCTCTTTGTATGACGGTGCCTCCTGCTGTACTACTCGTATCCCTGCTTTAGCTACCAGAGAAGTGAACCTACAGACTTGTCCCCACTAGTTCAAACTGATTCCATCTGATACCATCATAATTTGTATCAAACATGACATCATCGCTAGAACCACTGATGCTCTGCCTACCCTGTTAGGGATTACAGGCGTGGACGTATGTATATATGAACCAACAGAACCCTAATCTGTCTGCGGAGTCCGTCTGTTTTTTAGTTTTGTTTATGAGTTTTTAGTAATGTGACGTTGGCCAGAGACCTGGAGGTTTACCATGATCGCTTAGCGCGATCCAATTTAAGACCTAAACAAGTCTTCAACGCTTATTCGTGCCATGATGGCTTATAAGCGATTCAATTTTGGCGCTGTTGCGATTCAAAGGCAGACCAGCGATAATTTATGTAGACATTTAAAATGGACCATCTAATAGACAACCGAGCAGTTCAAAAGCAGCGCCATCATGGTACCATTTTAAAAAACATTCCAATTGCGAAGCAGTTCAAAGTTGGATCCTAAACAGAAATGCTTTTAAACGATCGTGGTAGGTACCCAGCTCTCTCGTTATTGTATTTATCTTATTGCAGCACCCATGTATTTACTTCTCTTCTGAGCTCATTTCTATACACATCCCTAGCAACAACCTTATAGGAGTAGCTGGGTGGCTCTGCGAGCTTAAACTAGCACCTGGCATAAGTACTGCAATAGCCCAGTGGCGCTCGCTAATCTCAACCGGTCAGTGAGGTTAAGCAACATATACAGAGGCGGGGAACCTGATGGGTGACCAAAGTAGCAATTTATCACGAGCGGTTTCATGCTTCTGAAGGCACATTGAACTGTCGGTCCCGGCTGTTGTCGATTGTCTACAGTCGTTAAAGCTAAGTCAGAAGCCATTGGCGGTTAGCCAAATTCACCACACACTTGACTATACCTATACGATAAGAAGAAGATGTTTTAACATTTTACTTTCCCAGTCCGCCACCGCCGCTCCCGTCGCGCGCTGTTCTCCTGCATCGTCCTGCTGTGCGCGGCGGCCGGCAGCGGCGCCGGCGCAGTCAACAGCTTCGCCGCCGCCGTCCTCCGGCACTCCTCCCACGACGTGCCGCATCTCAACGTCACTGCTTACAACTTTACTATCTATAACGGGTGAGTTGCCATCAATAATGAAAACACCTCGAATGCGGCACTTTGCCGCAGTCTATGCGAATCCTGACTTCTGTACTTGAAAAGACCTCTACAAGACTACAGATAACGCAATCGGCGTGGCTGAGTACTGGTCCTCAAAGATTTAGCCTATGTCGACACAATAAGAAGAAGAAGAACGAAAACTGTAATTTCGGAGCTTTATTTTGTTGTTATGGCGTCGTGTTCAGCTTCAACGCCACCGTCATCAGGCACTCCTCGCTTTTTATTAAAATAATTGTTGAGTTTATTCCTCACTAATATTATCAATGCAAAAGTGCGTCTGTTTGTTGAAGGTCGCCCTTCCTCAACGTCAATCAATGTGATTTTGCACAAGGATAGTTCTAGATGGAGAATTGCATTGCTCGTTTTAGGTTCACTTAATTGTTATACTTCGTCCCTTTTAAATTTTTCGAGCTATACAATTTTCTTTTGACAAAAGTTGCTACTGTGATCTTCTTCTTTGTCATTAAGAATGTTACTAACAAGCAATAAGATGTGTTGTGTAGTATGTGTAGGTGTCGTCGTGTACTGTTTGCGATAGTCAAAAGGCCCAGGCTCAGCATATGTCACAACATACACTCACGCCTTATATCCGTGTCGGAGTAAACAGAGCTTCATGTGGTTCTTAAACAACTCGACGTCACGTCTGACATACATTCTTAGTGTTATTAGCTGGAACATAAGTACCTATAATGGTGACAGGTTGTCAGCCTTTCGCTCACAATACAACAACAACCTCACTAACTCTTAAAAGAGCTGGCAGCTGACACATTCTAATTACACCGTGGAAGTAAAACCTTGTGCTTTAATGTTTTTTTTATTTGTTTTCAGAACTGCCCCGCGTTCCTTGTTTGACATCTCAGATGCTGGTTCGATGCTATGCGGGTCAGCCTTGGTGCTCGGTGCTGCAGTGGCCACTATCACCGTTGACAAAGTAGGGAGGAAGGTAAGCTATTTTAGGGGGATTTGTACGCTATACTTAGCTCTTAGAATCAACTGAGTTGGTACAGCTGTTATTTGAGGAATTGATGAGAAGCAGTCTTCCTTAATCCTTAAATTAGGAAGATGAACAAAATAATTAAACACAACGAAAACTGATTGTTTGTGCTAAAGAGCCATTAGGGAATATTGCAGAGCAGCTATCGCTGTTAAGCCTTTATGGGCTGATTGTTCAAAATTATTTAAATAAGTTTTTGCAATCATCACATTTATTGCCAATAAACTCATTTTTTTCTTTAAAAAGTGATCCTATTTCAAAGGAAAGTCACGCATGATAAAGAAATAATATTAAGGGCTAAGTTGATTGTATTCTTCCAGATGCTGCTCCTCTGGTCCTGCTCAGGGATAGCATGCTGCTTCGCAATCTTAGGAGTATACTGCGACCCTCAGCTTCACTTGAACTCCTGGTTCACCCATAGACTGCTGCCTCACAAACGAAACCTAATCAAAGAAAAACCCATAGCTGAAAATTTCGATAATCTGACATACCAGGACAACATAAATAATGTAATGGCTGGAGTAACTGAAGGAGTGCTTAAATTTGACTATTTAGGAGAAAAAAATGAATCTGCAGGAAAACCCTGGTACAGGATAGGCGTTCTAAATGAAAGTAGTATAGCCGATGAGGTGGTAACGTCAAAATATGAGACGGAAGACTTGAATGAGAAGACTATTTGGGCGCCAATAGTGCTATTATCAATGGTGTTATTTTTGTACAATATAGGATTGGGATCAGTGCCTTATGTGCTTATTTCGGAGTTGTTTTCTATTAATGTAAGTATTAATCTTTTTATTTTTCCAACCTATCATCACTATACATATTTTAGAATTGATGTCAAACGTGGCGTCTTGAGAACCACATGTGCTTTGTCTACCCTGTCAGGGATTATGAGCGTGAGTTTTTGATAGATGTTTCTTCAATTTTTAGTAAGGTTACACAGCAACGTAACGTGAAATTATCAGCAGCTCGAGCACGATGCTAACGCCAGAGGGCGAGATCAAAGTGAAGTTTTAGCGTCAGCCGAGTGGCGCGCCGCGCGAGTTTGTCACGCATCATGCTCGAGCTGCAGACTAAACCTAGAACAACTTAATGAATCCGATTGACCCATCAGGAAGTTTTGTGTATCTACACCGCTTCTTAATGACTTCTTCCATTGTGTTAAACCAAACTTGTCTTGTCCTCAGGTACGCAGTTTAGCTTCAAGTTTCTTGATCTCTTGGATGTGGCTAAGCAATTTCCTTCTCCTCCGCTACTACGGAACTATAGCCATCTCGCTCGGTCTCCACGGCACTTACTATATCTCCGCTTTGCTCACTCTTCTAGGAGCGTTGTACACGTACTTCCTTATACCTGAAACTCGAGGAAAGTCTCAAAGTCAGATAGATGAAGAGTTAGACAAGCCTTTAATTGGAAGAAAGAGACGGAAAACAGATGAGCAGCGATGACGATCGTTGGTGGGAATTTTGAATGTGTTCTTGTTGTTTTGATTAATCAAAGGAGGTTTTATCTCTTCGCGAAGTTTGCTACCCTGGTATTATGGGGCATGTGTAAGTGTCAAAATGAAACCAAATTACTGACTACTTAAAAAATGTAGGTTAATAAGTAATCACATGGTAATCACTCTTAATTACAAAAGTGCACGCAAACCAGTTTTTTAGGTTGAAAACGAAAAATCTACATATTTGGAGTAATCGGAAGATTTTGTTTCAAAGAAAGATAAATATATTTTAGATGGATTGTAATTAGAAGTGCTCAATAGTGTAAAATCCTACAACGTACATGTTTCTATCCTTAGAAATGTTTAAGTAATATCTTCGTACTCTTAAATACAAATGTTCGAATACTGGAAAGTTCTTTGGCTCCCGAATATACAATCAATACTTGAGTATAAATCAGGACTTGAGTCTTCTTCTGTAATAAATATGGGCCTAAATATATACACATCAACACGGTCTAGGGATATTGCACGATTTTTCATACAAAAGAGGTATGTTTGAGAAGCTACAAAAGCATACTCGAGATAGATAGAGCGCTATAACTTTGAAACGAGCAATTCTATTCTAATCAATAAATTTTATTTTACTTGAAATTTATTAAAACGTGACGAAAATGAAAAAAAATTTTTGCAAAAATTTGACTATTTTCATAGGCAAAAAGTGCATTTTCGTTTTCGTTTCCGTCGCGTTTTCACAAATTTCAAGTAAAACAAAATTTATTGACTAGAATTGAAAATTCAGGTCTAGCACTTGCTCGTCGGAAAATTATAGCCCTCCATGTATCTCGAGTATGCTTTTATAGCTTCTCTAACAGACCTCTTTTGTATGAAAAATCGTGTAATATCCCTAGACTGTATTTTCGCTCATTAATAACAGGATTCTGACATATCAGTTATGAAGGTAATAACAAGCGAAAAAGGGACTGAAAGATAAAAGTGCTTAGCAAAAGAAAGAAACGATAAAAATTAACGTAAACGTACAAAAAAGTATGATGAAGTTAATAGGAAATTCCAGAATTCCAGCACAAAAATCTTAAAAAACTCTTCTCTGAAAAAAGAAAAGAAAAAAAAATACTTTCCTAATCTGTGTAGATAGATTAAAATCAATAAACATTGAAGGGAGATAATCCACAATTGCCCCAAAGTGTGACACCAAAAATGTAGGTAGATGTATACATATGTAAACCAAAATATTTTAGACTGTAATTCAGGGTTGATCAATATCAAATGACCCACAAAAGATTTAGATCGAAACATGAAGAAAATCCAAACATTTACTAATAAAAAATGAAGACTAGGATGACAGCGAAGTTGATACGTGTCACATTAAAAGAATACTCTACCCCTGTTAAAGATAATGAAAAAAATATTTTACTTATAGGAGCGTTCAGGCACCCCTCTGTTCTATCTTATGATAATTTAATTCACAATCATTACATAAATCTTAAAAAAATATGTGATAAACGCTACTATAAAAGTAATGCACTTACACTCAATTGTAGAAACGTACATTAAAATGAAAGCTTATTTAAATGCCTTTCTTGTTTATGTCAACAAGATAGAAAGCGAAAGTATGATATTAACTTTAATAGATGCTTCTGCAATTTGACGTTAGCATGTTAGATGAAAAATGTTTGTAGAAAGATCAACCCTGAAATATTTTACTGTGTGTCAAATGTAATAAGGATTAATGATGTTGAAAGTGTTGTTATAAAAGAAGCACTTTTTAGCAAATGTTATAAATTATAAACCATAGTTACAAATCCAAAGTGAAAACATCAAGAAATGATTACGTTTCGGGCAATCACCATATTGAATAAAAGCTCAACATACAGGTATGTTTTACTATGCAGTGGAACTGGTTCCATAGTTATTTATAATTTCAAAACCGATTTATATACCTGCTCATAAATCCTAGTCGTGACATTTCCACCTAAGGTTTTCTAAAATAAATCTAAAATTCTATGTTAAATGTCTGGTGTTGTGTATCCTTGTGTGCAAATAAAATGTATAGTGTGTGAAAATCTTCAATACTTTCCTTTAGTTAGGTCCGTCTGTAATTTTCTAGGTCTGTATATTTATTGTTAACATGGCCAGGGCCCAGATTCTGTAACTTAATTTGGTGGTGAAGTTGAGAACTATCAAAATTTCATACATCTAATGACAGCTGCGTTGACTGGTGGCGCCACCGTCAACTGAATTTTCAGTTGCTAGGTAGTTTGCAAATTTACGTTCGGTTGGCAGTGGCACTGCTGGTCGGGGTGGTTGTCAGCAAGTACATGAGAATTAATCAGTTCCCAATTTCACCACCTGAACAAATAAAATGGCCAACATTTCATCGACACACAACTTAAGTTACAGAATCAGGGCCCAGATTCTATCAATTTCCCACCTTTAACCGCTTATCGACTACAATAAACATTTACTCCTACATATCTTTATATTAACAATATCATGTCCTATTTAGCTGTAATTAGCAACCCTTTTGAATCTTGAAGGTACTAGAATAACCTTCTTAACTGCCTGTTCATAACCTACCCAAGGATTTATTAAGTTTCTAGCTTCCCGCGCGGGACTTCGTTCCCGTGGGAATTCGGGAAAATCATGTACCCTATGTCCATCCCGGATATGTAGGATTCTAATGGTGAAAGAATTTTTCAAATCGGTCCAGTAGTTTCGGAGCCTATTCGATGCAAACAAACCAACAAACAATCAAATCTTTCCTCTTTATAATATGTATAGAAGATACATGCCAACCTTGTTGAAGGTTTCTTTTTAAACCCACTGAAGATGGCAGACAGTCCGTTAAATCTTTCTCTCTAATAAAATTTGTAACTGTAAAATCATCTTAGATTTTATCTATCAGTCCTAAAATCAATAGATTTAAAAATATTGTCAATATATTTTTAGATAAAAATCCAAAATTTTTATAGTGTGTTGATGAAAGTCATCATATTTATTTTTGTGAGATAGTATACATCTAAGCATTAAATTGGAATCGCACAATTTTTATGTAACCAAAAGTATAATATCTCTCACATACATGCCAAGAATAAAAATACCAGCATAAACAGGACAACACTAACAAGCAAATCTCTATTTTTATCTGCAGATTTTTTTATGATATGCTCGGAGAGTTAAAAGTTTGCCTTACCTATTTTTAGTTGTTTTTTTTTCTGATTTTTGACTGTATGTTTTTTCCTAAACTTTTCATCAAACCTTCACTTTGTCTCATTTCTTATTTTGAGTACGATTATACGAGTCTATCCTTGGATGAAACGATTTAGAAAAAAATTAACACGGCCGATTTGTTTTTGGAATTTATAAGCACAGAATTATACTTTTGGTCAAATTCTGTTCAACAATTTATTTGGTTTATCTATTAAAGTTGCCGACCACCTGCTCATCTTTGACTACAATTTGTCCGTTGCTAGCCTAAAGTGAAATTGATGATTTAATCCGAATGAATTGTGTACAGAAAAAACACATCCTAGTTGTATTGAATATGGCTAGAAAATTGTCTAAAACAAAAAAGAGCTGAAATGAAGCACTATCAGTATAATAATGAAAAATCCGTACTAATATGGATTCGTCGGTAAAGAAAGACTGTAAGTTTTCATTCAAATGAAATTTCACTAAAAATACCAGTTTTAGTATAGTTATACGTGTAGATATATTGTATTTGAAAATAAATCATAAGTAACATAGATTGGTAAGCAAAAAATATATGTAGCCAAAGTTATGACGTATTAAATGTGTTATGTTTTGTATGAGACATTAAAGAGCTTTAAATGTGGGTGCCATGTTTTCTTTAATCTCATATTTTCTACCATAAACGTGGATGCTATATTTTCCTTTTTTTCTTATATTTTTTAAAAATATCCTTGCCCTTAATGGATGCTATATTTGGATGTATCTGCTCAATAATGCAGACAGAGATAGTATCAGTTTGGACTTTGTATTTCAGAACACATTATGTAAATACGTCAGATGTCTCTACTATCGCCCGTTAATGGGATTGTGACGTAGTTTCAATAACCCTGTATCCCCACGAACGTCTTCCAAAGGGCAGGTGTGGTAATCTGGTGTGACTACGAGTTGGCAGCGCTTCGTGCGATGATAGCTCGTAGGACACAATATTATCAGTGACGTAGCTACCGGGGCAGTGCCTCAGGGCCCCCAAGTATAGAGGTCCCCTCGGACTCTAACTTACAAACTTTACATAGAATTAGTGGAAATTTCTCCTACATGCGCAACATACAAAACCAGATTCCAGGAATTTATAATGGAGTCGACTGTATTACGACGAATCTGGATTACGACAGATCTGGATTACTACAAAATTTGAAGTACGTCGAATTCAGAACAAACGATTTTTAATAGTTTAGTTGTAGTCCTAGTTTCTTTTTTGCCCCAGGGTCTTTGGTTACCTAGCTATGTCACTGAATATTATCTATTAACAATTAAGGCGACTACAGCACCTAAATTACGATTTTATGATGCGTAGATAAGCATGACGCACTGCATTAAATCGAAGAAAAAATATTGTGTATCTTTTAAGCTGTAAAAACGATAGTAAAATGCACACAGGAACTTGAATTTGCTATCAAAATGTTCGTGATTGAACACTCTCGATAAGCAGTTAACGCAGTTTTCGATTTAAGCTGTTACCTTTCCATAAATCTCATTTTTCTAACTTTCGAACATGTTTTTACGCACGCACGCACGCTTTCATAGTCCGTTAACTTCGTGTATCGACACTGTTCGCTGCCGGCCCAGGCCTGTTGAGAGACGGAGATGGCACTATTCCTATGTGTGCTGCCTTTATCGGGTGCTGTAGTCGCCTTAAGTATCGCGCCATAATCATACCATACCGAAATGTCACAGGTCTAGCAAAATTAGATATAGAGCAAATTAGAAACAAAAGTATCGCTTCTGTTTATTTAATACTTAATATTATTATCTGTGATGATAGTAGTCTTGTGTTCATTGTTTATGTAGATAGACAGGCTACCAGACAGTTATTAGACCACAATTTAGTTATTTCGATGTAAATAATGCATTTGTTAATGCAATTTGGATATGAAAGGTTGTAAATGAAATGAAATAAATCAATATTATTTAAAAAAAAGGTTAGATTTTTATGGCTACCAACTGCATCCAAAAAGTACAGTAAATAGTTTGTGTGGCGTTTATGGGCGTTAGTTTATTTAAAAAATGAGTGTGATTTTTCAAGCGTTATGTACCGGCATAAGTAAGTACCTGAACACGTATAACCTACTAAATTGAATACGGTTTACTCACTTAAAATCCATGGATTTTGATGAAACTTTGCAGCAATACAGCTTAGACATCTGAATAAAACACATATACTAGCTTTCCACCCGCGGCTCCGCCCGCGTGGACTACAGGTTACATCGTGCCCAACTGTGGGATAAAATGTAGCCTATGTCCTTTCTCAGACTCTAATCTATCTCTGTACCAAATTAGTTTAGTTTAGGCGTGAAAGATGGACATACAGACAGACAGAATTACTAATATTTCCGATTTCAACAGGAATGAAGTTCGGGCCGATAGCTTTCTATATTTTAATATCTTGAAAAAGGGTTGGAGTCTTTTTGGTTGGGGTCATTTTCTACTTAATTCAAATCCATCAATGGTGTTTCCTGCTATCGGTTCGGAATCTGATTGGCTAAAGCCCAGGACTCGGTGAATATGTAGGTAGTTTATTGCAGTAGATCAATGATGCTATTGCTTCGTATTCTACATCATAGGATTCGATACTAATTGTCAGAAAAGCGGCATCTATGACAAGTGTTTTTTGACTTAAATCGAAGTCGAGTCAAAAGAAGATTAGAGAATACAATACAATACACAATACAATACAATACTCTTTATTGCACACAAAAAAAAGAAACATAAAACATAACATTAAACAAAAAAACCGGCCAAGTGCGAGTCGGACTCGCGCACCGAGGGTTCCGTACAAACCTAGCTTGAAGGTATTGTAGACCTGAGTATTTGATATGAATTTCAATTTAATACCTCAACGCGTTCATGAGGAAAGGGGTAGTAAGTTTAAAAATATTAAAAATATTTTTATGATATGATGTAATTAAAAATTTATGGTTTTCGCAATTTTTCCTTTATCTGTGCTATAAGACGTTGCTTCGTACCAAATTTCAAGATTCTGTGTTCACGGGAAGTACCCTGTAGGTTTTGATTCCTTTGTGAGTGTCGAAAATTTGCGGAAATTTGCAGCATAAACGGCTGTATCTTTTGATTGCGTTGGCTTAGAAGTTTGATTTTTTCACAGCTTCAAGGGACAGTAGACCTGAGTAATTGATATAAATTTCAGCTTCATACCTCCACGCGTTCCTGAGAAAAAGGGTCTTGACAGACGGACGGACGGACGGACAGACGGACAACAAAGTGATCCTATAAGGGTTCCGTTTTTTCCTTTTGAGGTACGGAACCCTAAAATCAAATGTTCATGATGTAGTGTACAATCCGGCAGCCTTATTGCTATAGAGCAATTTCTTCCAGGCAACCGGGGGGTGAAGGAACCGATACAGAAGGTGAAGCGGTAGACGTGCAAAGAGTAATATACCGTATACATATATACATATACGTGAAAAAAAAAACGTAAGAAAGGTGCAAGTAAATGACAACTTGCAAGAGAATCATAGTAACGATAAAGTAAAGGACGGCTATTCTGTTAATCAATGGGGTCTCAGTGGCGATGGAATGACAATGGTTGCCATTCTATCTTTTCATCATGAAATTAACAAATAACGGCTGAAAGGCATTGTGGTGCACCAACCCGCATTGGGCCAGCGTCTTGGACTATGGAATAAACACTCCTTCACTGTTTCAAAGTCAGTGTAGTTTTATTTCATAGAACATTGAGAATGCCTGAATGTCTTAAAATAAGTCAAAATAGGGAATTACATTAGCATTTTTAATTTTAACTTTCGAAGGGAGGCGCGTGTGGTCGTATTATGAATGACGACACACTATCACCAGTACCACTTTGTATTCAGCGCCCTGCAGCTCGAGCATGACGTTATCGCGCGCGGAGTGCGCCGCAGTCCTACGTCAAAATGTCAACATTGACAACGCTAGAGGTCGAGCAAGCCTTTGCGCGGGGCCTTCACGCAACCAAAGCAAAGTTTCACTGTCAGCAGAGTTTTTTTTTATTACAAGATGGACTAACTCTTGACCTCAATCTTGACCATAAGGTCAAAGATGAGGTCGACGATGGAGCGAGTTAACCCAGAAAATGCCTATAAAGGCACTGGTACTCCCACGCACCGACGGAACACAGCAAGCTGTTTGAGGCAGGCAGGTCTCTTTTGTGTTTCCTTAGGCGCCTCTTACGACACCCACGGAAAGAGATGAAAATGAAAAATGAAAATGAAAATTTATTTATTTCTAGAAGTAATTTTTACATTTTCACTTGAGGCCAGCCCAGTAAGCATTAATTTGCTTGTGTTGGGTGTGCCACGCACAATCCCAGTTTAAATAACAAAATATCTTAAACAGAACAAAAATATATCTAAATTTACTTAAATCAAAGTGTGTGCAGATGTGTATGTGTGTACGTGCATGTGTGTGGGTGTGTGTGTATAGTGTGTGCCGGTGTATATGTATGATGGGGTGGTTTTATTCTCAACCGATCACTACACGGTCAAAATTATTGTCGCGATCATGCTCAAGCTGCTGACTTCTAAATATGACAAGACATGCAAACGAAACTTAGACAAGGTACTTTAAGTAGGCCCTCTAATTTGTCAAACAATAGTTTTGTACGTCATTTCCAGTATGCTCCTTATCCATGTCGATGGGAATAATTTTTGCGTGGCCATCTTGCACCCTCCAAATCTTCGGCTCCCAAAATACAACGCTGCACAGGCCCATGTCAGAGACAGAACTGGCTCTTTTTGGCAGCCTGTCGGCCATTGGGGCTATGATTAGTACTCCTATTGCTGGTTACTTCCTGGATGTTATTGGACGAAAGTATTGCGCTGTTTGCACCTCTTTAATTTATGTGGTAAGTTATTTTAATGTATGTATGTATGTAAATTCTTTATTGCTCAAAAACCATATCATATAATAAATTTCAAATGTAATTTAATAGCAAAGGCGGAATTATCCCTGAAGGGATCTCTGCCAGTCTACCTTAAAGTACTATGTACTATGTTTAGTTGGTTTTCTGGGATTTGTTCTGTTTGGTATCCTGCGCGATTAACGATATCTCTTCGTTTTCATTGGGTGTCGAAAGGCCAGAGACTAAGGTCCGTATAAAAGAACGCGACTCAGACTCTTTGTCTTTTTCATAGTGAGAGTAACAGAGAACCAATACTTAAGTATTAATCAAGACTTGAGTCTCCTTCTGTAATACGGGCCTAAGAAAAGACCCGAAAACGGGCAGCATTTCTTCTAAACAGCACACCACTGTATCACTATCTGAGCATTTTGTACTACAACGTTCTTTGTTGCACATTTATACAGGGTGGAAGAGACAGCTTAGCAAATACTTAAATGGTGCAATCTACCCTAAAATATTTGTGTAGAAAGCATATGTTTTTTCTCGGGTTATGGGTGTTTGTGTCTGTCGTTATGTGTGTTCCAAATGACCCAAAACACAAGGGAAAACCTTCGTGTGGGCCTTTTAGTGCACGGCGTTTTATTATTTATTTTATTTTTATTTTTTATTATACTCTTTAAGGTCGCCTGGGGTCTAATAGCAGCTACCTCGCAGGTGGAGGTGATACTAACAGCGGTGTTCATAGGAGGGTTGGGAGCAGCAGCCATGTTGGTCGTGCGGGTGTTTGTCAGTGAAATATGCCAGGAAACTGTACGAGGAGCCATGTGTACAGGTAAGGAAGGTCATTTCTGACATGTTTCTGCTATTAGGTTGGATAATTCTTTGCAAAATATTTCACTCAAACAAAGGAGTCTTCCAGTCAGCTTTTTATTGCTTTCTGATAGTGTCATACAAATAATTTCACTGCTACTGCCGTTGTCCATTTTCCATGATCATAAGAATACCTACACCATAAATGAACTGTAGGTAAATTCACCAATTCTTGCACTTTAGTCTAGACTTTGAAGTGAGCCTCAGCTTTTTAGATCCATGAATTTGGACTTAAGTAAAATGACACGATGGTTAAGTGAGTCACGAATTGAGTGAGTCGTGCAAATTTTCTTCTGCCTTAGAGAAAAGGAAAAGGTTTTTAATTCGACTGTGTTTTAGTTTTTTGTATGTGTGTGTTCCGCGATATTTTATGGAATATGGACCTAAAAATATTATTTTAGTGTACCTAAGTCTTGACATGACAAACTTCTAATAGATGATTCTTTTTTAGGGTCAGCAATATTCTACTCAATTGGTCTGCTGCTCTCCTATATCCTCGGTGGCACTCTGGAGTACAAGGCCGTGGTAGGAACATGTCTTGCCATCTCGATAGTAGGAGCTGCTTTACCTATCTTCTTGAAGGAATCTCCGACTTACCTGATGAAGAAAGGATTGGAACAGGTCAGTTTTGTTACGATTACTGTGCTTTTAATCCCCGACAAAAAAGAGAGGTGTTATAATTTGACGTGTGTATCTGTGTGTCTGAATTTCACGATATGTGTCAGATCCTTTTTTTGTCTGATCAGTATTTTGCTGTCTGTGGCATTGTAGCATCGTAGAGATAAACTGATCTCGATGCGGTATTTTTTGTTTGGAAGCTGACATAATTGAGATGGTTATAGCTTTATTTTTGTTCAAAATTGGTTCTGCCATTCAAGAGTTTTAAGCATTAACTTATTTGCCACAAGTTTGTAATTTTTATTTAATTAGAGACATTTTATTCTGTTCCGAACAGCAGGAATCAGTTGCTATGCTATATGTACCTATCGGAAGCCTAACGCATCACACATCGTCTTGTTTTCAAATAGCTAATGTATTTTTACCGACTTCAAAAAAGGAATGTTCGACTTTTTTATGCATGTTCACCGATTTCTCCGCCAATTATCGACCGATTTTCAAAATTCTTTTTTGTTCGAAAGAGTATACTTCAGAGGTGGTCCCATATAAATTTCATTGAAAATGCTTCAGTACTTTTAAAAAAATCAACAAAACAAAAAATACTACAAACCAGAACATCATCTAAATAAATGTGTGACATTTTCATTTGTGGTTATCTGCTAATAGGCATTGTAGTCTGCAAAAAATTCTAGTTATCTACTTTGTGCGAACTGTTGTTGGGATTGAAGTCGGTGACACATACGTTTTTAACGTGGAAAATTATTATGCTCTTTAATTTACCTCTAATGACACGATAAACATTAAAGGGCAAATACTTTGCAAAAGGAAAATAACAAGGGGATTATATTTAAATATAACAAACAAAAACGATAAATATACACAAAACAAATTCCATATTACATAACATCTAAATCAATTGTAAACCTGGTATGACTATTTTGGGTGTATATTTATTTATTAAACAACCTTTTGTCCTTACCGACGAAAGTGAATTTTAGACTTATCTTACACAAATATATAAACAAGAAGCGCATATATAGGAGTGACTCTGTATATAAATAAAGTGACTAACAGACAGATCACACGTGATTAAGGAATATAGAGATACGAATACAAAACAATATACTTTATTGCACAATTAAAGCAATGATACAAGGCTTTTAAGTGACATTAGCGGAATAGTTAAAAAAGCAAGTATTAGCAAGAAAACTTAATCTAGACAAGGGCACGGACATAATAGACGGAGATCCCAGGGCCGCCAGACCTTACTTATTTTCTCATTTACCAAATGTGTGGGAAATAGTAGTGCTAGTACGTACTATTAACATATGAATACCAGCTAACCTGGGCCGACGGCCATTTTTCAGCTACCAGGTTCTGAAGGTACTTCCAAAAATTACTCACTCTGATATCTTGTAGAATATAATTCATTAAATATAAAAAATTATTATCAACACCGCCAGACAATCTCCGTCAGCTGTAATTTCTGCCAGACGCTTCACAGTTCGCAAGTCAATTATGCAATTATACCTACAATCTGAGCCGTGATTTTTGTATATGATGTTTAGGGAACTATAACAATACTTTTTGTAGCACCCAGACTTCAAGACAAGTGAACAAGTTTTTGAAGTGTTAACCACAGTATAAAACAACACTATTAAATAGTTTCAATAACTTTACTTTCTCAACTTATTACTATTAAATTGTCCACTTAATGACTACTAAATTGTCCACTTATTAAAATTATACTTAAACAACAAAGAATTTAACAACAACACAAACACTCGCATTAAACACTCGCGTGTTACGCGGTAGAGTTTTGACGAGAGAATGAATCCCCGAATCCCACGTAACACAAACAATCCGGGACTTCTCACAAAGCTAATCAAGTTACCGCTTCAGAAAGGAAATACCCGAGCTTTAAACACGAGGTGCCATTATAGTCCAACATAAACAAACTGTGTGTACTCAGAAACGCGATGCTACGCTTCGAGGTCACTCTCATCTAAAATCTGCAACAATGTTGCGCCTTGCCGAGCCGCTGCTGTCGCTATGTAGGTTTCCGATTGCCAACAGAAGTACCTTCAGAACCTGGTAGCTGAAAATTGGCCGTCGGCCCAGGCTATCAGGTATTCATATGTTAATAGTACATATTAGCACTACTCTTTGCCATACTTTTGGTTAATGAGAAAATAAGTAAGGTCAGCGGCCCTGGGATCTTGGCCTATAAAGTCTGTGTATGCAAATAATAACACACACAAAGAAGTGAAATTAGCGTAAAGTTATAATATAGACGACCTTATCGCTTCAAGCGATTTCTTCCAGGTATCCTTTGGACCAACGGTGGAAAAATGAGTTCGACGCTTTTGTTGACACCTGGAGGGAAAATGCATTAGAATGAAATCAGTGGTCAAAACGAGGGGAAACCATTGCCCAGCAGTGGGACGAAAATGGCAAGCAAAAATATGAAAAAGTCGTATATTTGGATATGTAAAAATCGCGTATTGACGTTGATGTTTAATACTTAGGACAATAATTGCTGCTTGATGCACTGCCTAGGTATTTTTAACCGACTTCAAAAAAGGAGGAGGTTCTATGTTCGACTGTATGTATCTTTTTTATGTATGTTCACCGATTTCTCCGCTAATTGTGGACCAATTTTTTGTTCAAAAGAGTATACTCCAGAGGTGGTCCCATATAAATTTCATTGAAAATGATAAAAAAATCAACAAATACAAAAAAATACTAAAAACCAGAACATCATCTAAATAAACGAGTGACATTGTCGTTTGTGGTTATCTGCTAATAGGAACTGTAGTCTAGTTATCTACTTCGTGCGAACTGTTGTTGGGAATGAAGTCAGTGACTCATACGTTTTTAACATGGAAAATTCAGTTTAGACTTCTAATAAGTTTACTATCGATATACGACAGACAATGCGGAGAATCGGATGCCAAGCATCTCTCTCTTGCATTATATGACTGAAATGGATTTGTCAAAGTCCGATGATCCAAAGTATCGTATTTAGCGGGGTATGCGGGCTCATACATTACGTTTTTGTGCTCAAAAATCATCATCCTCACACCTTACTGATCAACGAACAAGGCTCTATCGTTTTACAACCCTTAAGGCGACTACAGCACCTAAATTACGATTTTATGATGCGTAGATAAGCATGACGCACTGCATTAAATCGAAGAAAAAAATACTACGGTAATATTCAGGACATAAACTAGATAAGTAGTTTGCTGAAAACATGATTCAGCACTTTTGGTTCGATAGAAAAAGCTCACAAAGTCACCTCTAAATACCAATATTGTGTATCTTTTAAGCTGTAAAAACGATAGTAAAATGCACACAGGAACTTGAATTTGCTATCAAAATGTTCGTGATTGAACACTCTCGATAAGTAGTTAACGCATTTTTCGATTTAAGCTGTTACCTTTCCATAAATCTCATTTTTCTAACTTTCAAACATGTTTTTACGCACGCACGCTTTCATAGTACGTAAACTTCGTGTATCGACACTGTTCGCACTGCCGGCCCAGGCCTGTTGAGAGACGGAGATGGCACTATTCCTATGTGTGCCGCCTTTATCGGGTGCTGTAGTCGCCTTAAAGGGTTTCTTTACATGATTTCTTCACCATTCTCTTTTTTAATCTATACTCGTACTAATATTATAAAGAGGAAAGATTTGATTGTTTGTTTGTTCGTTTGTTTGTTTGCATTGAATAGGCTCCGAAACTACTGGACCGATTTGAAAAATTCTTTCACCATTAGAAAACTACATTATCCCCGATGGACATAGGCTACATAATTTTACCGAATTCCCACGGGAACGAAGTCACGGGCGAAATGCTAGTACTCAATAAAATACTGTGATGTTGGCAAAATCACGAAAATCGTCGACGTCATTTTATAAAAAAAATAAGATTAGACTTTAAGAAATACCCGTTCTACTTATTCTCTATCCTTACTAATATTATTAATGCGAAAGTAACTCTGTCTGTCTGTCCTTCTTTCACGCCTAAACTACTAAAACGATTTTGATGAAATTTGGTACAGAGATAGATTAGAGCCTGGGAAAGGACATAGGCTACATTATATCTCACAGTTGGGCACTGTGGGATATAATAATAATAATAAAACGTTTATTTTACCATGCAGCATACAGATACAAACATAAAGACGATCACAAATAACATAAAAAACACACATTTAAAATAAACAAAAATACATACAATATAAACAGATTAATTGATATAAACAGATTAAGATTAATAATGTAGCCTATGTCCGCGTAGACTACAGGATATAACCTGTAGTCAACGCAGGCGGAGCCGCGGGCGGAAAGTTAGTTAGGTATACAGGTGGAAAAAGAACCTCCTAGCTTTATTGAAAATCCTGAACCAGTATCACTTACGAAGACTTTTTTTTTGGGGGGGGGGGGGATTTTTTTTCCTAAACGTAGACACCCCTCGGGCGCACCCCCCGAGCGCTACCCGTACCCCTCGCGTGCCTGGTGTAGGAGTAATGTAGGAGTAAATAGTAAAAAAAATATTTTTTTTTCTTAAATGTGTTCTTTGAGTGATACTGGTTCAGGATTTTGAATATAGCTAGGAGGTTCTTTTTCACCCAGTATTTTTAAGCTAAACCTTTGGAGGAACACAGTAGGGTCTCGTAGGCTAGGAAAATATATTTTGGCCTTGAATTTTGTCATAAACTTGTTGGTTTTGTTATTTTCTTTTACTTTTGCGCTACTCCCGGTTTTATTGTGTTTCCCTTTCACCTTGGGTTGCCTGGAAGAGATCACTCTTTAGCGATAAGGCCGCCCTTGCGCACTTTTGGTTGTAAGTTTGTATTGTATTTTTTGTTTTTTCGTTTTGAAGTATAAAGTATTTATCTATCTACCTATCTATGAATTTCAGGAAGCAGCAATATCAATAGCGTTCTACAGAAGAGTAGGTACTGATTCCAAAGAAGTGTTACAAGAACTGGATACCCTGCGACGAGCGTTTAACCCTGACTTGGATGAAGGTACAACTAGTTGTTGCAGTTGCAACTATAGCTTTATATCGTTTGCCGTGATTTAGTCCTTACAGTATTTGAACTTTGTCACCAGAAGATGAAATGCTTGTATGGATATTTAATTGAGAAAAACCGATTGTGCTCGGACTTCTCGTACTAATTACGCAGGCTAAATTCTCAGATGGTTTAGTGTAATGATTCTTTGCCTGAAAAGGTACTTCGCTAAAGTTTTCGTCTCAATCAATATATTTGATAATCTGTGTTGAGTAGACCATCGAGGGGTCTATAAAATGTAACACCAGGGTTAAAATGTAACCCTAACTATCGCTGCGGATCACAGGCGTAAGTTTATGTCCGTATATAATAGAATCTTAGTTCAAAATCATTCATTATAACCTCACTAATAAATTCAGGCTTTATCAGATTTCAGATAGTTTATCCATTTTAGTTTCAGAACAAGAAAAACTCAACAAAGTAGAAAGACATGAGAAAGAAATTAAGAAAGAAAAGGTTTCGCTTTGGCAGTTCTTCAGTGAGTATTAACTTAGAATCAGCTGTCGTATCTTGTCAGTCACACTGTAAAAGCCAGGAAGGGAGACGCGAGGATTTGCTGTATAGTGAACAAAAGGGCTACCTACCTACTAGAACTATGTTATATTCAAGCATGTTTCATGCAGCTAAGGCTTTCGGCTGTAGGCTACTAACACAGATAACTTTATTCCACGACACAAGAGCTTACACATTCGATAACATTAAGTTTAAACAAAAAAAATATGAGAAAACAAAAAAACGATGAAAAAATTTAGAAACTCGAAGGTGCAATGGGTGTGGGTGCGCTCTGCAAACCGCTGTTTTTAAGCCCATCCTTACTCAATAGAGGAAAACGTGTCAAGTTTTTAAAAACGTGAAACTTCAGGACCTCATCCTTGACCAGCGTTTCACATCACAATTCCCCTTGATGTTTTATTGTGTTTGTATTTGTGTATTGTGTGAAGTTGTTTGTTAATGTTATGTTAAAGTTGCTGGTCATTGAATAAACGTTTTATCTAATTATCTATCTAACATAGACAACTGATGCTTAATTTCCTTTCCTCCACAGAAAACTCTCGATCAACTCGCATAGCTTCTATCCTGATGATTGCAATATCTACTTTATCCATTTTCCAAGGACAAATTGTGATTCAAGTATATGCCATGCCCTTGTTTGAAGAAGCAGTACCGAGTATGTCTCCACTATTATGCAGTGTGTTGCAAGCTATCGTCACAGTTGTAGCTAGTCTTGTGGCAGGTTACCTCTCGGATTTTGCCGGCAGAAGGGTAAGCTCTGGAGGCCTAGACATTTGTGTAAAAGACAGTTGTTTATTCTCAGGTCATGGATGTTCGTGTCTGTCTTTGTGTATGTTCCAAGGCACCCACGATACAAGGGAAAACCTTAGTGTAGGCCTTTGAGTGTGCGGCGTTTATTTTTTCAAAGATTGATAGTTTTTGACTCACCACGTGACTTATTTCTATTGTGTATGATATCCACTTTATTACTTTCGATTTTCTTTATCGCCCAACCCCGAATTTTGTAGACAAATGACATTACCATTTAGATTGACAGTAAATCCTGCCCTATACAATATTTCATACTAAATAGCACTGTTATCGCCGTAGTGACTTTAAATACCTACCGTTTTTGATACTACAGGATATGCCGTACTGTCGTTTTACAAATTTCCACTACTACGGCTAATGCCGTCACCGCCCTGCAAAGGGTTAAAAAATGTAAAACTGTATAGAAGTCATAGTCTCCTGGTACTTTTTATTATAACTTTAACATTATTCTTATTATGCTCGAAGCCTAGAATCTATCAATGCGGTTAAGCGTCCTATGGCTGTCGATCTAGTATAAAGGACAAAATACAGTTTATCTTAAATGTTTTCGTGCTTCATTGATCAGGTTTTTTGACACATACTTTATTAATCATCACTGTAGCATGTTAGATCATTTAATGGCTTGTTATCAGCTAAAGCTATGTTAAAATCGTGTTCAACGAAAGGATAATGTTTATATTAAACATCGGCCACTATAAAAGTATTATCTGTGCTTAAACGAGCTTTACCTAACTTATTAATTTCTTTTATAACGACAATATGGATAACATCACGCAGTGTGCTATCATCTATGTTTATTCCGTTAGAAGGGTATGGTTAACTCTTAAAGTTTTATGTAATTCTAGTGCTTTTCATTCGGGTATCCATTTTAAAAAAATACGAGTTTGTCGAACTACTGATTATTGCGATGTTCATTATTTTGATAATCTTTCTACAGTGTTTGATCGTAACGTATTTAGGTATCTCTCTCTTTCAACCTCTCGGGTGATTATTCAGTCCATGAAACTGAACAACTTCCCCAAAAAACATAGGTCAAAATACGAAAAAAAAATTTTGAGTTCCCATACAAAACATTTTGTATTTTGCCCTGCATATAGATTCGCGACTTCGTTTACCTGAAAAAGTAGCCCATGAGTCTCTTCAGCCTTTTAAGTATCCCTATGCAAAAAAATCACTATCTATTGCTCCATTTCCCCGTGAAGGAATGACAAGCACACTTTCACATTAATAAACAAGACTTCCATTTCTTTCTTTTCCAGCCCCTGATGATCCACTCGTCAGTAGCAGCAGGGCTCTGCTGTGTAGTGTTAGGATCAGCTCTTCATCTAAACTGGGCGCCTGTCTGGGTCACACCAGTCTTCTTATTCTTGTACAACATTGCCTCTACTTTTGGCGCAGGCACTGTTACTTACGTACTGGTTACTGAAGTGTTTTTACCTGAGGTAGGGCGGAAAAACTCTTTGATGATTTATTTGAACCGAATACTTACAAATAAAAATTATATGCGTTCCATAATGCACTGGCAGTGAAGAAAATCAACTTACAGCTTTTCCCAATCCCAAGTTAGTGCTTATAATTTGTTAGTCCGATACACGTACGACCGATTCTTGTAACTACCTGATGTGATGACTGTCATCTTGAATAACGCAAAAGAGAGATGTCCTGACACCTAATGTTTGGTAATGTCGGTGGGTATAGACCTACGGAATATATAATATGACCAAATTACTTCTATTATACAGCGAAAATCCAATATTTTCACTTAGATAAACGAAATTAAGATGCCATACGGCCCAAAATGAAAATTTTTGTTGTTCTTTTGATTGTACTCTGCTATGTGCAAAAGGCAAAATTATACAAAATCTTCAGTGACCACTCAATCAATCAGTTGCAAAAACGTTCATAAAAGTCAAAGCTTGTTTAAATGTAATGCCATCCTTGTTTACGTGAACAAGATCGAAAGGGATAGTAGGATTTTAAAGAAGTTTCTACAACTGGGTGTATGAAACCTATTCTTGTATTGAAAATGCTTACAGCTATCTTTTCGTAGATTTTGAATCATAAATTCTCATTTGTTTTTTAAATATGGCGTCAAATGGCATTATGGTCATTACCAATATCGCTCCGCTCATCTTATTTTTATCCCTTTCTCAGCCCCCTTAATAGAAAAGGATAAAAAGCGTATTATTTTCTTTCTGTATTCCTCTTAGTGATCAAACTTGCTTAATTGTATTTAACACCATTTCAGGTAAAAAGCCTCATGTCCATGGTGGTGATCCAATGGTGCTGGCTTTGCAGCTTCATCCTCCTCTTCATCTTCAACCCTCTGGTCTCCATCATCGGCTTGGGTCCTGTCTTCTATATCTTTGCTGGTGTCTGCTTCTTCACAGCCGTCTACTCTGCCTTCTATTTACCTGAAACTACTGGCCTTCCCGTGGATGCTATTCAGACTTTGCTTTTGAAGAAATCTGATATTTTTAAAACTAAACATGTCATGAGTTCATGAGTGCTACACATACTTGACTGTCACTTAGGCCTGTATTACAGAAGGAGACTCAAGTTTTGATCTATACCTAAGCATTGATTGTCTCTTTCTTTCACTACCAAAATGACAAAGACGACTGCTACTTAAGTATAGATCAGAGTCTGAGTCGCGTTCTGTAATAGGGACCTTAATTGTATAGTGTACTAGGGAATATGGGACTTAATTCGGAATTTTATAAATTTTATAAGGAATTTATTAGGGAATTTTATAAATCCTTCCTTATTCGTTGCCTTTTTTTTAAAACAAACCTCTGTGTCAAATTTCAGAATTCTAGGTCCAAGGGTTTGGGCTTGGCATTGATGAGTCAGTGAGTCAGGACTTCGTTCCCGTGGAAAGGAAAAAATTATAATAGAATAATAATAATAATAATAATGTGACCCTACAGAAAGCTGTAATTTTAAATACCTGCAGAATAGTTCGCAAATTCCTCCAAAATCAAATTACGAACCATCATGACGACCACTTGGCTTAGGCCCGTGGTCGCCATTAGTCCGGCTTCTCTCAAGATAGCCGAGGTTATTAAAATAACATAGAAACAATAATAATAATAATAATCTTTATTTTCTCTACAATGGGTTCTTAAAAACTAGTAACAGGTGCCACCCATTAATCTCATCGCCTGTGTCGGGTAACACCAAACACGACTAACTATATATTGTACATATAATAGAAAAAACACGACTATATATTAATAATTTAGAAATATTAAATAGTCGTGTTACTAAGGAATAATGTAGCATTCTAATGGTAAAAGAATCATTGAAATTGGTCTAGTAGTTTTTGAGTTTATTCGTTACAAACATACAAATTTGTCCTCTTTATAATATGTATTAGTGTAGATTTAGACAAGAGATTAGAGTCATGCCTGCCTACACAATTTATGTTGATATTGTTGTAAGACTGGTTATATTAATGAATCGAGTGTTTAGTAACTTATTAACTTGTTTTTTATAGGAATATAAAAGTTATTTGTAGTAAACTTGTAAATAAAGTAGTAAATAAGAAATAATACTATTTTATTACCACACTATTTTTCCGCCCGGGACTTCGTTTCAATGGGAATTTGAGAAAATCTTGTACCCTATGTCCATCAAGGATAATATAGGATTCTAATGGTGAAATAATTTTTTAAATCGGTCCAGTAGTTTCGAAACCTATTCAATGCAAACAAACAAATAATAAATCTTTTCTCTTTATAATATTAATATAGATTACCCCACAGATGGCGCTACTGCCGCGTATATTCTCAAAAACAAAAACAATCTTTATCTCTTAGAGATAAATAATACGCGACACTGATAAATAAGTATAGTAAACAGAAATATTTACAAACAAATTTAGACTCTATAGCTAATTCTATAAGGCGCTGTATTGAATGATGCGCACGAGTAGATGCCATTGGCCTGTAATAGCTTGACACTAGAGGGAGCGGGAATTAAGTAGTGATGGGCGTACATAGGCAGTAATAGTTACTTTGATATTTGGTGTAATATCAGAGTTATTTAAGTTGATGATAAGAAACTCACGTAGTTGTTTGGCCAAATTGATGAAAAGAAAGAAAACATATTTGTATAAGTAAGTATATGTACCTATGCAGACTCATAGGTACATATACTTACTTATACAAATATGCAAAGGCGGACTTATCTCTAAAGGGATCTCTTCCAGCCTACCTTAGAGATGATAAAAGAGAAACAGATTTGGTTCGCAAGAATATACTCCAGAGGTAGTCCCATATAAATTTTATCGAAAATGATTCAGCGCTTTTAAAAAAATAAACTAAAACAAAAAATACTACAAACCAGAACATCATCTAAATAAATGAGCGACATTTTGCTTTGTGGTTATCTGCTAATAGCCATTGTAGTCTGCAAAAAATACTAGCTATCTACTTTGTCCGAACTGTTGTTGGGATTGAAGTCGATGACTCATACGTTTTTAACGTAGAAAATGATGAGTGTATAGCGTTTATAATAGTCAAAGTCAAAGCAATTAATAAGTATGACGGTTGCAAACAAAATCAATGTCTACCAATGTAAAACATTAATAATTGATATGAAATACATATCCCTAACCCTTTAGAGATAGGCAGGGCATCATGAACTTGACGCCACATTTTACATACCTTCTGAGGGAAACATGAGTATAGAAGTGATAGGTTACGACAATAAAATCTTACAGTAAAGCTTAAAATGTGCCAGAGCTAAAAGCTGGCATATTTTAATATTTTTTACCAATTCCAGTCTAGCGTGGAAGAAAACAGCAGATGAGATAACAGCTACAAATACGCGTTACATTATACCAGTGACCGTATCGTTCCCTTCACTAGTAAAGCCGGTACAGCCACCGGCCACCACATTCACAACATTGGTCTGTGGCCTCGTTCGACTCAGTCCGCCGGCACAATACAGTTAGAACGAGTGTTGGTTCGTAGTTATGTGTGATATATTGTAACTATTAAAGTTTACACTTAAAAGGTAAGTTACATTTTAAGTAAAAGGTAGTTTAGATTGTCTTAATTCTTTAAAAAAAGCCGTTGTTGTAGTAAAAAACATTTTTCTTGTTTTGAATCTTCAATTTTTTGTTAAAAGTGAGTGATTCTGATTACGCAAAAAGGTCCCTCAAGGGAAAATAATTGATTTGGAGTAAACAGCGTTTAAAATTTTGAGTCGAAATGAGTTTCGCCTCTGCCTCGACTCACTAAAAAATCCATTAAAAAAATTACGACACTTAAAAATATTCTGATTAGACTAAAACAAAGCTGAAAGACCACAGAAACAAAATTCATGAAAAACAAAAAAAAACATTACTAATCCCTTCAGGGTCCCTGTCTGCGTAACCACTCACAAATGGTGAAATATGTACATGTTTAGGTATCTGTAAGTCTTTATCGTAAGTTTGAATTGTTTTTTTCTAAATATTTAACTGCTTTGTATGCTTTTAAAAATTCTTAATACCTTTAGATAGTCACTAAGCATTGTACTAAAGTCAAACATTTTATTGTATCGTAAGTTTTTACAATGTTATTACAAGTAAAGATACATACAAGATACAAGAGCACTGCAATAAAGTACATAGTCTTATATCCTACTAACATTTTAAGTTTGTGAGAATGTATGGATGTTACTCTTTCACGCTCGCACGGCTGGACCTAATTTGATAAAATTTAGTATGGAGGTAGCTGACACCCTGGATTAACCCATAGGCTAAATAATTTTCCCAAATTCCCACGGGAAGAAGTCCCGGGCGGGAAGCTAGTTATACACAAAATAAAGTCGTGTCAGCTAGACCATTTATATTACTCAAGAATGGCTAGACGGGTTTTGAAGAAACTTTGCTGTAAAGTAAGAGTTTTTTTTTTCGCAAAGAGGCTCAAGGCGCTAAGCAAGCTGTAGAAGTAGCTTAAACCATTTTAGAGTCCAAGTTACATTAAAATCGGTTGTTCTGCTTATTAAGTTGGCCACCAATGCCTTGTCTGAAGGTCAGATATATTAAACTTAAACTAAACTTATGTTTAGTTTAAGTTTACAGTACGAGTATTACAGTACGAGTATTAGTGTCTACTTTAAACGTACTTGTGTCCCTTATAGGGGTAGCATAATTACGCGAGACAGTTACTTCCTGTGTCTGATATTTATGGGATATGTATGGGTTATATGTTGTTTTGAAACAGCAGCTCGAGTATGATGGTGATAGCGCGCGTAATGTGCCGCGATCACTGACATAAAGTGTATGGACTGGCAGTCCTCTATAAATTACAGCATTTCTCTTTAGGACGCATTGAAAGTGACAAATTGAACGGAACTTGACGCAGTAAATTGTAAACAAATTGAAATATATTAAAATTTTGTTAAAATTTTAAAGACTAAGTGAATTTTTGTATAAAGTTTTATTAATATTCAATTTTGTGACCATGAGAATATGCTGGGTTTGTAAATATAAACAGAAAAAAGGAGATAATCGGTCAATGTACAAGTATGTTTTTTTACAAACTGTTTTATTGAAAAATGTTGTTTTAAAACGTCTTAATTCTACTTTAAATGATTAGAAATTGTCGGGAAGACATTCCTCTTTTTCAAAGTATATATATAGTTATGTTAAAATGACTATAAAAGATAAAATTTTCGCATTTTCAATTTCGCTTGATTCGCCTGCTTTATTTCGCTAGTGCTTCCAAAGACAGTCGATAAAAACAATGTCGATAGAAACATGTTATAGGTATATTAGTGTAAAATATTACTTAATGTTACGTACAATGGCAAACAAAACCGTTTTTATTTTGTTGAGTACCCATGATTACTTTTTTAGGGTTATGTAGTATAGTTTCGCCATATCCGTCTACTCGCAATTTTCTAAGAGACCTTTGATACTACAAAACTGTAATCACACCTTAGTACCTAAGCTTTTCAAGATAACAAGTAATGTTTGATTAATTTGCGCGCCGCTCGACACGCTCTTGAATGATTTTAGATAAATATTTAAGAGTTTACTAATCTTCATAAGAACAGTAAGACAGAATACCTAACCAACCAAATTTCTTACAACAGATTTCCAACCGACGAAGTTTAAAAAAAAATGGCTTCAAAATATGAATGTTTCGAAGAATTGGACATCAAAGAAAAGCCACGAAATATGTTCGAAGCATTTTGACCCTAACTGTTTCATAGGAAGTAGGAAATTGTTAAAATTTGGTAGTGTTCCTACAATATTTGAAGAAAATGTTCAAGGTAAAGGTTATACATAAGGGTTACTAGAAACATGTCACGATCCCCGCTAAGGGATAGTAGTAGGCTTTATGAACTATTGAATAATATTTCAAAACTGAAAAAAGAGTACCAGTTTTGAAAAATTACATACTTTAACTTTTTATAAAGTAACACAGCTTTAAATATTATTGTTTTTGAAACTAATGCAAAAGATAAAGCTTATTTCTTTAGTTTGAGTCATGCTAATGTGAGAAAATGGTTTTATTGTTTACGCAAAATTGATGCTCTGCTGTAAGAAAAACAGATCATCTCATACTTAGGTACATACTTTTGGGGAAAAAGAAAAAATTAAGCTCTACATTCCGCTAGAGAACATAAATAGTCGACTTATCGACTTTTGGTCCTCACTTGTTAAAAGTACAACTTGAGCTGATTGCCAAGGCAAAGTAGGTACTAAGCACTAAGGCAAAGTACAACTTGAGCTGATTGCCTGCCTACCCCGCTGGGAATACATCGACTAATCGACTTTTGGCCTCACTACAGCGCCAAAATGGCGAAAATCAAGTGGTCTCATTTTTGATTTGACAACAGCCAGTCTAGTGGTATTTAACTTATTTCTATGTCTATGGCCGCGATTCTATGTAAAAATGTCAACATTGACAACGCCAGAGGGCGAGCATTGCGCGGGGCCCTCGCGCAATCAAAGTTAAGTTTCATCGTCAGCTGAGTTGCGTGCCGCAAGAGTTTGTCGCCATCGTGCTCGAGCTGCTGAGCGCCTATTTCACTAAATCAATGGCGTCTAATTGGCGGTTGAATGACAATGAAGGCCGTTTTATCTGTTCAGGTGGCGAAATTGAGAACTATTTAATTTTCATATATTTGCTGACAGTTACCCCGACCAGCAGCGCCACCGCCAACCGAACGTAAAGTTGCAAAATACCTAGCAACTGGACGTGACTGGACGTTCAGTTGGCGGTGGCGCCACCAGTCAAAGCAGCCGTCATCAAATGTTAAAATATGTACAGTTCTCAATTTCTCCACCTGAACGGATAAAATTGTCATTCAACCGTCAGTCTGACGCGCCATTGTAGGTAAGTGGAACACCCATCCAGAATACCATTTCCATCCATCCATAGACACATTTCTTTAACTCCTCTATTTAACTCTAAAATGGAAAACACTACAAATTGGCTCACAATCAGTTGCAGAAATAGAATAGAAAAAATCTTTATTTTATAGGACATTCAGGATGCCACTTAAAACAAGTCAAGATAACATGAAATATATAGGGCTTTAGGTAAATCTCTTTCAACCTCTCGGGTGGTTAATCAGTCCATGAAATTGAATAACTCTCCCCTACTAATAGGTCAAAATACGAATAAAAATATTTTGAGTTCCCATACAAACTTCATCAGCATATAGCGCATTTTGTATGGGAGATCAAAAATTTTATTTCGTATTTTGACCTATGTTCCTTGGGGAAGTTATTCAGTTTCATGGACTGATTTACCACCCGAGAGGTTGAAAGAGATTTACCTAAAGCCCTGTATACAAACATACATTAAAGGATATACTCGTAAATACATACATACGCATTCGTTCTTTAAACCCTACTGACTCTACGCCTATTCGCAAAGGTGCTGTTTTCCCCAGAGAGAAGACTGATCATAAGACTGATCAAATGATCATTAAAGTCCTTGTTTACGCCAACGGAAAGTGACAGTAGATATTTAAAGTAGGTTTAATTATAATGGACGTGTCTGCAACAAGAGTAGCAGCTCGAGCACGATGGCGACAAACTCTTGCGGCACGCCACTCGGCTGACGCTGAAACTTCACTTTGATTGCGCGAGCGCCCCGCGCAAGGGCTTGCTCGCCCTCTGGCGTTGTCAATGTTGACATTTTGACATAGGACCGCGGCGCATTACGCGCGCTATCACCATCGTACTCGAGCTGTAGGTGTGAGTGTAATAAATTATAATCATTTGTTTATCAAAGAAATATTAAGATAATTACATTACTTATTTATGGAGGATTTACAGCGCCTTCTTATTTTTGTAGTACGCCTTTATTTACTTCGGTTGGGGTAAAATTTTGAACTACAAATATATTCTATTCTGTTCTATTCTATTCTATACTGCTTTTCCTAGTAGTGGCATTCCACACTATTGTAATGTTGATAGTTAATCTAAGGCCTTATTAAATTACAGTTAAGAGGATCTTTTTTTTTTTCGTTACATTATTTCCTAACAAATGGTGTCAACGGTGGAACCCCCCACTTAATATCAACGGATATCTGTTAAATTTGGATATAAAATATAATGACATTTTATCACTAACTACTACGTTCCGAACTTTTTTAAACTTTCAGTAGATAATTGAAACAGCCAAGTGCGAGTCGGACTCGCGCACTGAGGGTTCCGTACAAACCTGTAGGCGTATAAGTTAAAGTTCAATTTAATACCTCTACGCGTTCTTGAGGAAAGGGGTAGTAAGTTTAAAATTATTACAAATATTTTTACTATAAAAATTAAACAAAATTAATTAAATTAATATAACACTAAAAATTTGGGTTTTCCCATTTTTTGCTTTATCTGTGCTATAAGACGTTGCTTCGTACCAAATTTCAAGATTCTGAAAGCACGGGAAGTACCCTGTAGGTTTTGATTCCCTTGCAAGTGTCGAAAATTTGCTGAAATTTGCGGCATAAACGGCTGTATCTTTTGATTGCATTGGCTTAGTAGTTTGATTTTTTCACAGCTCTATGGGACAGTAGACTTGAGTATTTGATATAAATTCCAGCTTGATGCTTCCACGCGTTCTTGAGAAAAAGGGTCTTGACTGACAGACGGACGGACGGACAGCAAAGTGATCCTATTAGGGTTCCGTTTTTTCCTTTCGAGGTACGGAGCCCTAAAAATAACTTCAATGTTGCCAAAAATCCTTACTAATATTATAAATTCGATAGTAACTCTGTCTGTCCGTCTTTCACACCTAAACTACTGAACCAATTTTAATGAAATTTGGTACAGAGATTTCGAGCCTGGGAAAGGAAAGGCTACATTACATCCTACAGTTGGGCACGATATAACCGTAGTCCAAGCGGGCGGGGCCGCGGGCGGAAAGCTAGTACATAATATATTTAGTTTATAAAAATTTGTCCAGGATGCAAAGAAAATGTACATTGAACATACTTGCATTTATATGCAATAATTAGGTGATATGATATAATTCTAGTTATAAAGATAAAATACTTTCGTTACTAAATATACTTTATCTATTAAGCCGAGTGTGGTCAAAGAGTGATATAATATAAGTGATAGGTAACAAGATATGATAAGAAAGTTATTATATTACATCCTGCTGTTATTTGAGATATGTTTTTTTGCTTTCAATCACGTAAGTATAAACATAGGTGAGCGATTTAATATTATCAATTACATATCGCAAATGCGCTATCACTTACTATATATGGTTATAAGGAATACCATGAATAGAACAGAAAAGTTTTATTCAATTAACACAGAAAACAATACAGATAACAAATTAATTAAACTTAAATTATACAAAGTGTTAGTCAAAAAGGCGCTGACTCAGCGTGTTGCTGCTATGCTTGCACACAGCAGCGCAGATTTTCTGTCATTACAAAGTAATGAGCGACCGCATCTGTGCGGTATCTAATTTTATGTCTGAAGAGTTAGTGAAGGTGCTTTGTGCCCTAGTTTGAAAAATATGTCTTTTCGTTCGCTCCAGTATAGGCTCCGATTTCACGAAAAAGTGCGATCCCCTATCTCGGAAAGTTGTGAAGATATGATATTCAAAAAGGCTCAAAAGACGCGTATTCACGAGAGCGAGAATTATTCAAAAAAAGTCAAAAACGAAAAAAGTTAAGGCCGAAATAGTGAAAAAAAAACAGAATTTTTGATTTCGGCGCTCGATATTTTGGAAACGAAGAATGATATCAAAAATTTGAGAAAAATTCCTCTGGAAAATTAAATCAGCTACAATTTGAGCTCAAAACAAAGATGATTGGGTTGAGGGTTTACCCTGTAGGCTAACCTTTTTTAAAAAAGTCAAAAAGTCAGATCGACAGTTTTTCGAATTCCGTAAATTCATTTCCAATGTGCTCGATAATCGTGTAAGGCACGAAAACTGCGATTTTTTTTGAGAATTTCATATAAGTAGGTTTCTTTGGGAAAGATATTTAGTTTCATGGGTACAATCACCCAATAGACTTTCCACGATAAATCTGCCATCACTAATAAACGAAGAATCTGAATAAAAATAAAATAAAGTCAGAGAACTACTCCAATTGTTTTAGATTAAGACTTACAGAATTGGTTCTTATCCAAATTTTTAGGGTTCCGTACCTCGAAAGGAAACAACGGAACCTTTATATAGGATCACTTTGTTATCCGTCCGTCTGTCTATCAAGACTCTTTTTCTCAGGAACGCGTGGAGGTATCGATCTGGAATTTATATCAAATACTTACGTCTACTGTCCCTTAGAGCTGTAAAAAAATCTAATTTCTAAGCCAACGTAATCAAAAGATACAGCCGTTTATGCCTCACCACAAATTTTCGACACTCGTAAGGGAATCAAAACCGTGAACTCAGAATCTTGAAATTTGGTACGAAGCAACGTCTTATAGCGCAGATAAAGCAAAAATTGTGAAAACCGTAAATTTTTAGTTACAACATATAATAAAAATATTTTTAATAATTTTAAACTTACTACTCCTTTCCTCATGAACGCGTAGAGGTATTAAATTGAACTTTTACTTATATATCTACAGGTTTGTACGGAACCCTCGGTGCGCGAGTCCGACTCGCACTTGGCTGGTTTTTTTTATTAATTCGAAAACGTGAAAGATTCTGCAAGTATGGATGTTTAATTGTTTAGATGTAGGTTCTTTTTCTGCTTTTTCTTGAATTACTCCGTAAAACGAAGTATCACCACAATATTTTCCTATCTTTCCAGTTTTAAAACTATGCGCAAGACCTGAAGCAACCAGGATGACAGGAAAAGTAGAAGTCCGATTTGAGGAGGCTGAAGGAAAGAGAGGGAAGATACTAACTGCCATAGGAGTGACCTGCGCAGCATTAGCATGGCTGACGAAAGGATCTACCACTCTATTGGGCCTCGTCAGTTTATTGACTATGTACCTAATGACAGGAAATAGGTATCAATGGGTCTACATATGGAAGAAGACTTATAGAAGGGATTTATTGTAAGTATTATATTTTTTATTGTTTTTAAAGTGCTGCAAAATTGACATAGAATTGGGCTGGCCATGTCTGGCTTGGGCTAAATCTCACGAAACTCTGTCTAGTGCAGTGGTTCTTAACCGGTAGTCCGTGGTCCCTGGAAGCACCTGACGTGGTCCGCGAAGCCATCTCAAAAATATGAAACGTGACGAGTCGACACAAGCACTGAAATCTGATGAATTCCAGAGCCGATAAGTGTTTGGTTTTGGCTAGCACTGAACCAAGAATTTAGAAGTAAGTAAAGATAAATAACATTATAGTAAACAAATTAAAATTGTTAATAATATGAAAAACAGTGCTGAGAACCACCCTTTATTATTTTTTTACCTCCAAACAGTAAATGGTCCGTGGCAAAACATATATTTTGTAAGTGGTCCCACAGTAATTGTGCTGCATCCTATATACATGTCGTTAGCAGTAACTCCGGTGCTGACTGAAAAACAGCCTGGCTGAGGCAGCACCTTTTCACCACATTATTCATTTGTATGCTGTTTTGGTGTCTGTTCTGTATGGTGAAGAAATTTATTTTTCTTTCTTTCTTTTAAAGAACTATCGGTACATTGGCTGTGTCGTATATATGTCACCGTAACATTTCCAAACCCGTAATGTTGTAATTTTACTTAGTAAGATTGTACACTTTCGGTACTTTGTGAACTGCTCCATTTTTTTTACATTGACGGACTTTTTTATAAAATTAACTAGTATTCCGCTCGGGACTTCGTTCCGTAGACATTCGGGAAAATTATGTAGCCTATGTCCATCGGGGATAATGTAGCTTTCTAATGGTGAAAGAATTTTTCAAATCGGTCTAGTAGTTTCGGAACCACAAAAAAACAAACAATCAAATCTTTCCTCTTTATAATATTAGTATATAGATGATTACTAATATTAATCATCGTTGCGCGCTTGTTTACGCCGCGTGCGATACAAATCCTGCACACACGGGTGTGCAGACGTCGCGCGAGGGTTTAATAGAACCTAACCTTACCTAAAAAAAGCCTAACCTAACCTAACTTACCCTTTCATGCAGGTGGCCTTAAAAGTGTCGTAATTTTTTAATGTTACACGGCAATCATATCGCGGAAGATTGTGGAAGATTTCACTACTGAAATTGTAATATCACGGTTCTTACAACTTTAGAATAGAATAGAATAGAAAGAACTTTATTAAGTGAACCACATTACAATTAATTACACGTAAAATATTACAATTAATTCGGAACACTTTAAGGCGACTACAGCACCCGAAGGCAGCACAGATAGGAATAGTGCCATCTCCGTCTCTCAACAGGCCTGGGCCGGCAATGCGAACAGTGTCGATACACGAAGTTTACGGACTATGAAAGCGTGCGTGCGTGAAACATGTTCGAAAGTTAGAAAAATGAGATTTATGGAAAGGTAACAGCGTAAATCGAAAAATGCGTTAACTATTTATCGAGAGTGTTCAATCACGAACATTTTGATAGCAAATTCAAGTTCCTGTGTGCATTTTACTATCGTTTTTACAGCTTAAAAGATACACAATATTGGGTATTTAGCATAGAAATAGAAAAAATAAGTTAAATGTATTTAGAGGTGACTTTGTGAGCTTTTTCTATCGAACCAAAAGTGCTGAATCATGTTTTCAGCAAACTACTTATCTAGTTTATGTCCTGAATATTACCGTAGTATTTTTTTCTTCGATTTAATGCAGTGCGTCATGCTTATCTACGCATCATAAAATCGTAATTTAGGTGTTGTAGTCGCCTTAAACGGCGCTGACTCAGCATTGTGCCCCAGCTAGGCTGCCGCGCTGGTACTTCACAGATATACGTCGTATTTTATCAAAAAAAATACTTATGGCAGGAAGTTTTAAAAAAAATTAAACTTAGATAAGGTGAATAATAAAAATATGAGTCCAATGAGTTCGTAGTCCGTAACCTCTATGGCCCTAGTTATCAACACACTGACGCCGGCTAGTGAACTTTGATACGATTTATCATTAAACATTAAGTCTGAGCGTCTACTAAACATGTGCAGGAAGTATCATCTTAGTTGGTCTTCTGACTTTTCACTACAAAAAACAGACACACAGATACACACGTCAAACTTAATAAAACCCCTCTTTTTTGTCGAGGGTTAAGAACTCAAATGAACATTACCAAAATTCTTTAAGTGATACAGATTTGGCAAAACTCAATTTTGGTTCCGTGTAAATCGGGACCCTGCGATACAAGCTATATGCTTATAGTCTCGGGTCCTTGTACCGCATGCATGTTACTGATCCAATCAACGACATACCAAAAACTGCCAAATAGGGGAAATAATTCGTGTATAAGCGGTTTTTGGCATAGATGTAGGGTAACGTGTAGGGGGCGGTTTAAGGTCCCTTTTTAGGGTTCCGTAGTAATCTACGAACCCTTATAGTTTCACCATGTCCGTCTGTCCGCAGGTTTCCTAAGAAACCCTTGGTACTACAGAGCTGAAACTAAGCATGATTATACATATGAATCACGCCGACAGAACTGTAGAGTAAAATCTTGGAAAAAAAAATTTTTCGGGTGTCTCCCATAGACGTGAAAGGGCGATGATTTTTTTTTCTCGCCAATATCATTGAGTGGGGTGTCATAGGATAGCATTTTAAAAGATAGAAGGGGTTTACTAAGAACGTTTTTCGATTCAGCACTCCGTTTGCGAAATATAAATTTTTAAAGTGAAAATTTTTGTCAAACACAAGTGTCCCCCCCCTATACCTGCTAAACGGTTGTTTCTAAAAATGTGAAAAAATTCACGTTGGTAGAATATACAACGAAATTTAAAGGAAAACTATCGCACATAAGTTGGTCCTTCAAGTTTGCGAGTAATAGTCGACCAAGTGCCAAACACTGTTGGGATTAATAAGAATGTATTTGAACCATGCTACTACGGAACCCTACAATGCGCGTGGCTCGACACGCTCTTGGCCAGTTTTTTAAGTTTTTCTTAAACAACTTGTAAACGGTGGCTCATAGCAAAAAAAACTTTTACTCAAATAATCTATATAAAATTCTCTACAAAAAAGTTTTGCACACTTTTCCGCTGGGATCAATGTTTAATTAGATATGAAGGAAAAAAGAATTTCCAAGAAATTGCAGTTTTTCCAGGATATCTTGGCAACCCCACCTGGGAGGTGTAGGGACTTTCCCGAGTGTCATTCTGGAAGATGTCCGAAGACATTCCAAAAGGTCCTGCTCAGTAATAATTATCAATTTCTAGGTCAAAACCCAATTTCACCTTATTAACTTCTTTCCTTCATATCTCTTTAAATATTGATCCCAGCGAAAAAGTGTGCAGAACTTTTTTGTAGAGAATTTTATGGAGATTATTTGATTTTTTTTTAATAAGATGGGTTAACCATGGATCTAATACATCAGGATAGAAATCTTCGAGCTCAAACGCGGGCCGAAGAAGAGATAGAGCAACGAGGCAGAACGTCTCGTTCTAGTAGGGAGACAATGCGATTACTCGTATTATATTTTTTTTTTGGTAGTGCAAAGTATACGTAACAGACAAATACAGGCTTCCATTTAAGGATAGAAGTTTTCCTGTAATTTATTTTTATATAACAAACCATCAGCAACATTTACGTTACTACATTTTTGTTATGAAACACCAAATTGTATGATAATATACAAGGAGGACACAGAGTAGTGGACATCGGGAATGATTTTTTTTTAAATTATAAGATGGGTTAACTCTTGACCTCAATCTTGACCAAGGTCATAGATGAGGTCGACGATGGAGCGAGTTAACCCAGAAAACGCCTATAAGGCACCGGTACTCCCACGCACCGACACGGAACACAGCAAGCTGTTTAGAATAGAATAGAATAGAAAATGTTTTGTTTTGGCGTCGGACTTCGGAGCCTACCACACCGCATGAGACCATAGGACAACACCTCAGATTCATAAAAAATGAGGTGTTGTTGCCTGAGATGGATTAATAGGAGGCAGGTCTCATTTGTGTTTCCTAAGTCGCCTCTTACGACACCCACGGAAAGAAATAGGGTGGTGTTATTCTAAGCCGATCACCACACGGCACAAAGTTGTGTAGTTAGGTTGCGAAAAAATAAAACAAAAACTCACCTTTCGTCTCATCTTATAATCAAATCATTAAAACATGCTTTTAACTTAATTTCAAAACTTTTCCCATGAAAACATTTTCCCAAAGCAATCCATATTGGATTTTTGTAAAATTGGAGTTTTATGCTTAGAATTTGTTTTTTCCTATTTTATCTAACGGACCTTAGTTCCATAGGAGCCCGTTTAGTTCCATAGGTATATATAAGTTAATTTTGATCTTATGTTATTTTTTATTAGAAACTATTATATAATAAATTCCCCCTTTCACAGAATAGAATAGAATAGAAAAAATCTTTATTTTATAGGATAATCAGGATGCCACTTAAAACAAGTCAAGATTACATGAAATACATACAAACAAACATTAAAGGATTTAAATACATACCATACATACGCATTCGTTCTATTGACCCTACTGACTCTACGCCTATTCGCAAAGGTGCAGTCTTCCCCAGAGAAGAACAGGCAAGAAACTCTGAGGGTGTTCTTTTTAATCGCATTACAAATTTTCCTATTTTCTAATTTTAACTAATTCTGAAATAACTCTAAAGCTGAGCAGTCATTCCCATGGCTCCATGTCAGTTAGGTCATCAGAAAATAGCCCTTTTTGTAAAGTTTTTGCTTAATTACTGACTTAAATTTATCCAAAGGTAAATTTTGAATACCTTCGTTCGTGACCTTGTGGAGACGACTGTCTAGTACTTCCAGTTTATGCTTGGTCCTAGTATTTATATTGTGCCTATCGCTATTTTTCTTAAACAAATGTTCATTTTTCTTCACATACAGGGTTATTTTTTAATCAGTACACAAATTTTTTGTACGTTAACTTAATGAAAATTTAACATACCCGTATTTTTTTGTTTTATATCGTTTCATATAAAAATTTCGAGCTAGATCGTCTGAAGCATGAAAATAAATAATTTTTTTTGTATAGAAAAAAAAATAACTTTGTCCAATTGACTTGAAACTTGGTAATAGTACTTTTCAACACAATTTGTGACACCCGTGTTTCTGCGTTTTACAAAATACATCCTCTAAGACGTTAAAAAGGGGTATCAAAATCTGTAAATTTTGGAAAAAAAAAAATTTTTTTCCGTCTTATTTACGTTCTATCAACGTTACTGACACCGTAAGAAAAATTTGTGTACTGATTAAAAAGTAACCCTGTATAAAAGTTTGTCACATATAATATATTAAAAATAAAAATAAATAAACGCTACACACTCAAAGGCCCACACTAAGGTTTTCCCTTGTATCGTGGGTCCCTCGGAACACATATAAAGACAAACACAAACACCCATGACCCGAGAACAAACATCTGCTTTTTACACAAATGTTTGCCCCGACTGGGGACTACCACTCGACCAAACCGGCCGTCGACATCGTGCCCCTCGGTGGAGACATTGTATGGGCTGATGAGAGTCAGAGAGATATTTGTTATACATGAGTGCAAAGTTGCTTTTAACCGCGTGCTCAAATTTGATGACCGACCAAGCGAAGGATTCTAAAATTGGATCACAAGCGCAGCGAGTGCTACAACAATTAGAATTCTGAGCGTTAGCGAGAGAATCAAAAGAGCACAAGGTCAAAAATCGTGGCACTCGAGTCTAACACGTAACTTTTAATGAGGTAGTGGAAAATGAGGTAAGCTTCCAAAAAAATCCCATAGATGGTGCTGTTTAAGAACGCTAAGAACCTTTTCGTAGTTTTCTTCAAAAATAGAGTATTTTATAAAATATCAACTGAAGTTTAAATTAAAAATCTCCCTGATACTATCATTTGGACATGATTGGAATTTAAAACACTTTGCAATGTTGTATTAAAAATCGATCTTGGATTTTGTTTTGCTCAAAAATCAAAACTAGAAATTGTCACTAGTACTTTTTACCATAGGTCATTCAAATGTCACAAGGTTTAGTTACGATGAAGTTATGTAATAAATATTTTCTTTATCAAGAAAATAGGTAAAGATGAGCCACTGATTCTCTGCCTACCCCCTTAGGAATTACTGACGTGAGCATATATGTATACAGGTTGAAAAAGAACCTCCTAGCTTTAAATGAAAATCCTGAACCAGTACCTATCACTTACTGAACACTTTTTTTTATTTTTTTTATTTAATTTTGACATGGTGTCGTTCGGCGCTGAGTCTATTATAGTGTTGGGCTCAGGTATACTTTAAAAATATGTTTTACCATATTAGGGATTTAAAAATATACCCGACGTCAACGCGTTTCCGGGGTATATTTTCAAACTGGAAATTCCGTGTTGTGTTATTGCAAAATATATCAAAATATACTTCTAAATTCCTTTATCCCTACTGAAAATTATAAATGTAGGTAGATAAAAGTTGTTTATGAAAAAGCTTAAATTTTCAGTTTAATGGGCCTTTAAGTTTAATGAGACTTTAGTTTAATGGGACTTTAAGTTTAATGGGATTTTAAGTTTAATGTGACTAGTTTAATGGGATTAGTTTAATGAGACTTTAAGTATAATGGGATTTTAGTTTAATAATGGGACTTTAAGTTTAATTAGACTTTAGTTTAATGGAACTATAGTTTAATGAGACTTTAAGTTTAAAACACTAAATTTAATGAAACTTAAAGTTTAATGACTCTATTTAACTTTTTACGTACCTAATGAAAATTCGTTACTCGTTGTCAAAATTAAGCGGGCGTTCTGATCTAAATGAGTGAGTGCGTTGCCGTGTTGTGTTCGGGTATGTTTTCAAATACCTACGCGCGCGTTTAGAAAATATACCCGATGTCAACGCGCGCCAGTGACGTCCCAGTGTTGGGTAAAGGTACATTTAAAAAAAATCTTGCCTTTTTTCGATTCGTTGTGGCTAGGTATATTTTCCAAATATGCGGTTATTCATTAGGTTGTAACATCCTAAACAAGTCAGCAAAAAATCAGAACTACCAGATTTAATGCAAGGTCGCTAGGCTTTCAAACTACAACGTAGGTGTACAACCTTGTACCTGGCCTAATTTTTTTTTTTTTACATTCTTAAATTACTGTCTTAAATTTCTCTAAAGGTAAACTTTGAATACCATGACGCAACTTTGAAATTTCACTCTCAACGCGCCCAAAGAAGTTTCATTTCAAATACTCCAAGTTTGAAAAGGATGATGATGCTAACTGTACTTGGACGGGGGCGGTTTGGAATGAGGGCGGAATAAACTAACCCTGGATAGTGAGTGGGACCTGTGAGCGGAGGGTCGTGGGTTCGATGCCAGGTTGAGGCCTGTATCACTATACATTCGTCTTTTAATTCGTATTTAATAGTTATCACTTGCTCAGCGGTGAAGGGAAACATCGTGAGGAAACCCGTAACTCTAAAGGTTATTTCCGAAAGACCCACCAACCCGCATTTTAGGCCAGTGTTGTGGACTATGGCCTGAATCCCCCTTCACTGTTAGAGGGAGGCTCCTGCCACTCGGTGGGGACTTTACATTTAAAACTATAACTGTTAAGTAGTATTTTATAGGTCTACAAAGGTGACAGTTGTACCTAGAAGAACTTGTATTGTAAATAAAGGCGTCACCATGGAAACCGCGGGCCAAAAGATCTTTGTATACATGTAACGTGTATTTATGGTGTATTGGTGTGCGAATTCAAAAAATACAATTTCGCAATAGTACATAGTTTTTACCGTGGGAGGAATAGTAGGAATTGCGTTCATTTTGAGTAACTGGCGGGAATTCCCAGCATAAAAGCAAGTTGGCACAAAGTGCCGGCTGCATACAACGGAATTTTTTGTTATCTTTTGTCTAATCTCAACGCTGTTGAGCCATTTTTGCCTTTGTTCTGAATCTTTATGCACTCTGCAATAAAATAGCACAGCATTGTTGAGAACCTTTCTCCGCCAAACACAAGAAATCATGGACAACATAGTAATATTTAGATTTATAAGAAATTATTTTAGCTTACTTGTGAAAAGATATGTTACAGCCACCATACGATTCACTTGAATAAGTGTGAACACAACATTTTTCTACCATTTTGTCAGTATTTTAATTTTTAAAACTGGTATAATCCTTGCCGTTACGAACTATTTTTATACGATTTAAAGCATGCCGCCATAACATTACGATGACACTTTACGGGATGCCAGTAGTAATAAATGGTTTGAAAAAATTTTTCGTTTTCTTTTGGTAATTTAGGAAAAGATGACGAAGTTATTATGATTACAATTAATTTACATCAATTTGAACTGAAATTCATTTCAAATGCAACGTATTTCTTCGTTATTAACTTCATTGTCAAAGCCGGACTTTTTTCATTAATGAAGTTTTTTTAAATTGGCAAGAAAAAAGAAAGAGACAATCCGCCTCGCACATCGGTGTCCCTTTCGGTTTCAATAGAGGCTGTCGGAGAAGCAGTTGAAAGTGTACCTTATTGCTATGGGGTTAAGTTTCATATTTCTTAATACGATTTCTCTAAGTAATTGGTCCTTTAAAAGAGAAAGTACTAAGTCCATGGGGTTAACTCTTGACCTCAATCTTGACCATAAAGTAAATATTTTTCATAGACATTCAGAATAAAGCTAAGATGAAATAAAGCTATTTTTTTAACTTTGACATTGTCATTCCACCGCCATTGAGACGACATTGGTTAGTGGAAATTAGGGATGCAACCGATACCGATATATCGGCGATACTTCGGGTTTGCCGATATATCGGCATCGGCAATATTTTTATGGCAGATCCAATGATACCATTCAAATTTCGCGCTTTAAAAATGTAATGTAAACGCGCGTGTTGTCCTGTGCAAAGGAAACACGAACTAACTATGCTCGGGGAAACCCCGCGCTTTATTCAGTATTACGTTAGTCCTATTATTTATTATATGTCAGTGTCTTGTTGTGCCCGCCCCACAGAAAAAATAATAGTACTAACGTCCCACCCGCTTTGGCCTCGCTTAAGAACACTTTCTTTTTCAAACAAAAATCTTATCAATGTTAATTTGAATTACTAAAACTATTAACTAATCTCAACCTGTCTATATTTTTTTTTATATACATAAAAAAAATAACGTGACTTGTGTTTTATCTACTATATAAAAATAAGTCGGGTTTTCCTTCCTGACGCTATAACTCCAGAACGCACGAACCGATTTCCACGGTTTTGCATTCGTTGGAAAGGTCTCGGGCTCCATGAGGTTTATAGCAAAGAAAATTCAGGAAAAATTTCAACAGAAAAGCGGGAAAATCTTGAAAATCGATATAACTTGTAGTCCACGCGGGCGGAGCCGCGGGCGGAAAGCTAGTTTATTTTAATTTCATTTTTGAATTCAATAAGCGTAACGGTATCGATATAAGTATCGCCGATATTTTCATAAGAGTATCGGTATTGGTATCGTAACGGCAAAAAGGCGTATCGAGACATCCCTAGTGGAAATAACCCTCCTGACAGAATGAATTGCATAGTGAGTTGCGTTCCCGCGTCGGGCAAAGGTCACTCGTTATACTGTCCGCATGACATATGAGCACACTCGTACAATGTTCTACAATTACTACACGATAGTCATGGTCCTCTGGTACTTTCGAGACAGACGGAATGCGTTTTTTTGTTGTTGTTTCAAGCAGTTTTTGACATTCACTTCTTCAGTTCATCAGCCCATATACGTCCGCACTGCTGGGGCACGGGCCTCGCTCAATAAAATGAGGGGTAAATGCCATACTCACCACGCTTGGCAGACGGGTTGGCGATGGTTTTGATATAATTGCAGAGTTTTCCTTCTCTATGTGCAAATGAACTTGCTTGCATGTTTACCTTAGTCGCCTTGTACGACACCTCGGTCGGTAAGAAAGAGGGAGGTCCTATTCTACTCTGCCGGAAACTGACACGGTTTTTGACATTGGAAATTTATTTTCGTTCGCTCCAGTAATGCTCTGATTTCACGAAAAAGTGCGATCTCTTTATATCTTGGAGAGTTGTGAAGATGATATTTAAAAAAATATTCAAGAAAGTTAAAAACAACAAAAGTTATGGCCGTAATAGTGAAAAAAAATCATTTTTTTCCGAATTTTTAATTTTGGCGCTCGATATTTTGGAAACGAAGAATGATATCAAAAATTTGTGAAAAATTCCTCTGGACAATTTAGTCAGTTACAATTTGAGCTTAAAACAAAGACGATCGGGTTAAGGGTTTGCCCTGTAGTCTAACCTTTTTGAAAAAAGTCAAAAAGTCAGAACGGCATTTTTTCGAACTCCGTAGATTCATTTCCAATGTCCTCAATAGTCGTGTGAGGTACGACATCTTCTGTGATTTTTTTTATTAAGTTCGGCTCAAAGTTATCAAAGTGGAATGGCAAACCGTTTGTCATAATGTTTTCATTTTTAACCCCTGACGAAAAAAGAAGGGTGATACTTATAAGTTTGACCAGCGTGTCTGTCGCGTCGTAAGCTCCTAAATAAATGGACTGATTTCGATAGGTTTTTTGTATGAAAGTCGACGTGATCGAAATGGTTCTTAGCTATGATGGTTCTTAGCGTCAACTCTCCTGTTTCGCGTCTTAGTAACTAGGAAATAAGTACTTACCACCAAGCGATTGATTTCTTTGAGGACTCTTTGCCCTTATTTCGTAAGAAAGTCATGCAGCAGCTTAGAAACATTTAAAACTTTGTGAACGTTTTAAAAACGTATTATTATTATTGTAACACACAATCGTGTGTATTTGCCTTTAATTGTGTACTCGTTTCGATTTAAGTTTGAAGATTGTATGTTTGCTTATGTATTTAGCGATGTAAACGTTGGCAAATCTTAAAACAAAATAAATGATCAAAATTAGTTCAGCCTTTTAAGAATTATAAGCAAATTAACATAGAAGTGATTAAAAAAAATTAGAATTGACACTATTATAGTAAATTTTGATCGAGATGGTTCAAAATTTTATTAGAATTGGTTCAGCCGTTTAAAAATTATAAGCTGTGAATGTCTGGGGTGATAAAAAACGTTTATTTAGTTGTAGAGTCGGTCAAGGAATATAGGTCAAAATATGAAATGGTTTTCATCTTTCCATTCAACTTGTGCAATCAGCTGATTTGCTTTTGCGTAGATAGATAGATAAGAACTTTATTCACTGCTTTATAGCAAAAAATATATATATGTAGATATTTATCTATAAGTAAAACAAGCATTCCGCTCGGGACTTCGTTCCCATGGGAATTCGGGAAAATTATGTAGCCTGTTACTCAGGGATACTGTAGCATCTTAATGGTGAAAGAATTTTTGAAATCGGTCTAGTAGTTTTTAAGTTAATTCGTTACGTACAAAGATACAAATCTTTCCTCTTTATAATATTAGTTCTAGACTACAATTAAATAATTAGTAACGCAGTGACAGGGCGCTTACTCAGCATACGTAGTGCCAATTCCAATTCCACATTAGATGCCTTGGGGAAAGTTGTTCAGTTTTAACCGTGTGGTGATCGGTTGAGAATAACACCACCCCATCTCATTCCGTGGGTGTCGTAAGAGGCGACTAAGGAAACACAGATGAGACCTGCCTCCTAGTAATCCATCCCAGGCAACGACACTTCATTTTTTTCTGAATCTGAGGTTTCATCCTATGGTCTCATGCTGTGTGGTAGGCTCTGTAAAGGGCCGTCTGGTTCGCGACCACCCTCCTACCGAAGTCCGGCACCAAACAGCTTGCTGTGTTCCGTCGGTGCGTGGGAGTACCAGTGCCTTTATAGGCTTTTTCTGGGTTAACTCGCTCCATAGTCGACCTCATCTTTGACCTTATGGTCAAGATTGAGGTCATGAGTTAACCCATCTTATAATAAAAATATAAAAAAAATCTTGGGGGCAGGTTTCATCACAATGTTTTCCTTTACCGTTAATCAAGTGATAATTAGGAATCCGTATATAAATCCGAAAAGACGAATTTATTGGTACAGGCCCGCATGTCAGGATTTGAACCCACGACATTCCGATTACAAGTCTAGCTCATTACCAACGGCCTATCACCTTATGATCAAGATTGAGGTCAAGAGTTAACCCATCTTATTAAAAAAAATGTGGAGAATTCCTTAAAGTTTCGCTAATTTAAAGGCACCTTAACAAGAGACCTATTAAGTAACGAACAAAATTCGGGTCAAGACGCCAATTTCACCAAAAACTTCATTCTCGGTATTCGGATTCGCTTATAATCAGTTTAATTCACTTGACCACTGTCCAACACACTCCAAAGTTCATTTCTTTACCTTGAAACATGACACGTGGCAACATTGTCAGCTGTTCTTAAAGCAAACAGAACAAAGTTCTCCATTGTGTGCACATTGAAAACAATTCTTACTTTGTACCCGTGAATTTTATTGGAACTTATGTGTTGCCAACGCCTATTTCTTTCGATAACAATGAATAGTATTTTTATTTACATTACATATCGTCACGCCTGTAATCCCGTTCCGGGTAGGCAGATTATGAGTGGTTCTACAACCACTAGATGCCACGTTTGACACAAATTGTAATGGTTATCAGATGGAACAAGTTGTAGTATAATGGTGGTCAGCCTTTCGCCCATATACAGCAAAATCCTCGCATCCCCCATTCCTCGCCAAACTGTTTGGATAATACATGGATTTTTATTTTTTAAATTATATATTATGATTATGAGATCACAGTGTAGACTACACCTTACTTTGTAACAAATAAGATTTCCAGCATATTTCTGGACGTGGCAGTCTAGCTTCTGAGGGCCGTTGCGTTTGGGAAAAATTGAGGTTTGAAACCAGTAAAAATTCAACAAAGTTATGTTATTTAATAAAAGATGGAATAAACTGTTTAAAATGTCTTATGCTATCGGCTTGAGGTATATGAAGACGACAAACCAAATAGAATATGTTGTTAACGCATTGCTTGACTGGTTTTCCTATTTATTTATTGTATTGTTACATTATACATTACCCTTCTATCTCTCTATGAATCTAAAGTAATCTATGGACAGTATCATAAATCTCTTTTTGTCATTAAACTGAGAATAGGATCTTTTAACTGTATTTTTGATCACGTTTCCTTAATCGATTTCATCGATAGCTAGTCGAGTGAAAAGTTAATTAGATAGCCTATCTAAGATGGATGATTAGAGAGGAGTATTATTCTCACGGCAAACTTCGTGTTTCCGGAATTCTAGAAATTCAGCAGAATATGAATTAGTTCATCAAACGGGCCCCCGATTCTGTAACTTAAGTTGTGTGTCGATGGACTGGTCGCCATTTTATCCGTTTACATGGTGAAATTGAGAACTATCCATATTTTATACACACATCTAATGACGGATACTTTGACTGGTGGCGCCACTGCCAACTGAATGTTCAATTTTAAGTAGTTTGCAACTTTACGTTAGCGCTGTTGGTCGCTGTTGGCGCTGTTGTCAGAAATTATACAAAAATGAAATAGTTCTCAATATCGCCACCTGATCAATCTACACACAACTTAAGTTACAGGATCGGGGCCCTGAACAACTGTCCCAAGGAACCTACAAGACACCAAAGCCTAGCTCATAGACGCAGAATAGTTTGTCTTGCCTATGTTTCCTTCAAGATGTTCTTTGGGGAGTGTGCTCATAAGCTGCACGAGCTCATTCCGCCGGCCCTTTCTTCTACCACCCTTACCTTGTCGAGATTCCTGGAATCCGTACTGAGTGCTTCTCGTTATCTTTTATATTGCGCACCGCTAAGGAATTCTCTACCTGCGTCTGTATTTCCTGGCTCATATAACCCGAGTCTCTTTAAAGTTCAAGTGAATACACATCTTGCTACATCCTCGCTACAGCTTGCTACATCCTCGACCACATCTTCGCCCCTGAGCTAGATTGTGGTCAAGAGCGAACCTATTCATCATTTAAAAAAAAGGAATCAGTAATTTTTATCGTAGCCTGATACAAAGTGCCAGCAGCTTATCCAAACTTTGTACTATGAGAAGCAAAAATTATGTTTCGTTTTCTTAAAATTTTATGATCTTTTTGTTCAGATTAGTGGACTGATTCCTTTAAAATCACCCAATACGTGACAGTTTAGTAAAAGGTACAACATTCGGGGTTGTCAATAAGAGCGATTTACAATAGCTTATCACAATAATTGTGAACCTTAATGACTATCCTTACTAATATTATACACGCGAAAGTTTTTATGTATGGATGTTAGTTACTCTTTTACGCAAAAACTATTGAATAGATTTTAATAAAACTTTATAATAATATAGCTTATACATCAGAGCTCCATCATTCATTATACATCAGAGAAAGTCCCAGGCGATAAGCTAGTATGCACATATGAGAGTGCAGTCTAGTGCATTCGAGTAGGTACACATGACAGCAGGTAAGACTTTACAATGTCGGCCATGACGTTCGCCCCTGGGTAGACGCATATGAATAAATAAGTAGACGCCTGATATTGAATATCATATGTTTATTAAGATAATAGATTAACATACATAATATGATAACAGAATTCGAAATAATATTTAAAAAGTAAAAACTTTAGCATATCAAACATATTTGTCTATCTCCATCTTACAAAACGAAATTTCGTATCTCTCAATTAGTCAGATAGGGTAATACCGTTTAGCATTTCCCTCTCTGTCTAATTGAGACATTTAATAAACTTTCATATCTTTTTTATTTTTAAATATTTTAGAAAACTATTTACACCAGGCTATTTATAAGGTAAAGAAGCTTCAATTGAAACAGAATAAAAATCATCTGCTCTAAGAGGGTTTTGCTGTATAATGGGCGAAAGGCTGACCACCTCTCACCATTATACAACTTGTTCCATCTGATAACCTTCACAATTTTGTCAAACGTTTAGTGGTTCTAGAACCACTGATGCTCTGCCTACCCCGTTAGGGATTATAGGCGAGAGCGTATGTATGTATGTATGTCCTCCATTTGATGTGTTATTGGCTGTACTATCACTGCAGTACTAACAGGACGTAGCGTATTACAGTATGGTCCGATCATGCCACGCGAACCGTGTGTGGACCTGTTGGACCTTGGCACCTTCTACCAGCTTCTAAACTCCTGGTACTTCAATTTGTTTACCGGTGGCAAAGTGGGCTCGTAAAGGGGGACTAAATGGATCGTGTAAATGGTATAAATGAATTTGCCGTATCTGATTCACACGAAAAATGATACCGAACTTGATTATAAAGTGAAACAATTATTTTTTTAAATCTTATAAATAAATCCTTCTAAAAAATAGAAAATAAATCCTGGAAATCAAGGAAAACTTATAATTTCCGAGACTTTTCTAAATTATAAAGAGGAAAGATTTGATTGTTTGTTTGTTTGCATTGAATAAGCTCCAAATCTACAGGACCAATTAAAAAATTCTTTCACCATTAGAATCAGTCCTTGAGTAACATAGGCTTCATCATTTTCCCGAATTCCCACGGGAACGAAGTCCCGGGTGGAATGCTAGTCTAACTTAGAGATACAAAGATTGGCTTAGAGCTACTAAATATAGTGAGCTGATTAAGGTGACCCCTTCTAATCACCAAAAATTCACATTAAAAAATTGTTATAGGTCCGCTTTTTCTGTGGTGCTCTTTAGCAGTTTTCCATTTTCTATCTATCTATCTATACATATTATAAAGAGGAAAGATTTTATTGTTTGTTTGCATTGAATAGGCTCCGAAACTACTGGACTGATTTGAAAAATCTTTCACCATTAAAAAGCTACATTATCCCCGATGTAGATAGGCTACATAATTTTCCCGAATTCCCACGGGAACGAAGTCTCGGGCAGAATGCTAGTTATATTATAAAGAGGAAAGATTTGATTGTTTGTTTGCATTGAATAGGCTCCGAAACTACTGGACCGATTTGAAAAATTCTTTCACCATTAGAAAGCTACACTATCCCCGACGGATATAGGCTACATATTTTTTTCCAAATTCCCACGGGAACAAAGTCCCGGGCGGAATGCTAGTATCAAATAATACTTTCTGAATGCAAATGTTTGACTTGTTACTTACTTACATCGCTGGCTCAACGACCCAAAGTGGATCTTGGCCTCTGACATTAAAGTGCGTCAATCCATTCTGTCTTGTGCAAATTTTGACCAGTCGGGCACCTTCAGGTCTTTTAGGTCTTTCCTTGTTAGTTAATAATAATAATAGGTACGTTTATTTCTTCAAGACACACATACATATATTTTAAATATATATATATATATATATATATTCTTTTGCTATTACAATATTTTTATGCGTATGTCTGCCGCAGTGAGGAAAAAAGGCCTGGGCTCAGCGATTCATGGCCACACTGATAGCAGGCTGGCAACACGGATTTTGAAACAATATTACGAGCACGGGCTTGAAACCAGCCTGTAACTGTGCCAATACTTTTTTCCAAGCCGTAACATCTATAGACTATGAAAATAGCTCGAAGTATAATCCTTACTTATATTATAAATGCGAAAGTAACTCTGTCTGTGTCTGTCTTTCACACCTAAACTACTGAACTGATTTTGATGAAATTTAGTACAGAGATAGATTAGAGCCTGGAAAAGGACATAGGCTACATTCTATCGCACAGTTGGGCACGATATAACCTGTAGTTCACGCGGGCGGAGCCGCGGGCGGAAAGCAAGTGTAAAATAATTTCTAAAAATAATTAATTGTACCTATATGTTCCTAGTATTTGTAGGTAGGTATCAAATTTTTGGAAAATTAACAAATAATCGATTAATTTGAATACACGTAAATCACCACATGTAATGACGTATATTGAGTGATTTTAAACTGGTTTGTAAAAATAAAGGATGTAAATCAGCACATTGCGGGAAATATTTAAAAAAATGCTGCCCGCCCGCGATTTGGTTCCCGTGGGAATTCGGAAAAATTATGTAGCCTGTGTCACCCGCTGATAAAGGAGCTTTATATTGGTGAAAGAATTTTTGAAATCGGTCCAGTAGTTTTATTTTTAAGTTTATTCGTTACAAACATACAAAAAAATATATAAGCTAACCTTTTGTGTCTTCGATTAGTCTCTTTAGTATTAAAGAGACTAATCGCAGGATCGGCGTACTTGCGTATTATTGTATACTTAGTCGGTCCATAAGTACTGTCACAAGCTTTAAATTTCAAATTTAGAACGGGTAAAAAAAAACTGAAACACATATTCGAAATTTGAATATTTGACGATATCAAAAGCACTGAATTTCTGGAATTTTCTTTATTTTCCAACATGGAGTGGACGCGAAAAGACGATAAAGTCGCAGTAATCGCGTTGCACCGCTGCAGTTACGCGCCAAAGGTGATTTTCAAACTGCTTCAAAATTTGAAAATAACGTTGAGGTTCGTTTATCATACCATAAAACGATTCAGTGAGGATTGCAGTATAGATGATAGAAAGAAAAGCGGTCGTCCTCGTACAGTTCGGACCCTAGCGGTCATCAAAGCTGTGAAGGCGCGAATTGAGAGAAATCCCGTCCGGAAGCAAAAGCTGATGGCCCTGCAGATGTGAATAAGTAAGACCACAGTCAAAAGGTTATTAAATGAAGACCTTGGACTACGCACCTATCGAAAAAGAACAGCACATCTCCTTAATGCACGTCTGAAGAAGATCAGGCTAGACAGATCGCGAATGTTGTTTAAGCGGTACGCGGGAAAAAAGTACAGAGAAATCCTCTTTTCGGATGAAAAAATTTTCAATATCGAGGAAAGCTTCAATAAGCAAAATGATAAGGTGTATGCGCACAGCAGTGAGGAAGCGAGCTGGCCTATTCCACGAGTTCAGCGAGGTCATCATCCTTCTTCAATCATGGTTTGGCTGGGAGTCTCGTATTCGGGCCTCACAGAGATGTTTTTTTGCGAAAAAAGTGTGAAAACCAGTGCTAATGTTTATTAAAACACTGTCCTGACAAACGTTGTGGAACCTTTCTCACGCACAATGTTTCAAAACTGGCATTGGGTATTCCAGCAGGACTCTGCGCCAGCACATAAAGCAAAGAGCACACAAGACTGGCTCGCGGCGCGCGGAATCGATTTCATCAGGCACGAGGAGTGGCCGTCTGCTAGTCCTGATTTAAATCCATTGGATTATAAAATATGGCAGCACTTAGAGGCGAAGGTCTGCTCTAAATCTCATCCCAATCTGGAGTCTCTGAAGGCATCCCTTCTTAAGGCAGTGGCAGAGATAGACATGGAAATGGTGCGTGCCGCTGTTGACGACTGGCCACGCAGGTTAAAGGCGGTTATAAAAAATAAGGGCGGTCATTTTGAATAAATAAAATGTTATTTAAAACAGCATTTTCTAGGCTTTCATTTGGTGTATAAAATATACTGATAGATAAGAAGTTAAATTATTTATATCAATAAATGTATGTAACAATACTTATGACCCGACTAAGTATATATCGCCTCTTCATTCAACTTAACTGCTAACCGATTATTGCCGTAGTATGAGAAGTCAAAAAATAGTTTAGAGAATATCATTATGGATTTACTGGAGGCAGTTGTTCAGAGTTGTTCAGCCGTGTGAGTCCCCGGCAGAGTAGAATAGGACCACCCTCTTTCTTACCGAGGTGTCGTACAAGGCGACTAAGTTAAATATGCAAGCAAGTTCATCTGCACACAGAGAAGGAAAACTCTGCAATTATATCAAAACCCTCGCCAACCCGTCTGCCAAGCGTGGTGAGTATGGCATTTACCCCTCACGTTATTGAGGGAGGCCCGTGCCCCAGCAGTGGGGACGTATATGGGCTGATGAAGATGAAGATGAAGTTGTTCAGATTCACAGGGTAATCACTTTTGAAGTTCCGCGAAACAATTTAAAGTCTCCTTAATCTAATCATTAAAAAATCATTCGAATTCAAAACCTCTGCCTTCCTTGAAATCGACTAAAACATTCAGCCTTATAGCCTTTTCACAATCGGTCCCAAGAAGGGCTAGTACATTCCTACCATGCTGTACTGGGAGTGAAAGAAAAGCTTAGAATGGGCCAACTACATACTCCTCCCAGGTATACAGTAAAAATCTGTAAGTGGTATACGAGGGTTTTGATGTGTAATGGGCGAAAGACTAACCATAACCACCCTTCACCATACAACTTGTTCCATCCCCATTATTTGTGTCAAACGTGGCATCTAGTAGTTCTAGAACCACTAAAGTGAAAAGTCAAAAATGTTTATTTCATAGAACATACAAAGTGCTGCTTGAAAACGTCATAAAAATACATTAGCAAAATCAATATAAATCATTCAGCAAAACATTAGCATTTTTGACTTTGCGCCTATTCGCAAAGGTGCAGTCTTCCTCAGGAGAAGAATAGGCAAGAAACTCCGGGGTCGCTCATTTTAAGTCAATCATATAAATTTTCTTACTTCTAATTTTAATATCTGAATAACTCTGCAGCTGAGTAATTTATTCCCACATTTGCTTGTCTTAATTATAATTAATTTTTTGTTTAATTATTGTCTTAAATTTTTCTAAAGGTAGGTTTTGAATACACTGATGCTCTGCCCACCCTGTTAGGAATTATAAACGTGAGCGCATGTATGTGTGTAAGAAGGGCTAAGTCCGCCATTGTGCCACCGAAACTTTCCACTAGGTATATGCAGCACATTCCCGAACAAATTCTGTAGGTAGACCAAGCCCCCAGCGGAAGTCTCCAATTGTATCAGAACATATACTTATATGTAGTCATATAAGAGTTGTATAAGAGGTGTCACGAGCGTATCCATTGTATGATTAGCCAGCATACGTCACAATAATGCCTAGTTATTTCATTCTATTTATGAATGAGTTGAACAACAAATAAATGCCAATTTGTTGTAAGGAATTTGTTCGCGAATCTTAAAGATATATTTCTAGCTTTCCGCTCGCGGCTCCGCCCGCGTGTACTACAGATTATATCGCGCCCAACTGTGGGATAAAATGTAGCCTATGTTATGTCTATCTATCTCGGTTGGCTGACTGCCAGTCTTCACTAGTTGGAGAAGCACCAGAAAAAGCAGAAGAATCTATCTCTGTACTGCAACGGTGTCTCTTGGGGGCGATTAATTAAAACAGCTGGATTCCTTTTCAATCACGGATATAATCAAAAAACTGTATTTTCTTCGTTACAAAATCATTTACTTTTGTATCACATCCACAGCTGTAAATTAGACACCGCTTATTAAGTGCTATTGCACGCCTACGAACGTATTTACACTTATTCCGCGAGCTTGCTACAATGAATGCACAATAATCCAATAATGAATGGCGCAAGGCCAGATCTTCAATCATTTCGAATCATGACATCGAATACCATTTCAAACCTTTAAAATTGATATTCGAATTATCTTCTTCGAAATGACCGAATGAGAAAGAAGTTGCGTTATGCCCGATCCTCCGTGAAGGTCTGCATACTACAGTACCTTTCATTAAAATCGGTTCAGTAGTTTAGGCGTGAAAGACGGACAGACAGGCAGACAGAGTTACTTCCGCATTTATAATATGTATTAGTAAAGATTTACCTTTTCAAATAGATAGTGTCGAAAATCAATAATAATAAACAATTCACACTCAAAAGCCCACACCAAGGTTTTCCCTTGTGCTGTGAGTCCCTTGAAACATACGCGAAGACAGACACGAACACCTATTACCCGAGAACAAACCTCTGCTTTTTATACCAATATTTGCCCCCACTGGGAATCGAACAGGACCCGTCGATCAAGAGACCAAACCACCACCACTCAACCAAAACAGCCGCCAAATGTAAATGACATCATGTATTTACATTATATTTTTAAATTAACAGCAACTCAAAGTAACCTCTAAAAGTAACATTTTATAATTTAATTTTTTTTCTTGTTTTATTCATGACATTCAACTAATGTGACATGATGTATAATTTTTTGATTTATTTATTGACATTTTCGCATAATGATTTTAAATAGCAAAACATGACTGAACTTTTTATTAATAACATCTATTTATACCGTATTTTAAGCGATCTATTGATTTGATTTGATTTGAATGTAGGTCCCTCTATATGTTTTATATTTACTATATATCTAAACAAACATCTACTAGTGGCATAAACAATTATCATTTAGTAACATCGTTATGCGCATTTTTTTTATATATTTTTTTGCCAGCCCATGTACGTCCCCACCGAGGGGCACGGGCCTCCCTTCGAAACACGAAGGGGATTTAGGCCATAGTCCACCACGCTGGCACAATGCGGGTTGGTGGACCACTCGTCTTTTGAAAATGAATTTTCTTGGACGGGCGGGTTTCATCATGATGTTTTCCTTCACCGTTTTTTTACTTCAAAGTGCACAACGCCACTAAAGAAGTTTTCCTTTCAAAAAATCGTTTCTCCATATAACTTTTCGGATCAGCTGATTTGTCTTTGCGTTAAAAGTAAAGAATTTCAAGAATTAAAAAAACACATATATGTGTTTTAAATAAACACATATAAAAAAACATATATATATATATATTCCTAAAGGAAAGCTTCATGGGTAGAGTCACCCTCTACAGTATCGCTAACTAATTTAAAATCCCCCCACGTATCTCAAAGAAACTAAATATTTAATTAGGACGATTTAGATTTTCGTAACTCTAAACATGTAAGGCAGGGCATCAACTGGGCCCCGATTCTGTAACTTCAGTTGTATGTCGATGGAATAGTCATCATTTTCTCCGTTCAGGTGGCGAAATTGAAAACTATCAGAGTTTCATACATTTAACGACGACTGCTTTGACTGGTGGTGGCGCCACTGCCAACTGAATTTTCAGTTGCTAGGTAGTTTGCAACTTTACGTTCGGTTGGTAGTGGCGCTGCTGGGCGAGGTGGTTGTCAGCAAGTATATGAATAAAATAGTTCTCAATTTCGCCACCTGAACAGTTAAAAGGGCCTACATTCCATCGACACACAACTTAAGTTACAGAATCGGGGTACGATTCAGTACTAGTAAAGTTCACCTACACGATAAAGGAAAGTGTTAGTCAAACACTAACTTGTCGGCTCTGATAGGTATCCAGCCGATTTCAGTGCTTGTGCCAGTCATGTTTCAAATTTTTGGTATAGCTTCGCGGACCATTTCAGGTGCTTCCAGGAACCACCAGTGGTCCGCGGACCACTGGGTAAGAACCACTGTCTTACACCCATATTCTTAGAAGTTAACTCGAGATTTCCTCGACTCCACTCAACCTCTGTCAAGGATTTTGACGTTTTTATTTGACACTTCCGCCCTAGCCTTTAAAATTTTCCTCAGTGGAGTCGAGGATGATTTGAGTAATCAATTGTCAAAGTTAAGGTACCTCGCAACCTACCTTAAGATTTTCTTAACGCTTTATTCGATGCCTGAACTTGTTGTATGCTTCTTTTTCATATGAAAAATGAATTATTTTGAAGATTTCGTGGATTATCTTTATGATAATAAATCGTTAAAGATTAATATCGAATAAAGATTTACGCTAGCTAGTGCCATCTATCGTCGAGTAGCTGTATGCCACGTTCAAGGAATCTTGAGGTGACAACTAAGAATAATAAATTCGAGGTTGTTTCGAGGATTTCCTTAGCTGAAGTTGAGTGGAGCAAGTTTCGAGTTAACTTCTTAGAATACGGGTGTTAGGGTTTCGAAGGGACATTGGTGGGGACATTTATGGGCTAATATCATGACATAGTTAGGTTGCCAGTCTCTTGTCTTCAATCCGAAAAACGCTCGAATCCCTTAACCGACTCCTACAGCATGCCTTGTAAGAGCTGACGACTAGTAAAGAAACACCTGTGTTTTCCTTTCGGTTAAAGTAATTTCATGTGAATTTTTAAACTTCTTTCCTTAGCTATAAATGCTTATGTCGCATTTCCTGATATACTTAACCCGAATCTCTTTAAAGTTCCAATGAATAGATAAACTTTATTGTTTCTTAACAATTTTTGACATTAAACAATGTTCTTAAATATACAATATACAATAAAAAAGTTAACGAAATATGTGATGTAGAAGCACAAATAGGACACAGAACTCAGCATTCTTACTGTCTATCATATTCAAACTGATTTTCAGGTGTGCTTAGAGATTTGATAGTCATCTTCTGGGTTATCTTAGCTAGATTGTGGTCAAGAAAGAGAAAACTGATTATTTATAAAAATAAACGTCTTGTTTCATTTCAGAGGTCTTCGCGTCCTCTTGAAGACCATGTTCAGGATCTGGTGGTGGGAGAAAACTAACACCACTGTGGTGAAGAGGTTTGCAGACGTTGCCAAGATGTACCCCAACAAGAAAGCCTTTATCATGGGAGACAGAGCTTTGACTTTTAAAGAGGTAAAGAAACCGCCTAATGGTCTAGCACTCTAGCCATTAGAGATAACATAGCTTCTAAGACACAAACGAACAATTGTAATAGATAAACACAGTACGCGAATACGAATAATCAACACAGATAATTATAACACCTATAAACGAAATCGAACTAGGAACACCACACACGTACAATACACAGGGCTTTAGGTAAATCTCGTTCAACCTCTCGGGTGGTTAATCAGTCCATGAAACTAAACAACTTTCCCAAGGAACATAGGTCAAAATACGAAAAAAAAATTTGAGTTCTCATACAAACTTCATCAGCATATAGCGCATTTTGTATGGGATATTTTTTTTCGTATTTTGACCTATGTTCCTCGGGAAAGTTGTTCAGTTTAATGGACTGATTAACCACCCGAGAGGTTGAAAGAGATTTACCTAAAGCAGGCAGGCAGGTTAGATAGAGAGAGAGAGAGTCGTGTACTGTGCCAGTGAATGAGCTTTGGCTGAGCTCAATGTTACAGCAGAGCTGCAACGCTGGTAATTCTGCCAATATCCAGTAGCACTCCAAACTGTGCTCTTACTTGGTACTTCTTCGCAAGTTCGCAACAACTAACTGAAATCTAGTAAGATTTTAGCAAACAGAAAACAGAATTTCTAACCGTGTCGTGATTGGTAGAGAATAAAATCACCTGCCTCCTAGTAATCCATCCCAGGCAACGACACTCATTTTTTTCTGAATCTGAGGTGTCGCCCTATGGTCTCATGTGGTGTGGTAGGGTCTGTAAAGGGCCGTCTGGTTCGCGACCACCCTCCTACCGAAGTCCGACGCCAAACAGCTTGCTGTGTTCCGTCGGTGCGTGGGAGTACCAGTGCCTTTATAGACATTTTCTGGGTTAACTCGCTCCATCGTCGACCTCACCTTTGACCTTATGGTCAAGATTGAGGTCAAGAGTTAACCCATCTTATCTATATATATAAAAGAAAGTCGTGTTTGTTACAACACTTATAACTCGAGAACGGCTGGAATGATTTTGATCAAATTTGGTATGGAGGTAGCTGATAACCTGGATTAACACATAGGCTACATAATTTTCCGAAATTCCCACGGGAACGAAGTCCCGGGCGTAAAGCTAGTAATAAATAAAAAAAACTAAACACAACAATAACTATATCATTTTTCGTAGTTCCCCTCCTATCGGAGATTGGAGTACGTTATAACAATCATGGCATTTAAGGCTATTGCTCTATATGAGGAGGTGTTACTGCCGAAGCAGTTCTGCAGATGTTTCTAGAACAAATTCAATTTCACAGGGTGACGCATTCAGCAATAAAATCGCGTTATACTTCAAACGCCAAGGGTTCAAGACTGGGGAAGTCATCGCAATCTTCATGGAAACAGCCCCAGAGTACGTCTTTATATGGCTTGGTTTAGCCAAGCTGAAGGTGGTATCGGCTTTGGTCAACACCAACTTGAGGGGAACCCAGCTGATTCACTGCTTGAGGATCGCTGGGTGCAAGGCTGTTATTTACGGAGACGAGTTGAGTGAAGGTTAGTTCTTTGATGCTATGGGTTCCTGGTACTTTCATTAGACTGTGAAGAATTCTTCACTAATAGTATTTTGTTGGCAGGTTAAAAAAGTAACATTATTTGTAGATTATATTCTGGATAGAGCTTAGTTTTCACTTAAACAGAGCTTAGTCTTCTGAGGATCTGTAAGTAACAAAATAGCAAAACGTTAGAAACTTTAACATTTACTCAGCAACTTAGGAGAATAGTTTTGTCCATTTGTGAATGTTTGATTGAAATTTGTAAATGAAAACTTTCACCGTGGAGTGGGGGAAAAAAATCTGTATCAGCTGTAGGCTGCAGAAGCCAGTTAGTGAGACGTGGGGGTTTTGCTGTATCGTGGGCTTTTGCTGACAATCTATCACCACTATAATAATTCCATCTACGTGTAACAATAACCCGTGTGTATGTCAAACGTGGTGCCATGTGACTCACGTAAAGCTCTGCCTACCCCACCAGGGATTATAAGCGAATTCTATGGATAGATTAATGTGAATATTTGACGTACCTGAACCCATTTACATTTAACATTTAATCAATAAAATCCTTCATGATAGGCAAGTCCACTAACTCGCATTCGGCCAGTATGGTGGACTATGGCCTAAACACCCTTCGTGTTTCGAAGGGAGGCCAGTGCCTCTCGGTGGGAGCGTATACATATTATAAGCTGATAATAATAATAATAGTCAAAACCATATTCCATTTATGTAAACATAAAACAATAATTTTAATATTAATACATTTCCAGCAATTAAAGAGATCCAGCCGGAGATAGGAGATATTCCGCTGTTCCAATTTAACAGCCCAGACCGAGCTGATGCTCCATCTCTTCGGAACGCCGCACCTTTGGCAGCAGAACTCAATGAGATGACCCTTGAACCTATCGAAGTGGTGCCAGCTAAGCCAAGAGATACTCTTATGTACATCTATACTAGTGGAACCACTGGATTTCCAAAAGCTGCTATTATTACTAATGTTAGGTAAGTAAAAAAGTATCTAAATCATAAAACTGGGACAAATGCTTTATACCTACTGTAGCGGACATGTTCGGCAGGAATGTGAAGTAATTAAAAGAAGACTTTTCTTGACAATAAGTACAGTATAATTAAAATAAAGACATATTCACAACAAAGAAAATGACAGCGGCAGTCGTAAAGAAGACGTGAAAAAACCGATGAAAAAACAAATGACGGTTGCGCTCCGCGTTCCATAAAAGTTTTTAAAGTAGAAAATATTTGCTTTCTTCAACACCTACATATGACACTGACCAAAAAAATTAAACTCCATTATAAACGAAATACCCCAAGTCAATCCGTTTACAGTGAAACATACGAATTTGTGTCATCAAAATTGGTAGAGTCCAACTTCCTACTATTAGAATCTTTAGTTTGTTATATTGTGTCAGTTAAATTAAGGTTTCTCTGTTTCTACTATTATAACCAAATAGCAAAGTTTAATATTTCAATAATGAAGCAATATCTAACAGTATCTTTGACGTTAAGGCCAGTATAGTGTGTCGCTTGGTATACACCCTAATAAATTAATAAAACAGCATATCTGAGAGATTGGCAACGTAGCTCATAGTAAAGAACACTTAAATTATTTTCTCATTGACCAAAATATTATCAATTCCTCTTCAGATTCCTCCTCATACCATTAGGCTCTCACACTTCAGCCCGGCTGGATGCTTCAGATGTGATTTACGACCCCCTTCCATTGCACCACACCGCGGGAGGTGTTTTAGGGGCTGGGCAGGCCATAGTCTTGGGATGTACCGTGGTGCTGAGGAAGAAATTCTCCGCTTCCAACTATTGGAGTGATGCTGCCAAGTACGGATGCACAGTGAGTACTTTTTTTTTAATAACGAATGGGTTCGCTCTTGACCACAATCTAGCCCAGGGGAGAAGATGTTATCGAGGATGTAGCAAGCTCACCCAGAATATGCCTATTCACTCGAACTTTAAAGAGTCTCGGGTTGTATGAGCTCGAAAACACAGACGAAGGCAGAAAATTCTATTCTTTACCGGTGCGTAATTAAAAGTTGAAGCGCTCAGTACGGATTCAAGGAATCTCGACAAGGTAAGGGTGGTACCTCGCAGTGCGTGTGGACGTCCGGTAGAAGAAAGGGACTTCGTTTAAATGTAGATTAATAGCGACGACAGTCAAGGCTAGCTCTGATAGGAGCCGTTTTGAGAATAGTCCAGAGAAGGGCTGTTGGAAATGGGTCTGATCCATCACCGTGATGAAAGAATTGGCCTACTGGACTCTGCGTTACCGAGTGCCCATTTAGTAGCTAGAAAACAGAATATGTATAAGGCTGAAGCCATCTGATTTTGACATTAATTCAACTATCTTTAGAACGCCCAACAGAAAAAGAGGAGTGTTATAAGTTTGACGTGTGTAACTGTATATCTGTGTGTTTGTATACGGCATCGTAACTCCTAAACAAACGAAGCGATTTCAATAGGTTTTTTTGTTTAAAAGCTGATGTAATTGAAATGGTTCTAAGTCAAATTTAGTCAACATTGGTGGAGCCGTTTAAGAGTTTTAAGCCATCAATGTCAGGTGTTACACTATTTTTTAAAATTTCAGAGTTTTTACTTACCTACATTTTATTTTAATCCGGGAATTTGATACAGGGGCTATACTAGTTTCAAAAAAACTCTTTTATGTTTCCTCCTTGTCTTTGTCATGTTTTTTCGTACTCAAAATCCCGCCAAAGGATAAGCCCACCTTTGTATATTACCTTATGTACTTTTTTTTGTAACTCCTTTTTAAAAGTCTGTTTTTGTACAAAAAGTGTTAACATTTTCAAGAACATTTAATAATGATAGAAAATTTTCAATTTAGGCATGCCAATACATTGGGGAGATTTGCCGTTACCTACTCTCAGTCCCACCAGGGCCCAACGATAGGGCTCACAAGGTACACACAATCATGGGCAACGGATTGAGACCCCAAATCTGGGAGGAGTTCGTCAAGAGATTCCAAATCAAGAAAGTGATTGAGTTTTATGGAGCTACAGAAGGGAATAGTAATCTCAGTGAGTGATATCTCATATAGTAACGTCTTGTAAACTATAGGGCCTTCTTTTGTTATGTCACCAGTAGTTTCCTCAACATAGACATAGAAAATCCATTTTATTTGACATATAAGACCAACTAGACATTATTTAAACTGCAACCTGATTCTCAAAACCTGATAATCCAGCACCCAAAACGGCCTATAGGCTTACCTCAACACCATATCAGGTGTTCTTAAGTTTGTTTTGTTTCCTTAGTACCTCTACATTCTTTTTCTTATCGTGTAGGTGTCAAGTGTGTGGTGAACATAGACTTTTCAAACTACCAAATGACCTCTGACTTGGTATTAACGACTGTAGTCAATCAACAACAGCCGGGAACGACAGCTTAACTTGCCCTCTGAAACACAGAAACGCTCGTAATAAATTGCCACTTTGGTCACCCGTCAAGTTCCCTGCCTCTGTGTACGTCGCATAACCTTACTGATCGGTTCAGATCAGCGAGTAACTGGGCTATGAGCACTTCGATCAGTATTGTGTGGGCTAGTTGCTCCCCTTCCTTCTACAACTTTATCTATTAAATCGTTTCAGTTAATTTTTCGGATGACCGTCTTAACCTATTCAAGCTTTTTCCAACATTTTCTTGTAAATTGATGATATACGGGGACAACAGCACATCATGCTATCCAAAACTGTCAAATCTCTTCTATCTATTTTCAATTTTATCTCCAAGCATTAGAGTTTACTATCCATTGGGGAAATTTGACAGTTTGTGGTAACCTGATGTACCATTGACTGTACATTTTAAAGACGTAATAAAAAATACCTAAATAATGAAATTCTATTTTGTTTTCAGTTAATTTAGATTCCAAAGTCGGTGCCATTGGATTTCTGAGTAGATTAGTGTCGTCAATTTATCCGCTTATTCTAGTCAAGTAAGTTATCATTTGTAGAATATTTTTATAACTCACCAAACCTAGTGAGTTTGGCAACTAATTCTTTGTATCAAAGGTAAGACCTTGTACCTACCTATCTAGCAGCAGCAGCCCTGTTTCCCGCTTCTACAAAGACTGTCAAGCTAATCAATTCTTCTAATAAAAACAATGCATATGCCAAGTAAACGGGTTAAATTGTTTCATAATTTTACAGATGCGATGAAGTGACAGGCGAAATTCTAAGAGATAATAATGGCAGATGTATTAGTTGTGGACCATGGGAGCCTGGTAAGTATAAACTAGAGAAGTAGTATTTTATAATCCAAATGAGGTCAATTATAATCTAAAGTCTTTTCAATTTCTCCATTCCAACTCTTTTTTGCCATCTGAGTTCTCAACATGTGTATCAAAATTTGAGGTTTATTCTCGGGTTCCATGTGGTCTCTATATAGGGACAGGGAACCCACCATACAAGAAAAACCTTAGTCAGGGATTATAAGTGTGTGCCTTTTATTATTATGAATACAACTAGCATTCCGCCCGGGATTTCGTTCCCATGGGAATTCGGGAAAATTATGTAGCCTATGTCCATCGGGGACAATGTAGCTTTCTAATGGTGAAAGAATTTTTAAAATCTGTCCAGTAGTTTCCGAGCCTATTCAATGCAAACAAACAAACAATTAAATCTTACCTCTTTATAATATTAGTATAGATAAGCTTATTATTTTTTATTTTTTTTGAGATGGGTTCACTCTTGACCTCAACCTTGATCAAGGTTATAGATGTATCATAAAAGTACTCTTTGTTTTCTGCTTATCGTAGGTCTATCATAAAAGTGCTCTTTATTTTCTGTTCCAGGTCTACTCCTTGGTAAGATTGACGCCAGGAAGGCAATCCTGACCTTCTCAGGATACGCTGATAAGACTGCATCAGAGAAAAAGATGGTGAGGAACGTGAGAGTGGAAGGAGATTGTTACTTCAACACTGGAGATATTATGGTCATGGACCATTTCGGATACTTCTACTTTAAGGACCGCACTGGTGATACCTTCAGGTACGGAGACTGCTTCAATCCTCATCCACATATTGTTAGCTATAAGACTTCAATTTTTGCACTCAGGCCTCCCTGAAGGATCTTCACATTGATCAGTCCTGTGCTAACAATGTTTAAACGAAAAAAACTTTGTGACTATTGTCAGAATATCGGTTCATCCAAACTTGTAGCAAGTAATCAGTACAAACTCTATGGACCTAAAACTCCTAGGTTTATTTACCTGTTTAATGGTTCTTCACCTTAGATTCCTAGTACCTGTTTAATGGTTCTTCACCTTAGATTCCTAGTACCTGTATAATGGTTCTTCACCTTAGATTCCTAGTAGTATATTTTGAACCAGAGACGATTTTAATTAATTCGTGGCCAAAATAGATTTCCAGCGAACAAAAATCTAAGAGCTTAATATTTTGTATGATTTTTCCGACTGATTTCTATGGACTGACTGAATCCTATGGATAATCAAAATATATTTTTCAACTTGGGTTTTAGATGGCGCGGAGAAAACGTATCAACTGCTGAAGTGGAAGGTGTCATCAGCACTATGATAGGACTAAAAGATGCGGTTGTGTATGGTGTGTCGGTAAGTTTAATGACATATCTTCCTCCTCCCTAACACGTTACAATTTCAACACATTGGTCATTTCAAATGAATTCTTTTTTACCAGATACCAAACGTCGAAGGCAAAGCGGGAATGGCAGCAATAGCAGACCCAGAGAAGAAATTAGATCTCCAATTCTTAGCCAAAAGCATCAAGTCTTCTCTCCCATCCTATGCCAGACCACTCTTTGTGCGTATCTTGCCTGAACCACCTTTAACAGCCACTTTCAAACTCAAGAAAAAGGAACTCATGGAACAAGGCTTCAATCCTAAACTACATTCCGATGCAATGTACTTCATGGATCAGAAATCTGGAGAATATGTGCCATTGACGGAGACACTTTACAATGATTTAGTTAGCGGAGTTATAAGGCTGTGATTTCTTGCCATAAGAATGTCTGAATTTATCATAAAGGCTACTTTGTTTAGATTTTGTGTTAAAAGTATTATTATGTACATTAGAAACCTACTCGGAATGAATTTTGTTGAATTTTAAAGGACTCAGAAGCCTGTAGCATTTCAAATATTAATTTATGATGGTGATAAGTATTCAATTATGCAATCGTTGCCTTTTTATCAGCGGGAGATTTTAAAACAAGGCTAAGATAAGATTGTAGTAAATAAACAAATTGGAATCCAAAGATTAGTAGTGCCAACGAAGTTAAATAAAACCTGTGAATGGAACATGCTATTTTATGCATTTAAATATGTGATTCGAGGTGAAAATTAAGAAAAAGCACCTGGCTTATAAATAATTTTAAGTAAATTCTAAACTAACGTATATAAAAAAAATCATGACCATATTTTTTGAATCATTTTTAACTGACTAAGAAAATGTAGAAGAAAATGTTCAGATAAAACTATGAGCAGCAGTCTTCATTATAAAAGGATTCATTTTTGAAACTTGCCACTGGTTTATATTCTGGATCTATATAGGCTTTATTACAATGTATTAATGTATTTCAGTGTTATACTTTGACGTCGATTGCTGCTTTTCTTGGCTGATATTATGTTTAACTTATTTAGACGACATAATTATTGCTAAAAACCATTACTTATAAATGTTTTAACAAGATACATGTAAAGTGAAGTTTTATCAACATTTTACCTTACTTTGAGGTAGGTACTAAAGCTTTTCTATGGTTTTGTAGTTCGTTAATTTTGTGGGTGAATATCATTAGCTGTAAGCAATTTTGTCTAGTTTCAATTTTTAAATTAAGTTTTGTTATGAATGTGATACATGAACTAAGGTCCATTTTAATTATTATAGTAAGTTTACTCAATTATTTTTTGGTTTTATGATTAAACCTTTTGTTATAGGAGATTCTGTTTTATTCACTTACTTATGTAAAAATTATTATTAAAATCCGTGTCATCTTATTTGAATGAATGAATGAATGAAAATATTTATTTCAGACCAACAAGTCCATATTTTATTAGTAACAAAAATCTTATAACTATGTTAGTAAAATTTAAAATTAACATTGCTCAGCACATGTAGGGATGACCAATGCTTCAGTATTGGACCATCCACTCTGTCCGCAATGACCCTCAGGAGCCTGTTAGTACCACATTTAATGCGAGACCTCAGGGAGGCTACTCGTTTGCGCAGAATGGCCTGGAAGCCATCTATACTGTGGTCCACAAACATCCCAGACGCACTGCAGCGCCAGTGCAGCCCCAACAGACCCCTGAAAGTAGGTATTATTGTACTGGACACGCAGAGCATTGTAGGATTTTTTGGTGTAATTGCTCCACAGGCTGCACGTGTATAATGTTTGGCAATAACTTTTGAAAAGTGTGATTTTCACATCACGTGAACAGCGTGCAAACCTGCGGGATAGCATATTACCCCTCACCGACAATGCTCTGCGTTCCCTGTCAACATCAACATCGTCTGTCAAACGCTCAGTGACCCAGTGGCCCAAGTACTTAAATTTAGAAACTTGCTGTAAAACTGTACCATTTAATGTTAATGTTACTATTTGACTAATGGATCCATACATAGCCAGTGAAAACAGACTAAAACTATGTAAACAAAAAGAAGGTCTTCTTCTTCTTCTTATCGTGTAGGTATAGTCAAGTATGTGGCGAACCTGACTAACCCTGGTGTCAGAGTTTTCAAACCGCACAATGGCCTCTGACTTGGTTTTAACGACTGTAGTCAATCGACAACAGCCGGGACCGACAGCTTAACGTGCCCTCCGAAGCACGGAAACGCTCGTAATAAATTGCCTCTTTGGTGACCCATCAGGTTCCCTGCCTCTGTGTACGTTGCTTAACCTCACTGATCGGTTGAGATCAGCGAGAGCCACTGGACTACGAGCGCATTAAAAAATAAATAAAAAAGAAGGTTTAAAAAGAAGGTTAAACCTTATAACACAGGTTTTTAACTAACGCAGGAGTCCCTCGCTAAATTTAACAAATTTCTGTAAGATGTAGCCCTCGCAAGTCACAATTCTTCTTAATGGCTGAAATGTGATATTTTTTTCCTTTTCATTTTCATAAACATGAAAACTGTTATGGTTTACAAAGTGCTTACATCACAATAGACAGATAACAAGTAAAGAAATAAGGCGACCAGAGTCTCAAATGAAACGCTGTCGAAAAACATGGTAAGATTACAATAAGCAAAAAAAGAGTACTACACAGTCTTAGTAACAGAAATACTTTTATAAAGTAGCTTATAATCTAACATTAATTTAACAAATAGTAACAAGATCTTATTCTAATTAATTATTTTAATTATTTAAACCTACTATTTACAAGTTTTATACAACAACACACACCAGAAATTCAGACTAAAGCGTTGGATGAGCTTAAAAGTCGTTACTATAATCCATTTTTTTACCAACTTCAAAAAAAAGGAGGAGGTTCCCAATTTGGGCGATTTTTATTTATTTAATCAGATAAAAGATCTCCGTAATGATTTATCTTATACTGGGGTGTGCCAGAAGTAAAAAGACAAAATATACTTAACAATCTAAACATATAAAACAAAGTCGTGTTAGTTACACCACTAATAACTCAAGATCGACTGGACTGATTTTGATCAAATTTGGTATGGAGGTAGCTGATACCCTGGATTAACACATAGGCTACATAATTTTCCAAAATTCCCACGGGAACGAAGTCCCGGGCGTGAAGCTAGTATTTAATTAAAAATAATCTGTTATAATATGGATTTGGTATGCAAATGAAGGTACAACTTATTTATTTTTAATTTCTATATCAAATTTGCTCCAGCAATGCCTCTGTATCCAATTTTTCTGATATTGATTGCAGCATGCTTCATGACCGCTTTTCCAGATGTAGCTGCTACTCTTTTAGCCAGTCTCGTCCATCTGTGTTTAAAAGATCTCAACGTTTGTGGTATATCTGTATACTCTTTATACTCTTTTTTGCACAGGGCCCAAAACATTTCAATACCTCGAGCTTGAGGGACATTCGGGGCATTATTTAGCTTAGTTACAAACTCAACACCTGCAGTCTGTAAGTACTGAGTAACATTAAACTCATAATGCCATGTAGCTAAGTCCGGCCAAAACAAAACACTTTGTCTCTGGTAATGCCTATCTATAAAAGGAATTAAGCGTTTTATAATGCACTCTCTAAGATAAGTCTGGGAGTTCATAGACCCTGTTCTATAATAGGGTTCAGAAACATTACCGTTTTCATCAATAGCTTGCCAAACAAGGTACTTTTTAAAAAACTTAGCCTTTGGTACGATTATTTCGTTGTAATCAACATCGTCACAAGGAAAGA